>NW_019168048.1:7885753-8495504 GCF_002303985.1 Durio zibethinus
TTATGTATTATATAGAGTGCGGTTAACTCGTTCATTTGTAGCTTCCTGGAAGCTGGAAGTTTAGCATATTACAAAAAAGCATGATATGCTTTTCAAGCACAGCCTACAGGACTACTCCCTACAGCTAAAAAATATGCCATTGGAAGTTTTGAAGCATCATGGCATAAAACAGAACCCTTTACGAGAATACTAGGGCATTTGTTGTTTAATAAGAAATTTTCAACCATATCCAATAAGGTTTCAACGCAACGCATCGGAAATTGGCAATAGAATTTTCAGGGACCAGCTAAAAATTGAATTATTAATTACATGACTGCATGTAGGTCCTGCATCCTGAAAACATCACTGCCTGGGAAACCAAAAAATCCAAAAACATGAACAAAACACCTTAAAACTCAGAGAGATGGAGAACAAAATCCACAAAGTAGAGAAAACAAACAACCAAAATAGCATTTAAAAAAATTTTGAAAAAAATAGACCAGATGAGGCATGCTGCATGCAGTTTTTATTTATGTTTCATATATTGAGTGGTTGAGCAGGATTTTTGTGTTTGTGAACCAAGATGTGCAATTTTGCAGTCAATCCAAATTTATCCTAAGCCGTTCATTATATGTGAAGACATCAAATTTGATATCAATAGACAGCATTGGTGCCAAATAATGAACACTAATAGAGGCGAGTATACCAAACGTTAAAATTTACGGCATTATAAAAAGCATTGACTTGAAACTATGACCAGTCTTTGTAACGTGATCTTAATCTTTTATTTTGGCTAATGATTCTGCAGTTTATATGTTTTGCACTATTGGCACCCAGAAAACATGGCATGAAAAAGGAAAATTTGCAAAATTTATCAGGGTGCATCTTCTATACAAGAATCAAAACTCATGCTTCAAGATAAAAGGCACTCACTTATTCTCCAAGAAACCTGAATGCCTTTCACTACTCAATTTTGTCAAAGATGCCTTCCGATGTTGATCCAGCACTCGTAAGTTTGAAACCAGATGAGCTACATTGGATGTCATTAAGATTCAGTTTTGCATAATCAATCATTTAAATGAAGAAAGGACAAAATGATCTATTTCTGTATTCTAGGAGTAATACATATATATTTTTTAAGGCTCATAATGTTGAATTGGGGAAAAAAAAAGGAAACAAAGAACTATACCTTAAATGAATGCCGCAGCAGATGTTAGTCGCCTGTCAACAGCATAGTAAAGTACACAATTATTTAAATAAGCCCAGTGACAACATGTATCCCGCAACAGGGTCGAATTTGGGTTACTTTTCCCTGATGGATTTTGTATGATGGATTTATTCGTGTGATTTTGGTTTTTTTTTTTTTTTAATTTATTGATCCGGGTAATTTTGATCAAATTGCATAATAAAGCTCAAATTCCTGGTTCCTCCCATCGGTTTTCAACCTCTCTGTTCTTGACCTCTCCGTTCAGTTGGATGGGCTTATTGGTCCGAGATTCATGTTTCAGATGAGATGATGACAAAGAAAAAGTATAAAAATGTGACTGAAATCATAAAACAAAATCATTCCTCCACCCTTTTATATCTCTTTCAAATTCAAAATCAAATCCTTGATATGATTCTCGAAAGATTTACGAATTAATTTGATTTAGAAATGATAATTATAGAAATGTTCCTCAACAAACCTTATTTTACAAACGAAATGTTTATTTAAAATGTATTTCAAGCTCTATTCAAAATTCATTTAGCATAGATATTGCCACTACTTTATTAAAAAAATGGCTCTGCCCCAACATTACATTATTTGTTACGCTATCTAATTATCATTCTATTATATATATACATACATACAAACATATATATATATATATGTATTTCATCTATTATTTATATATAAAGATGTAAATTCCAAAGCTATCAAAAGAGATTAACTTAAATACTTTTAAAATTTTTTAAATTAATAAATTTATTTTTAAATGTATAATTTTTATTAATTTATTTAAGTTTAATTTAATTCAACTAAAATTAAAACAAATCTATGTGAAATTAAATTTTTAAAATTTGAAATTTTATTGCAAAAGTATACAAGTGATTGATTAAATATTCTTAGAAAATTTTTTTTTATATAAATTTTAATTTAAATGAATTTTTTTATTATTATTAGATTTTTTATATATAATTACACTAAAAAGTGCTAAAAGTGATTGACTCTTAATAAAATTTTATTTCCAAAAATGTTAAAAATGATTTATTCAAGTACCATAGTAAATTTTATATAATTTTAATTTAAATGAATTTTCGTTTTTATTATTAAACTCTTTATTATAATTAAATTAATTAAAACAAAATATGATTTTTCACATCAAATAAAAATACAAATATAACGAAATTAAACCTTATTAGTGTACATAGGAATAAGACAATTATATGAAATTTGTTTCTTTAGTTGTTGTAATTACTATGTAGTTTATGTTAATAAATAAATTCATTAAACATAATAATAATTAAGTCATTGAAGAATATTTGTTTTTCTCTATTTTTACTTTCAATTTTTTGTTTTAATTGATTTGCTAACTACATATGTATGATAATGATTTTATCATTTGTATGTTTTATTAGTTGATAATTTGATCATTGATAACATAATTAAATCTTTTTAGTCCCTTAAAATAATTCAAAAGAGAAATTAATTAACTACTTTTATTTCATTTTAAATTTTACTCTTGTGTATTTTTAATATTTTAATATAATATAAATTAATGTATAATAAAATTTTTAAATAAAAGAAATTTTAAGTTTTTGATTAGTAGATTATACAATTACATTAAATTAATGAAAGTACCAATAGAAGAATATCGTGAGAAAAAAATGAGATGAAAGATTGATTGGTTATGTAATATACCTCTATCTTCTTCATATGACAAATATGGTTAATGTTAGATGATGTTTCAATGAAGAATATACAAGTTTATTGATTTTAAATTTCTTTAGGATCAATTTGAAATTTTTTTATTTGGAGAAGCATTGTAATCCCTCATTTTCCTCATTTTATAAGTTGAAGAATGTTCCATGGTGTATATAAATTGAAAAGTTCTATATGGTAATATTTTTAAAAGCATGTGGAAATTTATCACACATGAATTATCACTATACATGTTTTAATATAAAACAATATATAAAATTGTAAATTTAACTAAATCTAAAAGTATTTAAAAGCATTCAATTTAGATAAATATTCATTTAATAAATTTTTATTAATTTTATTAAGTAATCAATTTGTATTTGATTTTATAATTTTCAAATTTGTTTTTAAAACTAGAATTAGAGGTCCAATTAGGTTAAAATCAAGTTTTTTCATCTAAGTCGATCATCGTCATACCAATTATTCACTATTACTAAGTAAATTTTACTCAAGGAATTGTGCAGAGCATTCGTTTTTCAAAAGCTGAATCAAATAATCCTAAGATTCAAATAAAAAAAGATAAGTATTAACTCATTACATAAAATTTCAATTCATTTTAAAAATATTTTAAAAAATTAATTAACTAATTCAACTACAATACAATATAAGATGAAAGAAAAAAAAACTTAAATAAGGAACTTATAAATTGATACAGAAGATGAATAAGAAATATTATTTTATGATTGGGTTATTATTTCAATTCAAAATTTGGTTTTGGTCAATCTTTTAAGGTTTTAAATAACTACTCAGATTTTTACTTTTTTAAATCAATTGAAATAAAGTCAAATTTATTCGTTTTTATAATTATGTATATTAAATTATTATTAATTTTTTAATATATAAAATGAGTAAAAATTTTATGTATACTCAATTTGAGTTTTAAATTGTTTCAAGTTTAAGTCGATTAAATCATATTATTTTTAGCTATATTTTTATAACACCAATAATAAATTTCAAACTAGAATGAGAAAATAACAAAATGAAAATTTAGTTGCAAAAGTTATAGAGTTATTAATGATAATTCTAGAAGAAAATCCTTGTACTCAATTCTTGCAAATATTAAAGTATATATCTTCTTATAAGGATTTTAAAATTTGTATTACACCAATGTTAATTTAGATCAATAAGTATATAATAGTTCTTTTGCTGATCAAATTGCTATATGGATTGAGGGAAACAACTCAAATATTTTATTTGAAAGAGATATCATAATTCATACTCGTTCAAGAAGATGACAAACAGTTAAACATTATTTGAGTTGTCATGACCTTCTTCAATTTTTTTACTCTTTTCAAATAGAAAAGTTAGTTGGTATAAAAAATATATAAAAAAACATTTTAAATGTTGGTACAATAAAATAATAATTAGAAATACAGTATCTTTTAGTTTAATAAAAGAAATTTTTTAAAGAAAATGTGAAGGTAATTATTGTGATTTAATATTATTTGTTTAATTTTTATAAATTTTATTTAGTAAATTTTCTCTCATTACTTTTACCATATATATAACTAAAATTTTACCCCAAATTATATACTTAAAAATAGAAATATAAAGTAAAGTTTATTACTTTCATTGTTGGCATTATACTTCAAAACTTTCAATCTTTCATAAGTAATTGAGCTTCGCTAAAAAGTATGAAAATAAATACACTTATCATTCAATCAAATCATTAATAGAACTTATCTTAATATGTACAATCTTTCATTAGTAATTGTATTTCGTTAACAAGTATGAAACTAAATACATGAATCATTTAAGCAAATCATTAATAAAGCTTATCTTAATACTTACTATTTTATCATGAAATAAAAAATTTGAAGAATATCTTCGAAATATTAACTTAATATATATTGTATATTTATTTAATTTAGTTTTGATACTTGTATTAGTACAAAAAGTTATGATTTTAACTTATTATTACATGTTAAACTACAAATAGCAAATTAATGGCATTTTCTCATTGTTTTTCAAGTCATCTACACTTAAACTTTTTTTTTTTTTACTTTCTTTCTCTTTCTTACAAATTACATCGTTTAACATATATTGTGGTTACTTTCTTTTTGGATATATATAAATTAATGACAACATAGTAGGATATGATTGATAACTTAGTAATTAATTAGTAAAAGCTAAAAGTAATCAATATAACTTAGTAGCAATTATCAATAACTTAATAGTTAAATAGTAATGATTTTATAGTAAATCATTGATAACTCAATAGTAAATTAATAATAATTTAATAGTAAATGAATGATAATTTAGTCATTAATAATTGATAAATTAATAGTAAATCAATAATAACATAATAATAAATACATAATAATTTAGTATTTAATCAATTATATTATATTTATAAATGCATAACAACAAAGTAGTAATTCAATAATAATTTAATAAAAAATAAGTGCTAACTTAGAAGTTAATCCCTGATAACTTATTAATAAATTACTGATAATTTAAATTAATAATAATTAAATAATAAATCAATTCCAATTTTAATAGTAATTAATTAATAATCATAAATAAGTTTTGTATATTGTAAACAATAATATAGTAGTAAATAACTGATAATTTAATAGTTAATCATTGGAAGTTTAAAAGTAAAACATTATAATTTAATAGTAAATTATTAATAACTTAATTGTTAAATGATAATAATTAATAGTAAATTATAGATAATTTAATATAAATTAATGATAACTTGATAGTATATTATGGATAATTTAGTAGTAAATCAGTGATAAATTTGTAGTAAATAATCGAATATTAAGTTGTAAATCAATTATAACATAGTAGTAAATATATAATAATATAATAGTAAATCAATAATAATTAAGTAATAAATTATTGATAACTTAATAACAAATCATTATTAATGTATTAGTATATTACAAATAACTTAGTTGTAAATTAGTGATAATTTAGTAGTAAATTAGTTAATCACTGATAATTTTGCAATAAATAAATTATAACTTTATAATAAATCATTAATAACTTGATGGTAAAATAACAATAATTTAATAGTAAATCATTCATAACTTAATGGTAAATTATTCATAACTTGATGATAAATCATTCATAAATTAGAGTACTAAAATCATTAATAATTTAGTTTGTAGATTATTAATAGGCTTAGTAGTATACTGAATGATAACATAGTAATAAATAAATGATAATTTAATTGTTAATTATTGATAACTTTTTTTTATAGTTGAAGTTGCTATGGATTGAACAGCTGTAGAAATGAAACTAGAACTTTTAAAGAAAAATCTATCATGAACTTATTCAATAAAAAAATTTAGTAAAAAAATTTAAATTTGAATAAAGTAATAATATTAATATATAAATAGAAAATTGTATTATATATTGTTAGTGATTTTTTAAATTCCCTATTTTATAATTGTAAATGTATAACAACTTATTAGTAAATCAATGATTTGTTAATAAGATAATTGATAACTTAGTAACTATTCATATATAACTTAGTAATAAATTAATGACAACTTAATAGTAAATTAATTCCACTTTAATAGTAATTAATTGATAAATCTAATAGTAAATCATAAATAACTTTATAGTAAATTAATGATAATTTAGTAGTTAATCAATAAAAACTTAAAAGTAAATCAATATAACTTAATAGTTTTTTAATAATCGATAATTTAATAGTCAATCATTGTTAACTTTATAATAAACCATGGATAATTTAATATAAATTAGTATTTGGTGGTGAATCATGGAAAATTTAATAATAAATCTGTAATAATTTTGAAGTAAATAATCGAAAACTAAGTCGTAAATCAATATTAATATAATAGTAAATGCATAATAACGTAATAGTAAATTATTGATAATTTAGTAGTAAATCACTAATACCATATTTATAAATCAGTCATTAGTTGTAAATCAATAATAATTTAGTAATAGATTAGTTAATAATTGATAATTTTATAGTAAATAATCGATAAATTAGTAGTTAATCAATTATAATTTTATAATAAATAATCAATAATTTAATAGTAAGTTATCAATATTTTAATGGTGACTTATTTACAAATTAGTTGTAAATCATTTACAAATTAGTTGTAAATCAATGTTAATTTAATAGTAAATAATTAATAATTTAATAATAGATCACTGATAATATAGTAGTAAACAATAATAACTTAATTGTCAATTTTTTATAACTTTTTTATATTTGAAGTTTGTAGGGATTAATCCTTTACTACTAGTAAAAATGAAACTAAAACTTTTATCATAAGAGGTTAGGATAAATTTATTATGAACTTATTTAATAAAAAAATTTAGTAAAAAAAATCCAAATTTAAATAAAGTAAAATGTTATTTAAAAAAAGAATATCATTTTATAATAGAATGGAACTCATGCTTTGTTGTGGGAATTCATTATTTAATATATGATATCACAAATTTTATTAATAATTCTCAAAAGTATATCATAAAGGTTACCAAAATTACATCAATAGGTTATCAAAATTTTTTGATTTAGCAATTCATATATTTGTATCGTGTAAAATACTAAAAATTCGTGTATTCGTATCTTGTTTTACATAAAAATTGTGTGTCACAGTTTGTGTCAATACGAAAATATAAAATATATTTTTTTGTTTTATTAAATCTATTTATGACTTTTGCTAAAATTTTAAACCGTATTATTTTCATTTTTTTATTTGTATCATTTTTGTGTCATGTCACCGTGTTGTGTTTGGAATTGTTAGGTCCAAAATTTTATCAAAAATTATTAAAATTGTATAAATTATTATCAAAATTATATTATAAGTTATCAAAATAATATAAAAAATTACTAAAGTTGTATAGAAAGTTCTCAAAATTTTAGCAAAAGTTGTCAAAATTCTAACAAATATTACCAAAATATATCCAAGGTTATCAAAATCAAAATTAAATTGTTCATATTTATCATTATTATCATTGTATCCAAAAAATATTTATTAAATTTCATTATAATTCTTTATTATGTTTTAGAAGTAATTAAATATGCATGTGTTTTATTTATTATTTTTTAAATAATTTTGTTTTTGGTTTTTATTTCATATTAAATTTGTTGAAATTAAAACAAAATGTATCTTACAAAAATAGAGGTTTGATTAAACATCTACCTTTAAACAAATACTATTTTCATTAATTGTTCATGCTTTATAAATTTCTTTTTATATATAGTTAAATTATTTAATTTAAACTAAAAAAACACATAAAAAGTTAGCTAAATTCTTTATTAAATTGTATCACAAATCTTAAGAGATATACATACATATATATATATATATATAAACATATCTGTCATACAAGACTTTTTAATCATATCTGTAGACATCTAATTTTATTTGAATTAATCAATTTGATCTAATTTTATTGCATATTTAGATATATATGAGCTTGTTCGAGGATTTTGGTGAAAATTATCTAATTGAATTTGTTTTGATTTTGGTTTTGGATTAACTATTTTTAAGGTTCATTTCGCATGGATTAAAATCCAATCGAATCTAATCTTGGGCTAATGTTATATGATGTTAAAAGCTTGAAATTCGAGAATCCATTTTTAAGGCCCAATTCACTTTTGTTTTAAATTTATGTTGTTTCATATAGGCATGGAAGACCAAAACCCAATAGAAGCCCAACTTTAAATTTTAAAACCTAAGTGCATTTGTTAAGAGATAAAAAATTAAAAAAAATGTGTCGCCATAGCTCAGCACAATAGCGACTTTCACTTCCCAGATCTTTTCCTCCTTTTTCTAGATTCATTTTTCCTTCTCCCTATTTCACGACACCATTTTCAGCATTATATTTTACCCCCTGATTTTACCCTATTGACTCCCTAGCATGAACTAAGCCAATAAGCTCCATAACCCCAAAAGATCAACATGCTTGAAACCCCAAATTCATCAACTCCACCATCCCAAATGAAGTAAGGCATTGTTGCCCATTGCAACTACATTCCATTATGGGTAATATAAAATTACAATTATTGTATTATAATTAATTAATCATAATTTAAAATTGTGTAAGTTTAATCAAACTTTTATATAGAATCCATACTTATTAGTGATAAATCCTTATATAATTTTGAATTGTGATTGAACTATATAAGATGCAATAAAAAGAATTATTTTTGAAATGATCTTGTTATTGTGGTTTTGATTAATTCAGATTTGTTAGAGGGAGTGATAATTGTGGTCAAGGAAAAAGATAAGAAAGGAAAGGGAAAAAAAAAAGAGAGAAGCTTGAAGATGACCAAAATTTAGACAAAGTTTTTTTTTTTTTGTAGTTTGTGATTTTTTTTTGTTAAAAATGGTTTAATAAAAATTTTAGTAAAAAAAAAAATTCATACTAATAGATTGATAAAGTTCAATGTGAATATCAATTATACGTAAAAAAATTATTAAAATTATTATTTATAATTCAAATTTGATTTGTATTTAGTCAACAATAAAGATCTTGTCAATGCTTTTACTAAATATACCTATATAAAAAATGTTATAAACACCTAAATTTGCTTGGATTATTTAAGGTAGGCCTCATGTTCAATTAGGTAGATATTATGTGTATTGGGTTTTGCAGGTGTCATAATATCTAGATTGAGAACCTACCCATTAAACACAAAAACTATAGAGGCGCTATCAATCTTTTTTTACCTTGGTGTGATCGGAAACCTATGTGAATCTATCTTTTTTAAGGTTATTTTAAGCCTAAGTTAAGGGTCCCTAAAAAGAATAAATTTTGGTCTACATCATCAAAACTAAGGTTCGAAAGTCGATTACGTGCAGGAAATGTATTAGCACCCTTTTACGCACAAAATTGATATCAAGTTAATTATATGTTACCTTACCTAAACCTTATTAAAGATGGTTTTATTATGCAAATAAATCAATTCCAATTCTTTTTTTATTTACAAAACATGGTGATAGAAAATTTTTGTCAAAATATCAAGCAATCATGCAATAAATATTAAATTATACCATGCAAAAATTATCATGCAAATATATTATAAATTATACGAAATATCATGTAATAATATTATGCCTAGATCATACTAAAATATTCATACAAGAATGTCATGCAAATATATTAATTATCATGTAATAATAACAACCATGTAAATATATAATATCATGCAATAATATAAAATACCATGCAAATATATTAATAATCATTCATGCAAATATATAATCATGAAATCAAACATAATCACACAAATATATTAGTAATTATGTATAATCATGCAATTATGCACACTATAAATATAGAAACATGCAATTAAATATCATTCAAATGTAATATTAATCATGCAATAACATAAAATATCATACCATGTAATAAACATAAAATTATGAAATAATAATAATAATAAAAAATAAAATAATTATACAAATAAATATATTAATAATCATACAATCATACAAATAAGTAAATTAATAATCATGCAATTAACAATGTAAATCATGTAAATAAATATGCAATTAAATATATAATCATGCAAATAGTAATATATAAACCATGCAAATAAACATGCAATTAAATATATAACCATGCAAATAATAATATATAAATTATGCAAATAAATATGTAATAGAATATATAATCATGCAAATAAACATGCAATTGAATATCTAATTATGCAAAAAAATATATTAACAATTAGGCAATTAAATATATTAATAATTATGCAATCAAATTAAATATAATCATACAAATAAATATATTAATAATCATGCAAATATATTAATAAATCACACAAATAAATATCTTAATCATGCATACAAATATATTAGGCAAATAAATTATCATGTAAATATAATATTAGTCATACAAATTCATGCAAAAATAAATACCATGCAATAAATATAAAAATAAGAGGAAGCAATTAAATATTATAATAGTTATACAAAAATCACAAAAAAAAAAAAATGAAAGCAAACATTGTCTCAATGTATCACGGGTTTTCAAAGACTAATACTTTATACTATAAATTTTAGCCTTCCTTCCAAAAACTCCAACTAGATCTTCTTGCAAAATTTTTTTACTTCATTGCTTCTTCCTTGTTAATTCAAAATTTTGCCCACATTTTTTGTCTTTTCAATGACCTTTGTTTGATCTTAAAGTTAATTGCTGTTAGGGTCCCCATTTGATTATAGATTCAAGGTCCTTATATAGAGATTGAATCTCTTTCGATTTGGAAGTAATTAACTCAACAAAATCTAAGATTTCTCCCCTAATTTTATTCTCTTAGTAATCTTCCATTTTTTTCAATAGGTTGAGCCCAAAGTCTTTCCAAAATTATTTAACCATTGAAGTTCAAATTTGAGATAGAATCTAAGAGTTGAATTGAATCCAAGATTTTTTATACAAAATCTCACATTTATTTTATTTTATTTTATTTATTAATTGACTTTGACTCTTTTGACTAAAAAAATAAAAATTAAACTAAAATATTAAAATATAAATAAAATTTAGGGCTTAATTTTTGGACTCAAAATTTGCTTTCCCAATTAAGGCCTAATTACACAATCAAAATCAAATTCGAAGCCTAATGAATTTTAAAAACTACCCTAACAAAATGGGCATTTATAGTTAGATTTAATGTCAATTGGACTTAAGAGGCCCAAATTCTATGTCAGTTAGATTTAAAGGCCCAAATTTTATCTATTTGGTCCAAATTCAATTTCCTTAGGCTAAGGCCCAAAATTTTGGCCCATAATCCAGAGGAGAGCATAATTGTTCGTTTTGTTTGCATCTTTGTTTTCATTATTATATTATACTATATTTATTATTTTATCTTTTCTTTTTTTTTTCTCATATTCTACTTCTCTTATTGGCTTTTGAATTAAAAGTTTTTGGTTTATTAAAGCATCGCCTACCAATAGCCTTCTAGGTCTAAAATTTCAATGAAACCATTAACAACTGCCAGCCATCTTGAAAAACTGCCTTAATTTTAGGATTGAAATTTCAATCTCAAATCATAAAAAATATGGGATTTGGATCTGTCTTGGCTTTATAAATGGAGCCTTTTAACAAACAAAAAAGGACTGGGGAACAAAAAGACAGAAACTAGGAAGAGAAACTCTGTAAAAAAAATTTATTTTGAAAAATCAAAAACCACTTGCCAATTCCCTTTCTAAAATCTCTTGTATTTTCTACCACCCACATGCATATAAAAAACAAACACATCCCTTGAAAATGGGGAGAAGTAGTGCCAAACAAAAAAAAAAAAATCATTTTGTTGAAAACTTTTGACCTCGACCATTTAAAATCACTTTTCACAAAATGAAAGCTAGGTCTAAAATTAGAAGTTAAAAAGATCATTTTTGTGTTTTTTTTTTTTAAAATTTTTTGTCATTGGGGATGACGGTGATGGCTGGCCATGGTTTGGGCAGTAGCTTATGAGAGTTTGTTTTTTTGGTGTTTAGAGATTTTTTTTTTTGAAAAAAGGGTTGAAATGATTTTAAACAAAAGTGGTTTACATAGGAAAAAATAAATGAAACAACACCGTTTTGGACCTTAGAGGATCTACACATCGAGTTAATCTGGATTTGAGATCTATACACTCGACCCGTTTGCCTGCTTCTTCCTTAGCCTCTAGATTGGTCCAATTGAACCATCTCTAAACTAGACTAAACTACAAAATACTACCTTGGATCTCTTCTAAATCGCTTCTAGACTGCTGAACTACGTAAAAATTGCCCAAGCCGTTGACCGACCCACTTCAGGTATTTTTTTGTATTTTCTTATTTTTATTTTTATTCGTTTGTTTTACTTTTATTATTATTATTATTATCATTTTATTTTTTTAGTTTTTTTTATGTTCCAAAATAATATTTCATTATTATTATTACTTAAATGAAAATAAAATTTAAATTTTTGGTAATTTTAAATTCCACTATTTTTTAAATAAAATAACAATAAAAATAAAAAATAATAAAAAAAAGGAAAGGAAAATTTTATTTGATGATGAGATTTTAAGGTAATTCGAGTAGTGATGCCAAAAAAATCTATAGGTGAGAAAAAATTTTTTAAGCACGTTATCAACATATTAGAGTATTTATAAAAAATTTCAATATAATAAAAGTTTCCCTTTTCCACTAAAAAATACTAAAAAATGAAAATAGAATAATAAAATACAAATAAAAACTAACAAAAGAAAATTTCTTTTAAAAGAAAAACAAAGGACAAATAAAACCTGCATACCAATATTTCATCATTCACACAGCATGCATATCATTAATTTTTAGAAAAATAAACATGACCTTCGATAATGAAATTCTAAGATAATTCGAGTAGTAGCACCTAAGAAATCTCTAAGTGAGAAAAATTATTTCAATGTTATCAATGTACTGAAATATTTTACGAGTTCTTTCAATAAAATGGTTTTAATTTATTCTTCTCTAATAAAATAAAACAATAAAAAATAATTGAAAAAAGAATAATAAATAAAAAAGATAAAAATTTGTGACAAAAAAAGGAAGCCAAGGAAATTATTTTTAAATATCCAAATTTAAGACTTTTTATTAGGATTAAAGGATAACACATAATTAATTGGTATTGTTTTAAATGGGCATTGTAGGGGCTCCAATTCTTTCCTATGTGTATTTGATTCTCAAACCTAAATTGTTTCATAGGTCATAAAATTATCTTTTTAATAAATTTTCATTAATTTTAAAAAGGTAAGTTTTAATAGGTGACCAATCGTAACTAGCCAAAAAGTTGGTGGTGACTCGTTTTGCATTTTTAAATTCATCTAAAGGTCTCCAAAACTATTACGACAGCTTGGCAACTCCGTTGGAGACACAATATTTTTTTAGAGTCGGGCTAAAGTTAATCATGTGTTATCTTTAATTTTGATTTAAATAGTCTTAATTAATGTTTAACTCTAATTTATTTAATTTTGATTTTGTTTCTTAAAAAAAAGGTTAACAAAAAATAAAAAATTAAAAAACTAGAAAAATCTATTCATTGCATTTTAACTATGCCATTTGTTCATTCTTTATTTTTTTATAGATATTATCTTTAACAAATTAAGGGGCATTGTACACATGATGACACATTGCACTTCATGCATGAGCTCTATACCTAGGCTCTATCCCTTATAGGAGGAAGTAAAGTAGCTATGATATTGTGAGGTGATAACCTCCACAATGGCAAGCGAAATACTTTCACTCAAATTAATCCCTTTTGGTTTATAATTTGTAATGGGTGAAGATTTGGGTGCCTTACTAGTCTAATGTGGACAATAGTGAGGAATAATTTGAGAACCTATAGACACATGTCAATATGAATTAAGCATATAATAAGTTATGAGGAGCCAACCCTAGAGCTATATTGATATCTTTGTAAGACATCCCTGAGTTATGATGTGTGAGAGAATATTAACATTTTCCTCGATTAAAAATAAGATGGTTATATATTACTACTAAAAATGAAAACAAAAGTTTCACAAAATAAAGAGTTCCTATTTATCTTCATTATTGTGTGTTTGTCTGAATTTTGTATCTTCCATTTTTAAAAAATTTTTGTGCATTTAAAAAAATGTTGCAAAAAAAATGCTTTTTTTCCTAAAAATAGAAGTAGACTTTTGAATTACTAAAACCTTTTTTATGACCATGTATATATGAAAATACATCTCGCATCACCTATAAATGATCATGGAATTCATGCATATCATGTATCAACTATGCATTTGTACATAGTATTTTCTTTTCACACATGAAAAAGATTTTGTAAATTAAAAAGACTTTAAGTTCTTGCTAATATTTTTTGTCATAAAACACTAAAAAAAACTCTTTTTGTTGCAAATAAATCATAGAGGACCTTGATTTAGAAATTACGATGATAGAAAGTTTAAGGATAAGCTCAACCATCCAAGGCTTTTAAATCAACTTGTCCACCATTTGTACAATACTCGAGCTAAGGTTATAAAAGGAAAATGAACTAGTAGGATGGATAAGATCGAGAAGGCACAAGATGAGATAAAGAAACAACTCGACATGATGATGAAAATGATGAAGAAAATGGCAAAAGGAAAGAAATAGTAAAGGAAAAAGCTACCTAAGAGGGAACCAACGGCAAGATGATGATGATGACCCTTATGTCCACCAAGTTTCACCCCACATAAAGCCTAGACTTCTTGAGCAGTATAGACGCAATTTATGCCTTTCACTAGAGAATGTCCATCCACCTATGTTGCCAGGTTAACAATATAAAGACCTATTTAATTTTTGGGGCAAGCTGCTTCAACCATAGGGATGAAATCATCAGATTTGATCTATGTCCCTAATTCGGATGATCCAAGGGAACAAGAAAAGTTTAAAACAAGTGTGGCAATAGTAAGAGATGGCCAGAAGTCCCATCACAATATGAATCTTATAGAAGAAAAACTACATGACACTGAAGAGATAGATATTTATGGATCAATGGATATAGTTGGATTATGTGCCTAATGTGGTCATTCCACCAAAGTTAAAAGTTACAAAATTTGAAAAGTATGACAAGAGTAAATGCCTAATGACCTATGTCACATGTATTATCAAAAAGTGGTTGCTCATGTCCATAATGATAAACTATTGATCTATGTCTTTCAAGATAGTCTCACAAGATTTATCGTAAAATGGTACATTTAACTGGATAGAAGTCGCATCAGCTCATAGAAAGAGCTAGCCAGGGCATTCGTTATACAATATCAATTTATAATAGATTTAGCCCCAAATCATTTGTCATTGCAAAATATAGAGAAAAAGCTATTGAGAGCTTTAAAGAATATGTTAAAAGGTGAAGAGATGCAGTTGCCTAAGTTTAGCTACCACTTATAGAGAAAGAAATCACTATTTTGTTCATTAACACTTTTCAAGTGCCTTATTATGACAAGATAATTGGGAATGCCACAAAGAATTTTACGGACATGATGATTTCTAGAGAGATAATTAAGAATGTGACCAAGAGTGAAAAGTTAGATGATAGAGATACGAAGAAAGATGTGGCATTTAAGAAAGAAAGAGATGTGCAAACTGTAACTCATTAAGGGCAATGAGGCAATGGTTCTACCCCGTATCATCCTCATATAGTCCATCACCCTTACTACCATACCATAAGCAATGTCTCATTTAATCCCTACTTGGGTCAATTAGGGGTTCAACCATGCTTTCACCTCTAAAAACAAGTTCATGCACTTATACCCTAACCCCAACTAGCCATTCAATCAATGCTTTCAAGAATAACAAAAAAAGGAAGCAAAATAATAAGGGAAAGAATTATGTCAATCCTATTCCCATATCTTACACCTAATTGCTACCTTAACTTATCCAAAATCACTTTTTAAAGCCTATACATCTAGAACCCTTTCAACTCCCTTACTTAAAATGCTACAATCTTAATGCAAAAAGTGATTACTATTATAGAAATTAGAGTCACTCAATAGAGAACTACCTTACACTAAAATACAAGGTTAGAGATCTCATTAAAGTTGGGCTAATAGAGTTTGGAATGAAAAAGAATCATTGTATTGCTAAAAACTCTTTACCGTGATATGTTAGAGAAGTGGTAAACCAAGGGAGTTAAAGCATTGATATGAGTAATTTTGATATAGTTAGAGAATGGTTTTGTATGCTTTTATGGAGGAACAATGGAAAATTCATTCAATGTTGTGAAGAGGTTGATCGATTTAGGGGCCCATTTTGTTTCCTTTTTAATCTTTCACTTTTGTGTTAGACATACATATAAACGTCATGACTAGTATGGAAGCTTTAAATCTAAATGCTAATTAAGGGAATGTTTTTCCATTTCTTTTGTGTCTCAAGGTTTTTTTTTATAAAAAATAAATTTTTTTCTTTTCATAATAAAAAAGTCTAAAAAAAATTAATGGTCATTGTTATGAATCTATCCAAATAAAATATTTTCTTACCCTTTTCATGTCCCAAACCACTTGAAAAACCTTAATGCTCCAAAGGATATAAGGTTGAACTTTGTGACAACTTTCATAAAGGCAACAAATGCTGAAACAATCAATTTGGAGAAACATTTTTGAGTTCCTTGAAAATCAAACAAATATGATGCTTTTTATCTTAATGTTAGTAATTTGATTGGTGCCCAGCCTACACTTTATATTGGCCAAACATAAAGTCATTCAGATGACCATAAATACATAAATGCACCATTTTTTTAAAGTCATTCTTATTTCAAGTCTAGGGGCATATTAACAAAAAGCATGATTTTCTCAAGATGACCTAATTATGTATGCAATTGTGACTAAAATAAACTTTTCATAAACCTTGTTGGCTTATCAAGATAGGGCAAATAATGGTTATCATATAAGTTATGAAAACATGAAAAAAAAGAGAAAAAAAGTTGATGGCAACATTATGCCCTCTAGATATTCAAATGATTAGAAAACCCATAAAAAATGTAAAACAAAAGCCAAAAAAACCATAAAATAAAAAAATGATGAAAAAATAAATAGGGGATGAAAACAAAATTAGAGATTTTTAAGAAATCACTCTTCAGTACAAATGACATTGCTTAAGATGACAAATGACCATCTTTCTTTATCTTTTAACAACTAAGTAAATAGCTATTTGCTACCTTTTGAGCCTAATGAATTCTTTCTAAATGAGCCTCAACCAAGGATCATCCTCTACATTAGAGGGCAAACATAGAAGGATCTATATGATAAAGTCATGTTTCAATGACAAAGGATGAATGTCTTATGTTATGGGGGACAAATGTTAGATAAACTAAGTTTTAAAAGTTTTGAACATATTCTAGCAAAGGTCAAAATATGCAAGAAAGAGCAAAAAGTAGAATTGATGAAAAAAGAAAAAGAAAAAAAGAGAGAAAAGGAAAAGAAAAAAAATAAGATGATGAGATGTTAAAATTGAAAAAATAAAAAGACAAATGCCCAGAAGAGACTCCTTCACATAATATGAAATGATCCTTAGTTTGATAACCTTTAAATTCATGTTTTAGGCCTATTCATCCATTCTTTTAGAACCTAAAACCCTGGCCTATGTTACATACATGGAAAAGTCCATTTCAATTAAGCATGGATACTTGAATTTTAGAGTTTGGTCCTTGTAGAATCCTTATAGCCAAATTTGCTTTTACTTTTTTTCTTTGCAAAACTTTTCCTTTCAAAAGAATACTTAGTGCATGATGAAATCACCAAAAAAAAGAGAGAAAAGAATAATAGAATGAAACTCTAAAGTAAAAACCCAAAAAATAGGTAATCTAGAGTAAAAAAAATCTAAACATGAAAACTCATAGCAGCCAATAATTAAGCTTTATGCAAGGGCTACATGGAAAATTTTGGCCTTTTCTAAAATGAACTTTCAAGATTTTGAACCTGCCACAGTTAGTCTTGACATGTATTAGAATAGCACATCTTGATATTGAAAAGGGTGTCAAATTTGCTTGTACCTCAAAAGAACCCTTTAAAAGAATTCATTCTTGAGCCTAGGTAAACGAAAATTCACTTCATCCATCAAGTAGTAAGACTTCGATCTAACAATTAACCCTCTAACCCATTTGAAAAAATCGAATTGCCATTCTATCCAAAGATCGTTTCTAATAGTGATCATTATTTTTTTCTAAGGTAATATTTCTTATGATAATTTTGTCAATAGGATACAAGTTTCAATCCAAGGAATAAAATATTTTTCATTAAAAAAATGGATTTGTGGAAAGAAAATAAAATTTTAATTGAAATAAAGATTTTTAGAAAAATAAATGGCACCATGGGAAGCACATTTCTTTTTGATACAAAAATATGTTTAATCAATTGAGTTTTACTAAGGTCTATTTAAAAGAAAGATGATGGTTTGTTTTCTTAAATTTCTTTTCAAGAAGTTCAAACTTATCATATGCATGTTTGATCTGAAAATGAAAATAAAAGTTGAGAAATCCATGTGTGAATTAAAGAAAGCAGAAATCGATAAAGAGACAAGAAGATGAATAAATGAGAAAAGAGGTAAGAAGAAATAAAAGAGTGATATTTTTAGGTAAAGTTGAAGAATGATTAATGTAAAATGAGCAGTAAGGAGAGGATTTGGAATTGAAATAAAGTGATTTGAAAAAGTAAAAGATTTACGATTGGAAGAAAAAAATTTAAAAAAATTTTAAAAATATGATTTTAAGCATTTGCATTGTTTGACTCCACTTTTGCATCATTGGTAAAGATGTATGCTTTTGCCTCTTTGTTTGAGGCATTTGTATCATAAAAAGGATATTTGTTTTTGTATTGTTTGTAAATATCCTTAGCATTTGCATATAAATATGTGTATACTAGAATTTTAAGAGAAGACATTTTCATTGTAGTGGCATATGAAGCATTAAAAAAAAATGTATGAAAAAGAAGGGCAAAAAATCCAATAAAGTAAGAAGAGTATTTTTTAGAAAGAGAAAGATCAAGAATTTTTAAAATTTTTAAATGAGATTTTGGGCCATAAAAGTTGTAAGACCAATGAAGCCAGCATCAATCAAGAAAACTATTGTGATAAATTGTATTAAAATTTTTCTATAGCTATATTTGAATTTTCTCAATATTTGGTGGTGAAATCCAAAATTGTTTTCAAAATTTTTCAATGGTGATATTTGAATTTTCTCAAATTAGTCAATGGAGATATTCAAGTATCCAAGTCTGAATTTGCATTTTCTTTAGTGGTGATATCTGAAGAAATCAACATCACTAGTGTCTCAGTTTAAATTTTGTTAAATTTTCTTGATGGCGATATTCGAGTTCCCTTCGATGGCAACATCCAAACTCATTTGCATTTTCTTCGGTGGTGATATATGAAAAAGTCAAAATCACTTGATGGTGATATCTGAGTATTAAAATTTGAATTTTATCTTCTTGATAGTGATATTCGATCCCTTCGTTAAACAATTTAGTGGTGATATCTGAAGATATCAAAATAACTCAGTAGTGATATTTGAGTATTAAAGTCTAAATTTGATTTTTTCAGTGGTGATATTTGATCTCTTTCATTAAACAATTCAGTGGTGATATCCTAAGACATGAAAATCACTTGGTGGTGATATTTGAGTATTGAAATTTGAATTTTGTTAAATTTTCTCAATGGCGATATTTGAGTTCCTTTCAATGGTAATATTCGAAGTCATTTGCATTTTTTTATAGTGGTATCCGAGTTCTTTTCAGTGGCAATATCTGAAGTTATTTGCATTTTTTCTTCGGTGACAATATCCGAAGTCATTTGCATTTTCTCAGTGACGATATCTGAGTTCCCTTCGATGGTGATATTTGAAGTCATTTACATATTTTCTTAGTAATGATATCTAAATTTCATATACGTTCTCTTTGGTGGTGACATTCAAAGTATGCATTTTTTTCTCAATGGTAATATATGATCTTTCTTTGATAGAGATATTGGAAGTCATTGGCAATTCCTTGATGATGATGATATCTGAATCTTGAAATCTAAGAAGTTGAATGTTTTGTTTTTAAGAAGCAAATTTTCAAAAAAGATTCATAAGTCCTCCGAGTAGAATGTTTTAAATTTTAAAGTTGTTGAGCCTCTAATGAGAGAAGCATTTCAATTTGATTTTTAAAATTGTTGAACCTCTAATGAAATGAGCATTTTAGTTTGATTTTTAAAGTTGTTAAGTTTTTAATGAGAAGTGCTTTTAGATTTGCTTAAAAAAAAAAGAGAAAAAAAAGAAAAAAATGTTTAGGTTAATGGGCCTGAAAAAAATTATTGTCTATATCTTTATCTTATTCATAATTCTCAATAATGTAAAAAAAAAAGTAATTATAGACATTTGATTTTGTCTAGATTATTTGAGGCAAGCTTCAAGTTCAATTTAGTGGATATTATGTGTATTGGGCTTTGGTGGATTTGATGTCAACTAGACTTAAGGGGCCCAAATTCTATGTCAGTTAAACTTGAAGGCTTGAGTTTTCTCTTTGGCCTAAATTCAATTTATTTGGGCTAGGGCCAAAAATTTTAGCCAATAATCCATAGGAGAGCCTAATTCTTTCTTTTGTTTTTATCTTATTTTCATTATTATATTATATTATGTTATATTAATTATTTTTTCTTTTCTTTTTCTTTCATTCAACTTCTATTATTGGCTTTTAAACCGAAAACTTTTAATATATTAAAAGCATTGTCTACCAATAGCCTTCTAGGTCTAAAAGTTTAATGGAACCATTGACAATCGACAATTACCCTTAAAAATTGCTTTAATTTTGGGATTGACATTTCAACCTCAAATCCCAAAAAATCTAGGATTTGTATTTATTTTGGCTCTATAAATGGAGCTTTCCAATAAGCAAAAAAGGATTGACGAATAAAAAGATAGAACCCAGGAAAAGGAACTTTGCAAAAAAAAAAAAAATCTTTTGAAAAACTGAAAGCCCCCTACCAAAATTCCCTTTCCAAAATCTCTTGTATTTTTTGCCACCCATATACATATAGAAAACAAACACATGCCTTGAAACATGGAGAAGTAGTGCCAAACAAAAAACAAAAAAAAAAAATTGGCCAAAACTTTCGATCCTGATCTAGGTCGTTTAAAATCAAATTTAGCAAAATAAAGGCCAGATAAAAAATCAAAAGGCTGAAGAGATCATTTTTATGATCTTTTGGAATTTTTTTATCACTGATGATGGCGATGGCTAGCCGTGAACTAGGTAGGAGCTTAGGAGATTTTTTTTTCCTTTGAAGTTTTTTTTTTTGAAAATGGGTTGAAATGATTTTAAAAAATGGTTTATGCAAAAAAAAGTGAAAAAACATCATTTTGGACCCTAGAGGATTTGTGCATCAACCCGATCAGATCCGGGATCTATGTACCTAGCTTGTTTTCCCACTTTTCCCTTAGAGTTCAAATCAATCCAATTGAACGAGCTCTAAACTGGATCAATAGGACAAAACCGCAAAGAACCACCATGGAATGCTCTTGGATCGCTGAATTGTGAAAAAATTGCCCAAATTGTTGAATAGCTCATTGACTAACTTTATTCATTTTTTTTGTATTTTTATTTTTATTTGTATTTTTTTTTACTTTTATTATTATTAACATTTTTTTAATTTTTTTTATTAATGTTCAAATATAAAAATTTATTATTATTATTTTTAAAATAAAAATAAAAATTAAATTTTTGGTAATTTAGAATTCCACTATTTCTTTAAAAAAATAAAAATAAAAATAATAAAAAATAAGGGAAAGAAATTTTTTATCTGATTATGAGATTTTAAGGTAATTCGAGTAGTGATGCCTAAGAAATCTTTAGGTGAGAAGATTTTTTTAAACGTTACAAGCATGATGGAGTATTTATAAAAAATTTTCAATACAATAAAAATTTACCTTTTCCACTAAAAAATAAAAATAGATAATAAAATACAAATAAAAACTAACAAAAGAAATTTTCTTTAAAAAAAAAACAAAGGATAAATAAAACTTGCATACCAATATTTCATCATTCACACTGCATGTGTATCATTAATTTTAAGAAAAATAAACACGAGCTTCTGAAAATGAGATTCTAAGATAATTAGATTAGCGATACCTAAAAAATCTTTAGGTGAAAAAAATTATTTCAATGTTACCAATATACTGAAACATTTTAAAAGTTCTTTTAATAAAAGGGTTTTAATTTATTCTTTTTTAATAAAATAGAAAAATAATAAATAACAAGAAAAAGAAGAAAAAATTGTGACGATTAAAGGAAACCAAGGAAATTATTTTTAAATATCTAAATTTAAGATCTTTTTGTCAAGATTAAAGGATAGCACGTAATTAATTGGTATAATTTTAAACGGCATTATGAGAGTGCTAATCTTTCCCCATGCATAACCAACTCTCGAATCCAAATTATTTTGCAGATCCTAAAATTATATTTTTAATAAATTTTAATTAATTTTCAAATTTTAAAAAGGTAAATTTTGATAGGTGGCTAATCGCACTTAACCAAAAAGATTGGTGGTGACTCCTTTTTTGTTTTTAAATTTGTCTAACGGTTTCTAAAATTGTTATGACAAATATATTAAAATTTATTAAAATTTTTTCCAAAATTTAAATACATAATCTTTATAACAACATATTTTAATTTATCAATTTTGATTTTGAATTATAGTTTTTATTTAATAATTTCTAATAAAAATTTCACTAATTTTATCTAAAAAATTTCATCTAAAATATTTTTAAAAAATGGGAGAGAGAGAAAGGGTTATAGGTGTATTTTACATACCAAAGGGCAAACTTCAAGGAATGTCCTAGAGGTGAAGTAAGGGCAAACCTTAAGGACTTGAGCGTAATTTACTCATTAAAAAAACTTCAGTGTTAGACGAACCAGAAAGTTTCAATAGCAAATTAGCCAGCCAACAGGCTTTATCAAAAAAGAAAAACCAAAAAGGAAGTAGGTGGAGAAAGTGGATCATAAAACACTTGCTTGCAAAAATGAAAATCAAATTCTAAACTCAAATGTCTTTACCGTCACCTATCTAAAACAAATATGGGAGAAAGAAAGGAAAAAAAAAGATAAGCCTATCAAATCATGTAAAACAAAAACAAAACATCCTTTCATTACCCCATTTATCCATGATTCATCCATCACCACCACAGTTACATACAAAGATTGCAGTAAATGAAAAAAAAAAGAAAACAAAAGAGAAGAAAGAGAATGTGGGTGATTAGTGGGTCCATTATTTCTTATCCTCCATGGCCACACCTACCACTATAGGCCATTAAATAAATAAAAAAGGGGAGGTAAAGAGACAACCAAATCTTTGTAATCTAAGCAGCAACAAATATGCAAAGTTGACGGTAAAGATGGGGAAAATTTTAATAAAATAAAAAATAAATTTGAAATTGTGATGTTTGATTTGGTTTAAATCAATTTTTTATTTGATTCTAATTAAATTCATATATTAAATATATATATTAAGTTTAAATCGAATTTCAAATCAAAAAGTAAAATATCAAAAATAATTTAATTATATATTTTATTAGCTTTTATGTACATTTTAAATTTTTATAAAATATAATAATTATTTTATATTTAAATTTATTTAAATATATTAAAATTATGTGAAAATATTATATAAAAATAAAAAAATTTAAAAATTGATTAACCAAATTGATAGAATTTTAGGATCAATTTCAATAAAAAGTAATTTGAATTAAGATTGAATTTTAAAAATTTATAATATTATACATTATAAAAAAAATCAAATCGAATTTGATCCCGTTATCACCCCTAACTCACGATAAAGAAATGCTCAGTTTCTCTATATCCCCCTTTATTTAATCATTTCCATCCATTTTCTTGTGCTTTTAGGTCATGTTTGATGTGTAAGATTATTGATAGGATAGAATGATAATCATCCTATACTATGTTTGGTTTGTATCTAAAGAAAAGGATGAGATAGTAAAGAGAATTAATCATTCTCTTAGAATAGGATGATTCAATCCTTCCAAAGTGAAGATGATTATTATTAATCCATGGGATTGAACTTATATATCCTATTATACCCTTAAAAATTACGTTAATAATTTAAAGGTCAAAATGTGCCATAAGTCCCTATACTCTTCAAATTTTGGAAATTTAGTCATTTTATTATAATTGAAAGGAAATTAATCCTTATACTTTTTAAATTTAATAATTTTAGTTCAACTGTTAACTATATTAAATTTTATTCATTAAATTGGCTAATTTGGCTGTTGATTTACTTGTATATTAATTGATGTTGCTAACTTGACATTTTAATTAGTTGGTGTTAAATTTCAATGATGATGTGGATTAAAATCTTAGCCACGTGGCTTATATAAATCCATGTTAGCTCATTAAACTTTATTTTATTTTTAAATATTATTTATGCTTAATATTTTTATAATATAATTAACAAAAAAAAACTCTAAAATTCAAGAAGCAAAAAATGATTAGTTGCCTGAAAAAATTAGAAATCCCTATTCTCTACAATCTTCAACCCTAATTAGAGTCCCACTTGAACAAAAATTCCCAAATCTAAAAAACCCTAAACCAAACAATCAAAATCGAGAAATTGAATAGTGAAAGTTTTCAACTGGAAACAACTTAGGATTTGATTGTTTCTCTTTCGAAGTTCTTGCACTTTTTCAGATTTTTTTGTGCTTTCAAACAAGAATAGGTTAGATGATTCAACATTATTCCTTGCTTTTCTCATCTTTTTCGCTCTTTAACTACACTTTCATTTGATTTATTTACTTATTGAAAATTTCATAGAATTGAAAAAAAAAGATTTTTTTGAATACCTAAACCTTTATCGAACATTGAATAGATTGGGTTGACAAGATAGGGTTACATTTTTTGATAAATGTGTTTGTAGAATATTTTAACTTTTTTTAAGCAATAGTTGATTGTAGTGGTATGTGGCCATGTTGTTTTCTGTTATCTTTTGTTTGGTTCTATGGCCTACTTGTCTAGTTGTATGGGCCATTAAAAATAATTATTAGATGCATAGTTAAATTACATATTGGTGCATAGTTAAATAACAATATTGTTGAAAATTTACCAACAACAATGATTTTTATATAATAACTTGTATAATTGTTTGGTATATAAAATATTTATTGAATTATGTATGTAAAACATTTGTTGCACATAATAGTAGTAGTTTGGTTAACCATAGACATATTTATTTATTTCATTTTGATGTTGGAGTTTAAAGTTAGAATGACTTGGGAACCATGCCAAGCATGGTCCCACCATGGGGGACAATTCAAAAGAAGTAGTAATTCAATTAGATATGTGAATGGGTCAATGATTGAATTTAATAAAGATCTAGATTGTATTTGTTATTGGACAATATGAGAAATTGTGAAGAGTTTAGGTTATGATTTGGGGAATAAGGTTAAAATTTTCTTTATGGAGTTTGATAAAACATTAAAAATAGGCCTGAAATTATTAACAATATGGTAGACTTGGCTACTCAATTAAAGATGGGTAAGCCTATAGATATTTATGTAGAACATTTAGATTCCAAACTTGATAGTGACATTCCAAATGCTCTGCTTAAACCATTTGAAGTTGGTAAAGGTTCAAATGATGTTGATGGTAAGGTTGTTGTGATAGGCAATAATGAACCTAATAAACAAACACTTACATTAGCTAATTTTCATAGTGGTTTAGAAAGAGAGAAGTTAAATAAAGAAGGGGATGAAGTGAATGAAGTTAATGATGATAATGAAGTTACTAGTAAATGTTTAGGGTTTGTTGAGGGATTGAATGCAAGTGAAGTGAATGTGAATGATGGTAATGTTAATGATAATAATGAAACTTTAAGTGAAAATGGTGATGAAAGGTTGGTGGATGTAAATTGGGTTTCTAATGATGATTCTACAACTGATGATGAGTTGGAGAAAGCTAGGTAGAATATTAGAGTTTATTTTTAAGTGAAGTTAATGATGATAATGAAGTTACTATTAAGGGTTTAGGGTTTGTCAAGGGATTGAATGCAGGTGAAATGAATGTGAATGATGTTAATGTTAATGATAATAATGAAATTTTAAATAAAAATGGTGATGAGAGGTTGGTGGATGTAAATTGGGTTTTTAATGATGATTTTACAACTGATGATGAGTTAGAAAAAGCTAAATAGAATATTAGAGTTTATTTTGAGAAAAAAAGTTTTGTTATGGTGAATCAAATGTTGAATTAGATGGTGTTGAAGTTGTAAAAGCTAGAGTCGTAGTGATAAACCTTGAAACTGACAATATTGATGGGTACATGAGTGATTATATTGATTTATTAGACCCTGACAGTTACAGTAACACTAATGATGGGTCTGGTGAAGATCATACATAGAAAGTGAGAACATTTATTATATTCCTAGATTGTATTTTGTAGATTTAGTGTTTGGGTTTAGATTAAGAATCTAAATTGGTTTAAAGAATTTTTTTTATGATTTTTTTGCAATAAAGTAGTTAAATTCAAGTATAAAAATGAATTATAAAATTAGAGTTAGAGTTGTATGCAATGCCAAAGGCTGTAATTGGACTGTATTTTACTCATGGTGCAATATTAATATGATATCTAATGTGAGAACATATGTTTAAACATTCATACCTATCCACTTTGTTATTGCTAGAAGGTTTGGTGAACAAATTAATGTAATGTCATTAATGAAACCTAGGCATTTTAGGGTACTAGTTAGAAAGGAATTAAACTGTGTCATATGATGTTTGTAAAACAGCTAAGAGAGCTGTTTTTAAAAGAATGGAAGAAAAGTACAAAGAGGACTTATGTCTTTTAATGATTTTGTTGATAAGCTAAATTCAATCAACTTAGAGAGTACCATTTTTTTAACATATAGGAATTCAACCCTTGATTCTATGCCTTTATTTGACAAATTATATGTATGTTTTAGGGCTTTGAAAAAAGGATTTATTGAAGGATGGAAACACATTATTGGTTTTGATGGTTGTTTCCTTAAAGGGTTGGTTAAAAGCTATATGCTTATGGCCATAGAGAAGGATGAAAACAATAAAATATTTCCAATTGCATAGTAGTGGTAGAAAAAGATAATACTGAGGGCTATATGTAGTTTATATAACAACTTTATGATGATTTAGGTATTCAAGATCGACATCGATGGTCTGTGATAAGTTATATGTAGAAGGTAATTTCTCTAATTGCCCATAACTTTTGTTTACTTTTTCATACTTGTTTACTTAACTGGTATAATTATTGTGTTCTAATACATGAATTATCTTTGTTTTTTTTTTTTCTATTGGGGATATATTACCACATGTAGAGCAAAGAATGTGTGCTAGGCATATTTATGCTAAGTGGGGGAAGAGTTATAGAGGAAAAGACTCAAAATTATAGTTTTAGATATGTACCAGGCCTCTTAACAAACCTAAGTTGAAAAACATTTAGAAATCATGATAGGCATTGAGGGAAAGTTTAGAGCAAAGAAAGAGTCACTAGAGAAATGGCAAGTACAGGATTGGTGCCAAGGTTTCTTCAATGACATCATTAAATGTGGTGTCATTAATAACAATATGTGTGAAACTTTAATGGTATCGTTTTGGAAGTTAGGTGCTAGCCCATCATTAGCATGCTAGAAGATATTATGGTTTATGTAATGAAGAGATTGGTGCAAAAAAGAAGATTGTTAACAAATGAAAGACTAATTATGGCCTCAAAATTGTAGAAAAAGTTGAGAAGTTTACGCAACTGTCTAAAAAATAAGAGGTTGAAAAGAATGGCAATAGTAAGTATAAAGTATATTAGGGGAATGTTGAAACACAAGAGAAATAGTTTCACTATCCTGTTACAACACCATTCATGCTTTTGTAAGAGATGAGACATAAGTGGAATTCCATGTCCGCATGCAATGAGTGCCACAAAGTATGAGGGATTAAATCCACTTAATCTTGTAAATTCATGGTTCAACAAGGAAAAATATTTACATGCTTAAAAGCATATGATGAACTCTGTTAGAGGAAAGCAGTATTTGCCTAAAAGCATCCATGAACCAATTTTACCTTCTTTAGTCAAAAGGATGCCAAATAGACTAACAAAGAAAAAAGGTAAAAAACCCTTGAAGAAAAAGTAAGACCAACCTATCAAGGGAAGGGAGGAAGATAACATGTGGATACTGCCATAGAGAAGGCCATAACAAGCTTGAATGTCCAAGAAGATCAGAATTTATAAGAAAACTTTTTCATACTTGTTTTGTTATTAAATGAATGAAAATCCTATTATACTAATTGTTTTAAGTATGTGTAAGCTACTGGTAAGAGCTCAATGGATAAAAAAATAGAAAAAATCCCACAAATTTGAGTATTTCAAATAAAATCAAGGTATATATAGTTTTTAAAATGAATTCTATTGTTTGTTTAATATATTCAATACCATAAACCTAAGATAAATGGTTAATGTAGGATACTATTAAAGGTTTAAGACCAAAGTCAACCATTACAGGTGATAAAGTATCCTTCACTGCTTTTGCTAATAAAAATGTATGCATTTTCTAACTTATAATTTTGTTGCTATTGTTTGAGTTAAAGTTTTGATTCATTGAATAAATTTCTTGTTAACCATACATGTTTCTAAGAGTTCACAAGTAAAGAAGAGGAAAGAAAAATCATGCTTGCCTAGTGAGGTGATTGGATTATATCAAGACCTAGATAGTGGGATTTTGATATTTAATGTAAGTGATTACTGATTTAATTTAGTTTATAAGGTTTAGGGTGTTGAGACTAATACTATAGATTTGATACAAATAGTTTAGAAGACCTGGTGAGCTGATTATAAGAAGGGGTGGCATGATGTTTGGTTAATATATCACCAGAAGTATATTACTAGTAAAATAGTCACTAACTGATCATTACGCCACTATTTGTTTGCATCTACATATTGAATCTCATTCACTATTTTAAATTTTTTATTCTTAGGCACAATGGAACAAGAAAATTCTACGAAAACATATGTTAACAAGCTTAACACAAGAAAGTCTTACACCAGCTTCAACAAAAAGGAAAGAACAACATTGATCATTCTAGTCATTTTGTGCAATCAGATTGAAGACTTTTTGGGTTACAGGTCTTATAATTACAGTTTAAGTTTTGGAAAAAGGTTTAGCATTTTTAGTACCAAAATTGAATTGTATTGATACAATATACTTGTCTGGTTTTATAGCTACAGGTTTTATATAAATATTTTACATAATTATATAAACTAAAACTTAATATATAAGAATTGAAATATTCATTATTATTTAAACACTTACAAATTTTTTTTTTACTTTTTACTTTTTATAATATTTTTACTTTTAACCTCTTTTTAAAAAATAATTTTGTGAAAATTATGAAAAAATAATTAATATGTAAAAATTAATTTAAAAATTAATTGAAAAGTTATATTTAATATATTTAGATTAATAAATAACTTGATAGATCATCAACTTTTTAATAAACCTGATGGATCAATATGAATTTTCTTAGATCAAATGTATAAAGAGTATAAAGAGTCCAATTAAAGAACTAACTCGAGAGAAGAATAGTCATTGGGTCAAAATATCAGATTGTTTAGGTTTGATAATTATGATCATAAGAATTATTTTGATCGTTGTATAAGATAATAAAAAAAGTAATTAGGCAATGTTATGAAAAGTCATTGTAAATCTATTAATAATTTTCTACTATCTTCTTTGTTGTCACAATAGTAAATTTATTATTGTGACAATATATGGTTGACATTAATTTGTTATAATTAATTATGACAATTTTTTTATAACAAACAGTAAATTATGAAGTGACAAATAATTTTTGTTGTCACAGCATTGTTCAAAAGTAGTGACCACTTTATATGTTGTCACTAATATATTATTTTCCTCCAAAAATCAAGTGGTGCCAATTTCTATATTTTATTAGTGATAAACTTTTAATGACAAATTATTTTATTTCACAAAAATACTATTATAATGATGATTTAATTGTGAAAAAACTTAAACGGTCACACTAAAACTCTTAACTATTGTAGCGCTTTTATCCTTGAAGGCTCCATCTTTGAACCAATACAAGGCTTGGAAGGTCAGATTGCAACTGGTGCTTAAGTAAAAGTTCTTCATCAACAATCATTTCTTTGTTCTAGCAAGCTTTGCAAACAACATAGTTGTTGTTGGTTACAGATGAAGGACGGCTCGACCACGGGTGAGATATGGTGGCAAAGGACAATGGAATTTCCATTTTGCAGGCTAAGGATCGAGGTCAAGTTTGAGGGAGAAAGAAGAAAAAAAAAGAAAAAAAAGAGAAAAAATTAATTATTTGATGTGGCTTTTGCTTATCCAGATGAAACTATATCAGCAATTCACATGGCCAAAAAATTTTCACGCCAATAATTTAGTGATAATTCTATAATTTTGTTAGATTTGATCTCACATTTTACAATCAAAAAACAACAGTGATTAAATTTGTTCAACTTATTATGTAGGACTAAATGTTAAACTTTGAATGAATATAAAAACTAATCTCATAATTTAGTCGATGGCATGCATGCTGAACATATTTTTGTAAATTGTAAATTTGAGAGGATTTAAGTGTGTAATTTTTGTTTTAAATTAAGTAAATTGAGGTAAAGATCCTAAGGATAGATTAAAAATAACATTTCTCAAATTATTGTTTAGATATAATTGGACCCAATGGCCATATGATTTAACTCTGGACCAGGCAAAGACTAAAGCTGGATCGGTGAAAACTTAGAGTATGCCCATGTCTTAAATTATTAAAATATTTTATTTAACTATTTTTTACCCATACAAATGCATGCGATTTTTATATTTATAATAATATTTAATTTAATTCATAAAAAATCAACATAGAATTTTTGTAGATTCAAAATTTTGTTTTTATCACTAAATATTTATATCTTCTCTCTCTTTATTTTTTTATTAAATTTATATATTTAATGTTAAAATTTTTTATTTGATTTTTTATTTTATAGATTGAAAAAAAATTCCAAAATAAAAATATAATTTATCAACAAAATTTTCAAATAGCTTTTTGATAACTATCTTAATTTAGAAAAGTATATTAGTAAGTGTTTAAGACATTGAAATTTTTAATTAAATTCATATCATAAATTTGATTGCTTAATTGGTAAAAAGAGAAAATTGCTACATATATAATATATATATATATATAAAGTTGGCATAAAATCCAAATGTAGTAAGTATTTATAGATTCCAAGAAATTATAAGAAAAATTGATAATTAAGATAAAATGTAATTGAAATTTAATAATGAAATTGATTGAAAAAATAGAGGAATTTGAAATTAAAGACAAAAATGTGATTTAGGAAGTTGAACTGGGAAAAATTCATTGGATTTTAGAACATTCTTCAATCTCCTAAATATTTATCTTATCTATATATACATGCACTCAGAAAGTTTCATTCATTACAAAAAAAAAGAAAAGAAAAGAATAATCAGAAAACTGCAATTATTACCATAATAGTCACCATAATATAATAGAATTTAAAATATGAGCAATAGAACTGATACACACACACACACACATATATATATATATATATATATATATATATAACCAAAAATTACATGAAAATCAAGAAATGAAAATTTTTTAAAAAATAAATCACATACCTCAGACAAAAGTTTTTTTTTTTTTCTAAAAAGATTATTTGTTTGTTCTTATTGATCATATAAATCATTGTAAAAAGAAAAAGAAACTAAGAATAGAAAATTTTAAGAGAGGAAATAGAGTCTTGAAAAAAAAATTATAAATAAAAAAATACTTTTATATGAAAATTTTTAAAAAAATCTGAAATGGAAGAAGTAAAAAAAGGAGTATTGAATGGAATAATTAAAATAGTAAAAATCTATTTTGTTTTCAAATCTTTAAAATATAAATAATTGAATATATTTTTATCTATTTATTTAAATGGATGTTTTTATCCATTTATTTAACTAGAGATTTAAAAAAAAAATTAAAATGGATATTTTTATGTTCTTAAACCAAAATTTTTAAATAGTAATTCATGCATATATTTATGAATTTAAATAAATTTGAATATTTTAAATGAATTTAAATAATAGTAAATAAAGTAAATAATCATATATCTTTTTTTTCAAATTGATATTTGAATAATTATTATTATTTAATGATTTAGTTTAAAAGTTTTTGATATTTGATTATTTTTATAATATTTAATATAATTATTTATTATTATTCTATGTGTCATCTAAAAATATTATCCACCTAAAGGTGCACATAAATAAATTTTATCAAATTTTTATGTATATTATAATATAAATATTATATATTACATGATTAATCAAGAAAGTCTTCTTTATTGGACTGTGGCCTAGAGTTAATGATCAATGCTCGGAACACACGACAATGATCAACTCGGCCTTGTTTATATCGTTAAAGTAGTTAGGCGGATTGGACGGTCCTGATTCATGATCTAGTAAACCAGATTATTGCAGATGTTGAACATCAATTGTCAATCTGTAGCTTTCAATGAGTCATTGCAAAGCATTTTAACATTTCTACAATGCCCATGTGGGAAGCTGCAAAGGAACAAAACAAAAACCCTACTACGTACTATATCAACCGAAGCGGGCCTTCACTTATCTTATCTATATTCCATTTCTTTTATCTTCATTTGGGATTAGAGAGCATCCACTCCTCTCTTGCTCTCCTTTCATGGAGTGAAACAGTCTCGTTTCTCTATTTTTTCATTTCACTTGAACCAATGGGTGATATAGAGAAACTAAGGATGTCCCGTAGCTGCTCTCAGAGCGGAAACAATGGCCACAACTCTCGTACATGCGGAGAGGTTGCTGGTGGCGGGAGCAGCAGCGGAGCAGAGAACGGCATCATGTTATTTGGCGTTCGAGTCATGAAAGGGTCTTTCAGGAAAAGTGTTAGCATGAATAATCTCTGTCAGTTTGAGCAGCCTCAGGATTCTAACGCAGATGCTGGTTATGTTTCTGACGATGTAGTTCATGAATCTGGAAAGAGCCGTGAGCGCAAGAGGGGTAATTTTTTTTATTACATTTCTAGTCAAATATTGCAGATCTAATTATATATTTCTTCAGTTAAGCAAAAGAAAAGAAAATTCTTTAGACTAATTTCTACTTTTTTTAACTGTTAATTTTGTTTATAGGAGTTCCATGGACGGAGATGGAGCATAGATTGTTCTTAATGGGGTTGCAGAAAGTAGGGAAAGGAGATTGGAGAGGGATTTCGAGAAACTTTGTGAAGACACGTACGCCTACTCAGGTGGCAAGTAATGCTCAGAAGTACTTTCTCAGGCGGCTTAACCAGAATCAGAGGCGCCGTAGATCTAGTCTTTTTGATATAACAACTGATTCAGTACGTATATATTATTTTTCTCTAGACATATCCCTAACAACAATTTGCTCTCAAGAATCAGTTCTTTTTCTTCCTACTTCCTTTTTTTCAGTTTATAATTATAATTATTTGTTACTATTTGATTTTTGTTTGCAGTTCATATACTCAAACCATATCGGAAGAAGATGAAGAAAATGTCTCGTTACCACTTCCACTACCACAGTCACAGTCACAGTCACAGTCACACTCACAACCACAGATGAATGGATTTCCTATGTCAAAGTTTGCAGTGACTTTAAGTCCAGTAGTTTTACCAGTCACAGAGGAAATAACTATATGGAGAATCTCACATTACGGCCAAGCCCCCCAGCAAAATGTCTTCAAAGCTTATCCGTCCAATAGCAATTCTTTCAGTTCCTCCATCATAAAAAATTGCCGATCTTAATTTAAATCAGAAAACCCAACTTGACCATTTTGTTAGGAATAATAACTCAAATCCCATAAGAGATTTGTTTAGGATTGGTCAGATATTGCTTGATAGACCAAAAAACTTATAGAAGAAGAATTTTAAGAGAAAGATGATTCTTAATAGATAAGTTTGACTTGTAACAGAAGAATTCTAAGAGTAAAAAGATTCTTAATAAGCAAGTTTGACTTGTAGGAGAAGAATTATAAGAGAAAATAGATTCTTAATAGGTAAGTTTGTATAGTTATAAATAAATGAAGTCTCTACAGGATTAGGTGTGAGATAAAACATCAGAAAGTTATAGGATTTTGTGGGATAGATACCCCATAGAGTATTGAGGCTTTACATCTTATGGGTGTATATGTTTGTTTGTGAGTGGACTAAAGAAAACTAAGAGAGTTCATATAGGTATGATATATGAATGCATATAGGTATATGTTTGGTTATGTTGAAAGGGTGCACATGATATGTGTTTATTTAGGTTGAAAATACTCTATAAGACTAGAGGAGATTGAGATGGTCTATGGGTATTGATTGTTGAGTGAGATTGATTTGATGTATGTTTGTAATTCTCTATAACTAGTAGATTTTGTTTCTCATCCGTAGTCATAGGTCAGTTGGACCGAATCACATTAAATTATTGTCTCTTATGTATTTGATTGATTATTTGATTTCGCTTCTACTAATGTGATTGGATTGGAGGCTTTTAGCCTAACAAGTGGTATCAGATCATGGTTTGAGACATGGGAAGAGATAGAGGTTCAAGACATGAGAAGAGGCAAGCTTGGAAGAGCTCGATTTAAGAAAAAAGTTCGAGTTCATGTTTTGAGGATCGGTTTGCGTGAAGCGTGAAAACACACAAAAGAAGATATTGTGAGACTTTCATTGTAAGTGGAGCCAATTATATCCAGCATAAAGACAGATGATTTGATGAAATTTGAGTCAATATGGAGATTGTTAGGAATAATGACTCAAATCCCATAAGAGATTTGTTTGGGATTGATCAGATATTGCTTGATAGGCAAAAGACATGCAAAAGAAGAATTTTAAGAGAAAGAAGATTCTTAATAGGTAAGTTTGACTTGCAGGAGAAGAATTCTAAGAGGAAAGAGATTCTTAATAGGCAAGTTTGTATAGTTATAAATAGATGAATTCTCTACAGGATTAAGTATGAGAAAAAAATGTAAAAGAGTTGTAGAGTTTTATGGGATAGATACCTCATAGGAGTATTAGGGCTTTATGTCTTATGGGTGTGTATGTTTGTTTGTAAGTAGACTAGAGGAAACTAAGAGAGCCTACATAAGTATGATGTATGAGTGCATATAAGTGTATGTTTGGTTGTATTGAAAGGGTATACATGGTATGTATTTAGTTGGGTTGAAAATACTCCCTAAGATTAGAAGAGATTGAGAGGGTCTATGTGTATTGATTGTTGAGTGAGATTGATTTGATGTATATTTGTAATTCTCTACAACTAGTAGATCTTGTTTTTCATCCGTGAACGTAGATCAGTTAGACCAATTCACGTTAAATTATTGTTTCTTATGTGTTTGATTGATTTTTTATTTCGCTTCCGTTGTTATAATTGGATTTGAGGCTTTTAACTTAACACTTTTACCTCTATCATTAAGACTCTCAACGCCATCCGCCGATGAGCAGTCCACGGCTCCGGCGGCAGCGGCAGCAGCATACTAGTCTACTTTTTAGGCCATGTCAAGTGGTGACAGCAATAGCATCATCAGCGTTGCCTGAAAAATGAAGAATATATTGGAGCTGTAAAGGAAGAAACAGATAATTAGATGAAAAAAATGAATAGATTATTAGTTGATTAGGTGAAATTCCTTGTTTTGTACAGGTTAATTATTACTTGATTAGAGGAGGGGAAAGTGGGGTGTCGTTGTCTTCGATTTTGTGGTGGTATTCTTGTTCGGTCTGTCAGGTCCTTTTTGTGGGCGAAATGCGGCAGGGCACCGGGTACTCTTCTCTTTTCATTTTGGTTTTTAGGAACTTGGACAATTAAAATAATAACTATAATCTGGAACTAGATATTCTGTTTATGTGATTGCCATTTTAATACTTTATTTTTTTTCCCTTTTTGTGTTTCTGTGATGGAAAATGATCCGGGCTGTTTTTCATCACTCAAAGAAAACAAAAGCTAGCTAGAACTAACCAACAGATCCATGATTCTATGTAAATGAAATGACTAACCAGATCTAGTACCAAGACTAATATTTTCTTATGTGAATATATATAATCATGTGCTTAATTTAAAACAAACCTAAATCATGCCCTATTACTATTATTTATTAAGTATTAAAACTAGATATGGTTTTAAGTTTCATGCAGTAAACTCCGAGGACATGAAAAGTTTTCCTAGTGTTCACATATATAAATTCAAATTATGCCAGAGGTCAAATTATTCAAATATTAGAAGTTACATTATGTCATGAGTTTTTGTACTTTGCAAAAATTTAAAATTTAAAATTTAATTTTTATATTATAATTCATACAAATTTAATTTTCTTATTATTTTGATTTGATAATATTAATCGAATTACTAATTTCATCATTTTTTTTATTATTAGAATACTGACATGATTGTTGACTTGATGAAACGAATATTAATTTTGTTGATATGATATTGACTTGCGGAGGTGAGAATTGGAATGAATAAAATTAATTATTAAATTATGTAAATAATTTTTATACTCATACAAAATTTGAAATTTAATTTTATATTTATAGGAAATTAATTTGAAATTTAATCCCTTTACTTGTACTAAATTTAAAATTTAGTCTCTCTAATACAAAAAATATTTTAAAAATTTTAAAAATTTTCTAATTTTTTAAAAATATTAAAATTTATAAATTATCACAATATTGAAAAGTCTATCACAATATTGGGTCACAATTTCTAGTTAGATTCCATTATACAATAAAAAATATGTTACTAATTTTATCACACTTTTTGTCACAATTATAGTATATTGTGGCCATATAGAAAAAAATATTGCACAAATCTATTAAAAATCTATCACAAAATTTTCAATATATGATACAAATTTACTTTCTAATTTTAATTAAAGTATTTTTTATTAATTTATTAACTGAATTATAATTATAATTTCATCCCATAAGTGTAAAAGTATCGATCAAACAATGTTTCTATTCTTTTAAATTAAACCTTATTTAAATGATTTTTTATAATCAAATTTAGGTTCAAGATTTTAAAAGGTTCAAGATTTTAAATACATTAAAATAATTTACTAAACTTAATGTGTATTACCTTTGGAATTAATATTATTGTTTAATTTAACATAATTAGTTAGATAAGTTCTTTTTTGTGAAAACTAAAAAAATTGAAAGTTCTTATTATGATACATGATATTGATATTTCAGTTTATCAAATAAATCATTTTCTCATTTCATTTTGTTAGGATTTAAAGTTTGTCCTTCAAATGAATAAGATCTCATTCCATAAGAATCTAGGTTTGAATCTCTTATTTTATTTGGTTAGATGGAATGGTCATTCCATTTATAATCTATTTCGGGTTCATTACAAATGTAACTTATTCAATAATTTGTTTCATTATAAATTTTGTTATATGATATATTAAACTAATTAAAATAATATTGATTTTGATATATTAATTTAATTGTTAATATTACAATTGATATAAATTATAATATAATATTAGTAATACGATATTATTAATAATTAATTATATATAATAAAAAATATATATCTAAAAATATATTTTTTTATATTAAAGAGACTAAATTTCAAATTTGATACGAGTTCAGGGACCATTTACATAATTTAATAATTGATTTCATTCATCCAAGTTTCATGTTAGCAAGTTAATGCCACGTCAGTAAAGTCAACGTCCATTTCATAAGTCTACTACCATGTTAATATTTTTAACAACAAAAAATTAACAGAGTTCGTGATTAGATTAAAATTATCAAATCAAAATAGTACGATGATTAAATTTGTATGAATTTTAGTATAGGGACCAAATTTTAAACTTTTAAAAAGTGTAGAGACTTCTACCAATCGTTTGACTCCATTATTGGATTGGGTATATATATCACTATGTTCTTGATTCAACGAATCCTTTGCTATCATATTTAATTTCACATTTACATAATAGAATGTGAATTAGTCCAATCGTCATATATTAGGATTGATGACGGGAAAGGATAACTTACACCAAAAAAGTTTTACACTTTTTTATACATCTTTTCTAATCGTTAATTTCAACATATTCAAGAGATGAGAAAGACAAGTCAAAAAGATAAAAAATAATTTAATCTCTATCTTTAAATCTATTAAAATTAATAGTTAAAAAAAGAAGAAGATGTAAAACATTTTTGTGTAAGCTGATCATTCCCCTTGATTATATATATAATATAGATGTAAGTGCCATAGAGATACATATATGACTTCTAAATATTTGAGGATATCTCCTTCTTTAATTATCTTATATTATATTTTTTTAGTAAAAAAATATCATTAAATAAGAAAAAAAGCCCTTAGGTGTTGTAATGTGTGAATTTGTGAACCCGATCGTAGGACGTAAAATTTTGAACTAAAAAAAAAAGTTGTCACTAATCTTTTTGTTAGATGTGATAAGCCATCTAAAAAGTTTATCGTTTTAATAAAATCTCCTTTAATGTCATTTTATAGTTTTTTTTTATTATTCTTTATAGTTTCAAGATCACACCATTAGCTTGGAAGGATGAAATATTGAATCAATAGAGAATTTAGAAGAAAACAACCATCGAAAATGTTGTCTCTCTTTTAAAAATCATGGAGATAAAAGGAAATTAAATGAACAAGCCTATGTTTGGGTTGAAATTTGTAAAGGAAAGGAAATGAAAGGTTTTTAAAGGAAAGAAAATGATAATTCATTCTTTTGTTTAGATAGCTAAAATGAGCAAAGGAAAAGAAAAGAATGGATTAATTACAACCTTTGTTTGGTTAAGTTGCAAAATGGTAAGGAAATGAGATATTATATGATATTGCTTGTAGACACCCTATTTAGTCCGGGCCCAAGCCCATTGGGCTTGGTCAATAGGGTTTGTGCTTAAGGCCAATGGGCCCAGCTCAATAAGGCCCAGGTTATCAGACCCAATTGGCCATTTTTTTGTTTATTTTATTTTTATTATTTTTATTTTATTTTATTGGGCTGATTATTAATTTTGTTTTTTTTTGTATTTTTATTTTATTAGATTTTTATTATTAGTTTTTTAGGTGATTAAAACAAAAAAGGGGGCTGTTGTGAATTATGGTTATTAGATTGAACATGGATTCAATTTCATGCATTTTGGAAATTCTATCCAGAGAGGGAATTAGGGTCGATCAGAAACTCTTCTAATTGAACCTTATAAATATCTATAGATCACACACAGAAAAGACACAAAATAGAATACAAAAATAAGGAAAATAGAAAGCAGAAGTGGGCAAAAAGTGTTTAGAAGGGCTAGGAATCCTAGGATTGTTAGGAATTTTTTTTGAATTTTTGGCATTTTTTTTTCAAAATTTTTTTGAAAAATTTTCAGATTTGACGAAATTTTTTGGCGATGGTTGAAATTTTGACTAATTTTTTGTGTCAGTTGAATTTTTTGGTAGGTTTTCCAGAATCTGACCAAGATTCTAGCACCAGTTGAATTTTTCGATGAACTTTCGACGAACCAACCTAGATTTCGATGACTTTTTTCAAAATCCAGTGAAGATTCCACCAGAGTTCATCAGTTTCTAGAGAGAAGGGAGAGGAAAGAAAAAGGAAGAGAGAGAGGGGAAGAGGAGATCTGAGGCAGAAAGAAAGGATTCGGCCTTTTATACCAGCTTTAAAACGGTGTCGTTTTGATGTTTTAATTCAACCCAGGATCCGTGCGTTTTACCGCTGGGCGACCTAACCATAGCGTTCAACCTGCTTCAACTCGGGTCTCTGCCTTCGACTCCAGTCGAGCCGAGTCGCAAACTAAGCCGTCGAGTTACGCTTTCCAGTCGTTTCCTGTATCTGTAGCTGAGTCAATCTAGCCACCAGTCGAGCCATTTTTTTATTTTTCTTTGGTATTTATTTATTTATTTTATTTAGTATTTTTCTTAGTATTTTTTTCTTCTTGGTAGTTTTTTCATGATTAAATTTAGAAAAAAATAAAAATAATAAATAATAAATTTTGGGAATAAATATTAATATCCAATTATGGAATTTATAAAAATTTCAAATGATAAATTTTTATAAAATTCTTAGGTGAGAAATTTTATCTAAATTTATCTCAAATGACGGAATAATTTAGATAAAGTTTCAATAACAATAATTAATATTTATTTTAACAAAAAAATACAAAATATAAAAAATATAAATATAAAAAATTTGGAATTAAAAACAAATTACCCAAGGATGAGATTCTTAGAAATTTCAAATGGTAAATTTTTTAAGAAATCTCTAGGTGAAAAATTTTCTCTAAATTTGCCTAAATGGTGGAATAATTTAGATGAAATTTCAATACAAGTAATTGTATTCTTTTCCAAATAAAAATTTAGGCTAAAAATATTTGATAATTATCCGAGGATGAGATTCTTAGGAATTTTAAATGGTAAATTCCTAAGAAATCTCTAGGTGGGAAATTTTCTCTAAATTTAGCCCAAATGGTGGAATAATTTAGATGAAATTTCAATAAAAATAATTGTCATATTATTTTTTTCCAAGCAAGGAAAAAAAAGGGAATTTCTAAGTAGGCTTAAATGATGGAAAATTTAGAAATTTCAAAAAAACATTTTTAAATTGACCCAAATGGTAAAAAATTTAGAAATAAAAAAATAATAAAAAAAGATATCTAAATAGGCCTAAATGGTGAAAATTTTAAAAATTCAAAAATGAAAATGGTGGAATAATTATATATATTTTCAACAAAAAAAGAAAAAAAAATAATTAACCTTTTTTTCGATGACGAAGCCTCTTCAAGATATCAAATGGGATTCTTGAATACTTTTGAGGTGAGAAAATATTTTAAGAGTTCTACTAGATTGATAGAGAATCTTAAAAATTATTTTTAATATTTACATATATAAACTTAAAACAATTAGAACCAAGACCCTAGGATAAATTTAAAATAAAATGGTACCATCCTTTGGATGGGCATGTAGGGTGTTATAACCTTCCCCACATGTAACCGACTCCCAAACTCTGTTTTGGTTAGTAGACCCGAACCTATTCTTTTAGGGACCCTTAGTCAAGCTCAGGAGCTCCTTAAAAGAATAGATTTCTTAGGTGGCCAATCACACCTAGTTAAAAAAATTGGTGGTGACTCTATCCAGTTTGTTAAATTTAGCATAGATTTTTGGATCTATATATTATGATAGTTTGGCGACTCCATTGGGGATAGCTAGAGAGTCAAGCCATAATTTTTGAATTTATTCTATCCTTTGGTCTAATGGTTTTAATGATTCGTGTTTACTAACATTTTTTCCTTTTCTGACTTTTATTTGATTTTTTTTTTGGGCATGAAATCTATATGTTCCTTCACACACACTATCACATGCATTTGAATTACATGAGCTTTACACCCGAGCTCTATCCTTCCTAGAAGGGAGTAAAGTACCTACGCTCTCGTGAGATGATAATTCTCATAATGGCTAGCGAAATACTCTCACTCAAATTGAATCCTTTTCGTTGGTAACTTATGATGGGTAAGGATTAGAATGCCTTACTAGTCTGTGATGGACGATGATGTAAGGAACAATTTGAGAATCTTTACTGGTTAAAGTTTTCTAACCCTGTATATAATGTACACTTAAGAGGCCAAACTCAAGATAGCGCCATTCCTATTTATTGATAGATATAACTCAAAGTTAGGACACAAGAAGGAACAATTATGACTTGCTAACCATTTTGATTGTCTGACTTTGTGCATCATTTTCATTTTCATATGTAATGATGTGCATCTGCATCACTTTCATTTCATCCATGAAACTAATCATGTTGTTTGTCTGATTTTATGCATCTGCATCATTTTCATGATCATGTTTTAACATTATCATTTGCATCACTCTCATTTCATCCATGAAAATCCACATTTCATTCATGCATGAACATACCAAACATAAAGCATATCATTTTATTTTTGATCATAATTGTGGTATTAAGGTCTAAGGATAACTCTACCAAGCAAGAACCCAACTTACCAATATAACACAAGGGCTCGAGCTAGACAAATGGAACAAAAAATTTTCAATCGTCTCGAGAGGATAGAAAAAGCTCAAGAAAAGCTAGAAAGAGAGTTAAATAAGATTTTGGAGGCTTTGAACAAGTTGAACTAGGAAAATGAAGGAAATACTAACCAGTAGGACCATTCATTACAAAAGGTGAATGACTCACTGTACTCTTATGGTTTTGGGCCACATCAAGCCCAACTAGCACAAGGTTTACCACCCAGCAGTTCATATATCTTGTAGAGTACACATACTTTGGAATGCCATCAACTTCAAACTTTGACTAATATCAGAGTTATGTAAATCCTGTCTTTATAGAAAAAGCAGTAGAACCAGTTCAGGTTCTTAATTTGAATGATCCAAAAGAGAACAAAAAATTAAAATCAAAAGGGGATGAGTCATTGGGGGACTCAAAAGCTGACCAAAAGATTAGTATGATGGAAGAGAGGCTGCGAGCAATGGAAAGAGTTAGTTTTTAGGGTTCTGTGGATGCTGCTAGGCTCTGTTTAATCTTAGATGTGGTTATTCCTTCGAAATTCAAGGTGCTAGAGTTTGAAAAGTATGATGGCACAAAGTATTTGAAGACCACATTACCATGTACTATAGAAAAATGATAGCCCATGCTAATAATCAAAAACTATTGATGCATGTATTCTAAGATAGCCTTACGAGCTCTGTTGCTAGATGGTATGTCCAGTTGGATAGAACCCGCATTCACTCTTGGAATGATATGACCTATAACTTTATTAGTCAATATCAACGTATCATAGACTTAGTCCCAGATCACCTTTCTTTGCAGAATATGGAAAAAAATGACTAACTCATTTAAAGAATATGCCTAGAGGTGGAGCGATATTGCTTCTCAAGTGCAACCTCCTCTAATTAAGAAAGAGATCACAGTATTATTTGTCAACACCTTGAAATCTCTCTATTATAAAAAGATAATAGAGAATACAATAAAAAATTTCATTAACATGGTGATCTCAAGCGAAATCATTGAAAATACCATTAAAAATAATAAGTTGAAAGGAGGAGAAACCAAAAAAATGATAGAGAAGAAAGAGACCAAAGCTTAAGCTATGAGCTTTAGCAAATAGTACAGGGGTTATCGATTTTATCCATCACAAGATTACTTTTCATACTATCCTACTGTGAATAATACTTTATCTTACTCATACCAACCCACACCACAACCATCTTACCTATCAACATACCAGCCTATTTTCAGCCTTCAAGTTCTCATATATAGCCTTAACATTCAACATTTTACAAGATCTTAAATTTATCCTGTTAGCCTAGTAAGTGGTTCATGAGAGCTACGAGCTACCCGAGAAAGATTCGTATTTGATCCAATCCTCATGACTTATATAATGTTATACCAAGAGCTCTACAATAACCACTTAATTGCCCCCAACCGTATAGAGCCACTGAAGCCACCTTATCCTAAGTGGTATGATCCTACAACTTATTGTGACTATCACTATAAAATTACTGGCCATTCCATTAAAAGTTGCACTGCTTTGAAATATGAGGTGCAACGATTAATCAAGGATAAGGTGATATGCTTTGATCAAGAAAAAGTAACAACACCTAATGTTAGTGGCAACCTATTGCCTAATCATAATGTCAATGCTCTAAGTGAGAATCAAGAACACATTGATCCGAAAAGGCTGAGAGAGTTGCAGTGAATTGGGAGCAAGATGTCAATAAGGATCCTTCACTTGATTACAGAAGGGCATAATTTTGGAAAAATGATGATAAGACTGGTTAAGAGTTGCTTATCATTTTAGAATTATTTTAGAGTAATGTTAGGATTTTTTTTATGCAATAGGATTTCATTTGTTATCATTTTAATAAAAAGCAAGGATAATGCATTTCATTACATTTTCTATTTCATTCAACCATGGTTCCATACTTTGTTCCCTTTCATACTTTTTATTTCATTTCTTAAATTTCAAGTGATGAATGTTTAGACAATGATAGCAATAATTCTGAGATTTAATTTTGAAAACTCATTCACATTGATCTGAAAAGACTACTGGAGCAAAAGAAGTTAGCTACTAGCAAATGTGAAATTGATATGCAATATTTTATATTGATCCATGAGCTTGTTTTTGCTCAATAGATGATGTTCAAGGAAAGCATTCACATTTAAGATGAAAAATGGCCATTTTTCTTTTACCATTTGAAAAATCATTCATTGCTACCTTTTTGAGCCTACTATGATTTCTTTTTCTAAAAGAACCCCGACTAAAGATCACCTTTCACACTAAGGGATAATTTTTAGAAAGAAAAGAGCCTAGAGATCATAAAAGGTCTCAAAGAAAAAAAAGCAAGAAAAAAAAGAAGAGGGCAAAGAAAAATGCCACACCTGATTTGAGACAAAGTAATGTGAATCATTTTATAAGGAGTGAGGTGAATGTGAAAAAGGAAAAAGTAGTGAAATAATGGGGCAAAATGTCGAGTTGCATTAAGTGATGATCCTTTGGTTTTGAATCCTTTAAACACATGTTTTGAGCCTATTATATCCATTTTTTATGACCCTTCACCATGGCCTACAATACAACTTTTAAAAGTCCATTTGGATCAAATGTGAATGCTCGAATTGAATGATCATATATTGAGCTAAGGCATACTCATGATGGAATGACAGAATCATGCTTGTTTGCTCTAAAGATTGATGTGAAAAATGGGTGAACAAATAAAGGAATGGAAAAAAAGAGAAAAAAAAAAAAAAAGAAGAGAAAAATGAGAAAAATGAAAAAATGAAAAAGTGAAAAAGAGAGAAAAAGAAGACTCAAATTGAAAATTCAAAAGGGCGATTTGGGTAGAAAAATTTTTAAGTTGAAAGTTTAATAAATAGTTCACATGGATGAGAGATAAAAAACATATGAAGATTTTTGAAGCTGGGGCAATGTTCACTAAGCTCAAAATGATTTCGAAAGTCAAGGGAATGAGCTTTTGAAAAATCCTGGATTAATGTTCAAAATTGTTTAAATATTCATTGTTTGGATATTATTATTCCATTTGTTTCATTCATCCCAATGACATGCATCCAACTTATTTTTTTCCCATTTATTTTTGTACCAAACTCGCTCTTCATTGATTACTTTTCCCCTAATTCACCTTGTGTTCTTTTATTATTGCATCCTTAGAATAAATCGAAGAGATGTATGAGTGCATTATATTTTTCATGATTTAGAATGATGATGAATGAATGAAATGTGCATAAAAGAATCTTGCATTCTTTTGAAAAAAAATCCAAGATGATAAGAAAAAATAAAGAGATGGTAGCAACCTAAAAATGATTATTTGAAAAGATACATGATATGACCAAGTAATGAATGTGGTGATGGATTGGTTAACATAATTGGTGAGAGGTAATCAAATGATGAGAATCAGTGGATAAAATTTATTTTGGAATGTCTAATGCTGAGAAGCCTATCAACAGTGATCAAGTGATGAACATAATGTAGATTAGAGGATAAAATTTATTCTAAAATGGCTAGTGCTGAGAAATCTGTGAATTGTGGTGAAAATAGTGTGGGTCAATGGATGAAATTTATGCTAAAATTGCTAGTACTGAGGAGCCTGTGAGTTGTGATTAAATGATATGAGATAATGGACGAAATTTATTCTGAAATTGCTAGTGCTGAGAAGCCTATGATGGATGAAAATAAGGATCAATTGATGAAACTTGTTCCAAAGTGTTGAGAAGTTGAAGAAGAAAGATGAGAGATGGTGGAGTCTTGAGGACTATATTACCATATTTTGATTAGAATTTCATGACTTTGATATCTGCATTACATGCATTACGTTAGCATTGTTATTTAAAACTTTGGTTTGAAAATGCATTTGCATTATGCAGTAAACATTTGAAGAATATGGCATTGTAAGAATCAAAATTGTTGCATTTGCATCATTGATCATGACATTCATTGCATGCATAATTTTGAGTCACTTGAAAAACAAATTGTGAATCTTTTGATGAGAAGTTTTGAGTTCTCAAATAAGAGTCTTTGAACTCAAATGAGAATTTTTTAGTTTCAAAATGAGAATCTTTGAGGTGTGAAACCCTAAAGTTCATCGAATGTGAATCTTCGAACTAGAATGAAAAGTTTTGAACTTTTAAATGTGAATCTCCAAAATTCAAACGAAAAGCTTTGAACTCAACTTTTGGATGTGAATCTCTAAATTTTTGAGTGAAAACCTTTGAACTTAGATGTGAAACTCTAAGCTTTATTGCATGTGAGCTTTTGAACTCGAATAAGAAGCTTTGAACTTTTGGATGTGAATATCCAAAATTCAAACAAAAAGCTTTAAACTTTTTGATGTGAACCCCGAACTTGTCGAATGTGAGAAGCTTTGAACTTTTAGATGTGAATCTCCAAAATTCAAATGAGACTCTTTGAATGTGGGTACAAGTCTTGCAATTTGTAAATATGAATTTTGAGATCTTGTGAATCAAATTCTTATGAAACTAAAATTTTGAGAATCAAATTTTAGTGAATTTTTGTGAAGTTGAAAAGTTCGTGTGAATCCAAGCCTTTGGCTATTGAACTCAAATTATGAATCTTTAAGTTTTCATTACAAATTCCATCAGACATGATCTATGACTCATTTGGTCATGATTCTCAATGAGCAATTTATTTTTCCAAAGTTTTATTGCCTCTATTTAGAGGAGCCATTTATTTTTTCAAAGTTTTTTTGCCTTTATTTAGAGGAGCCATTTATTTTTCCAAAGTTCTGTTACCTCTGTTTAGAGAAGCATTTTACTTTTCAAAGTTGTGGTGCCTCTATTTATAGGAGTAATTTATTTAAAAAAAATTATGGTGCCTTTGTTTAGAGGAACATTTTATTTTTCAAAAGTTGTTGAGCCTCTATTTAGAGGAGCATTTATTTTTCTCAAAGTCATTGAACCTCTGATTAGAGGAGTTTTTTTTTTTTTTTAAAAGAAACAAAAGTATCGAGTTGAATCTTGATTGGGTGTCTATGTCTTCGCACAATTCAATTCCTATTTCACAAAAAATGTACAAAGAGGAGCAGTTCTAGACACCCTAATTAGTCTGGGCTCAAGCCCAATGGGCTTGGTTTAATAGGGTTTATACCTAAGGCCAATGGGCCCCAGCTCAATAAGGCCCGGGTTATCAAGCCCAGTTGGCCATTCTTCTATTTTATTATTATTATTATTATTTTGTTTTATTAAGCTGATTATTAATTTTTTTTGTATTTTTATTTTATTAGTTTTTATTATTAGTTTTTAAGGTGATTAAAAAAAAGAAGGGGGGCTATCATGAATTATGGCTAGTTAGATTGATGATGGATTCAATTTCATGCTTTCTGGAAATCCTATCCAAAGAGGGAATCAGGGTCAATCAGAAAACTCTTCTAATTGAACCCTATAAATATATGTAGATCACACATAAAAAAATGTGAAACAAAACACAAAAAATAGGGAAAACAGAAAGCAGAAGTAGGCAAAAAGTATTTAAAAGTGCTACGAGAATCCTACGATTGTTAGGATTTTTTTTTGAATTTTTGGCATTTTTTTATGGAAATTTTCTAGAAATTTTCTAGATTTTGATGAAATTTTTTACGTCTATTGAATTTTTTGACTAATTTTTTGGCGACAATTGAATTTTTCGACAGGCTTTCCAGAATCTGACCAAGATTCAAGCACCGGTTGAATTTTTTTGTGAACTTTCGGTGAATCAACTTATATTTCAGTGACTTTTTCCAGAATCCGATGAAGATTTCATTGGAGTTCATCAATTTCTAGAAAGAAATGAGAGGAAAGAAAAGGGAAGAGAGAGAGAGGGGAAGAGGAGATCTGAGGCAAAAAAAAGAGGATTCAACCTATTATACCAACTCCAAAATATCGTCATTTTGATGTTTTAATTGAACCTAGGATCCGTGCATTTTACCACTCTGTGACCTGACCCGAGCGCTCGATTTGCTTCAACTCAGGTCCCTACCTTTTGCTCCAACTGAGCCGAGCCACAAATTAAGCCGTCAAGCTAATTTTCCAATCGTTTCCTATATCTGTAGCCGAGCCGATCCAGCAGCCAACCAAGCCATTTTTTTGTTGTTCTTTGGTATTTTATTTATTTATTTTATTTAGTATTTTTCTTAGTATTTTTTTCTTTTTAGTATTTTTTCATAATTAAATTTAGGAAAAAATAAAAATAATAAATAATAAAATTTCAGAATAAATATTAATTACCAATTATAAAATTTATAAAAATTTCAAATGGTAAATTCTATAAAATTCTTAGGTGAGAAATTTTATCTAAATGATATAATAATTTAAATAAAGTTTCAATAACAATAATTAATGTTTATTTTCAAACAAAAATATAAAAATATAAAAAAAATTTGGAATTAAATACAAATTACCTGAGAATGAGATTCTTAAAAATTTTAAATGATAAATTTTTTAATAAATCTTTAGGTTAAAAATTTCCTCTAAATTTGACCAAAATGGTAGAATAATTTAAATGAAATTTCAATACAAGTAATTGCATTCTTTTCCAAATAAAAGTTTAGGTTGAAAATATTTGATAATTATCCAAGGATGAGATTGTTAGAAATTTCAAATGGTTCTAAGAAATCTCTAGGTGAGAAATTTTCTCTAAATTTAGCCCAAATGGTGGAATAATTTAAATAAAATTTCAATAAAAATAATTTTAATATTATTTTCTTTCCAAGCAAGAAAAAAAAAGGAAATTTATAAATAGGCCCAAATGGTGAAAAATTTAGAAATTTTGAAAATTTTTTTTTTTTAAATTGACCAAAATGGTGAAAAATTTAGAAATAAAAAAAGAACAAAAAAGATTTCTAAATAGGCCTAAATGGTGAAAAATTTAAAAATGAAAAATATTTTTAATTTGACCCAAATGGTGGAATAATTAGATATATTTTCAACAAAAAAAAAGAAAATAATAATGAACCTTTTTCCAACAACGAAGCCTTTTCAAGATATCAAATGAGATTCTTAAATACTTTTGAGGTGAGAAAATATTTTTAAGAGTTCTACCAAATTGATAGAGAATCTTAAAAATTATTTCCAATATTTTCACATATAAACTTAAAACCATTAGAATCGAGACCCTATGATAAATTTAAAATAAAATTGTATCATCCTTTGGACGGGCATGTGGGGGTGCTATAACCTTTCCCACATGTAATTGACTCTCAAACCCTGTTCTGGTTAGTAGACTCGAAACTATTCTTTAAGGAACCCTTAGTCAAGCTGAGAAGCTCCTTAAAAAGATAGATTTAAGGAACCAATCACACCTAGTTAAAAAGGATTGGTGGTGACTTCATCTATTTTGTTAAGTCTAGCATAGATTTACGGATCTATATGTTATGACATTGCTCAAATTATACCATTTAAAAATATAATGTTTTTTATATCATGTGAATAATCTTGATATTAACTCTTTTAAATAATTTTGAAAATTAATAAAAATAATTTCAATTAAAGAGAATATTATTAATAATTATGTATGTTTGGAATTATTTTTATACAACAACATTTTCTTAAATTAATCTATAAATGAGAAAATTAAAAACTTAAATATTTATTATTAGATAAAACTACCATAAATATGTGTAAGTATTAGTATTTTCCCACCTTTATACATGTTTTGTCATATTCTTTTATTTTTATTATTTATAATTTATGAAATGATAACAAAATAAAAAAAATTAAGACCTAAACATAAATTAAAAATATATAAAATTTAAAGTTATTGACAAAAAAATAGTTGTGGAATGAGTTGAAAAAGATTTAAAGGCAACATCAATGATTAAACTTGAATATTATAATAGTATTCTTTAAAAAAATAATAAAATATGATAAGGATATAACAATCATTTTATATTTAAAATTTTTAACCCTTTTCCTTTCCTTTCTATTTACCCCAATTTGGAGTAGTTAAAAATTGAAACTTTTAGGGAAAGGGAGGGATGCTTAATTTCCTTTCCTTTCCTTTATTAAAATATAAATAATGAACTAAACAAAAGAACTGTTTTTTATTTCCCCTGTTTTCCTTTCCTTTACCTTCCTTGAATCCAAACATAGTGTAAATGTGAAAGTTTGTATAAAAAATGCATGAGAAGGAAGAAAGTTTATACCTTCCTAGCTTTCTCAATTTTTTTGGTTTTTTCCTCTTCTTCTTTGGTTTGTGTCGTTTCTACTAGCTACTCCTCCTCTCAAATTCCAGCCCTAAATTATAAATTTAAAAACCAAGACTCCTTTTCCTAGCCCTTGGATCAATTTTATCTAAGGGTTGTAGTGATTTTGTCATTTCCTCCTATGCTTGGTGACCAAGAATGCAATCTTGACTCTAAGATTTGACCCTTTTAAGATCAATGGCTTTGAAAAGATATAGTACCCAGCTTGGCTTTGTTATAACATATAAATCCATTGATTTATCACTAGACATAATTTTAAAAGTCACCACTAATCTTTTTTATTTAGGTGTAATTAGTCATCTAATTAAATTTATCTCCTTTTAAAGATATGTTCCAAGTTTGACTCAAATATTTTTAAAAGGTAAATTTTAATCTATGAAACTGAACTAAATCCAAAAGTATGATTACATGTGAGGAAGGTTATAGCACATTTGCATACTTTTCCAAAAGACAATACCTCTTAATTTGAAATTATCCTAAATATCTTAGTTCTATTGGTCTTCAATTAAATTTTAACATTTAAATATTGAAAGTAACTTATAAGAGTTTTTCGTCAATTTGACAAAAATTTTTAAAAATACTTTTTTATCTCAAAAGTATTTAAAAATCACATTTATTTTTTTGAATAGATTTTATCGTTAGAAAAAAGGTTCAATTATTTATTTTTTTATTAAATCTTGCTTTATTAAAAATATATCTAAATTTTTTATCATTTGCGATTACTAAAAATTTCATCCTCAAAATTTATTCTTTATTTGGTATTTTTTTTCTAATTTTATTGTATTGAAAATTTTATTTAAATTCTCCACCATTCTAGAGAAAGTTTTCATTTAAAAATTTTTTTAGAAATTTAACCATTCTTGATTTCTAGAATTTTATCACTTGGATAATTTTCATTTGTTTTAAAAAATTCTGAAGTTATTAATTTTTATTATTAATTAAAAATAAATGACAATTATTATTATTGAATTTTTATTTAAATTAATTTTCACAATTGTAGAAATATTTAGGACATAACATTGTACTTAAAAACTTAAAAAAAATCAACCATTCTTAACTTTTAGGTTCACTTGTTTCAACGTAAAATCATTTCTAGAAATTATTTTTTGATTTTTCAGTGTTTGATAGACAAAAAAAAAAAAAAAAAAAGAAATCAACAAAAATTATTTTCTGGTCGAAGCATAAAGTGCCTATTTGATGGAAATTATCTTTCGCTTCTGTAGTCCAGAAGACAATTTCCCCCGCAACTCTTCTCTTTCTCTCTCACAATCTCACCAGCTCATTTTCAATAATATAGCCAACAACCTTCACAAACCCAGCAAACTAACAATTCTATTGACCAAGATCAGCAACCATTAAGTAACCGCTGACCCTTCCCAATTTTGTTGTCCTTTAAATCCAAATCTCTCTCTCTAAACATTTTATTTGTGCTCATTTCCTTAAAATATAATATACCCACCTAGAAAATTTTGCATTTAAGACTCCAGTTGCAGATTTGTAGCCAACAAGAAAATTCTTCCTTAATCTCCCTTGTCAAGCTAATCTAGCTAAGAACCCAAAAAATTCATCTTTTTTAAAAATATTGTTATTTTCTTTTTGTGCTTATTTATTTGTTTTTATGAAATTAAAATGGGTATGTTTTAAGTTAAAGAAAAATCTAGAAAACAAGATGAAAGGAAAAAAGAAGACGAATAGCGAAGAAAATGTTTGTATTTTCTGTTGAAACAAACATCAGAAAATATTTTTCTCTAAGTAATCCAAACACCTAAAAATTATTTCTTTTCTAAAAAACATCTTCAAAGAAAATCTTATATTTTTTGGAACTTGGTTTCTGGTTACCAAACACAGCCTTAGACTTTCATCCATTTACTTGCTAGAATTTTTTTAGTAAAACAAAAATATATAATTATATAAAAAGAATTAAATTTTCATTTAAACTTAATTGACTTGTTTCATAGTATTAACACTAACTAAAAATAATTAAGCACATAGCTAATTTAAATGAATACAAACACACATGCAATAAGATGAAGATATAGTAGAAATGTACCTTTCGGCTTGAATTTCAACCTGCAAGGGAAACGATGGGTCACCAAAATATGGAATGGGCTTGTGAACCGAGTAGAACTAATAGCTGGGTTTGGTCGTGGATTTCAAAATGGGTCAAATGACAAACAAATTCTCAAAACAACATAGTTGTGGTCTTGTTGAAACTCCCGATTCATTTCCCGCCCTTTATTTTTCTTATTTCTTCTCTGTCTATAAAACAAAATTCTTTAACTTCTTTCTTTACAGATGGACCAGTTGACTTCAAGCCAAATGCAGAAACCAGTAATTCCCCTCCATGCTGACCTCCTAGCTCTACCATCGATTGCCGTGCTCCACTATCGGCCAAAGACCGTTCAAGCCCAGATTTTGTGTTAGGGCTCAATTCAGTCTCCCCTTTCACGTGATCTAGTTAGTTTCTTCAAAAACTCATGAGATTTGAATAGATCTGCAATCAAAGTTGTGGTTTTCTCCCTCATTTTTGCTACTCCGATGGCCGCTGCTTAAAGGTATGTTCTTGTCCTTGTTTTTAACTTTTTCCTTTCTAGATTTGGCGACCCGAAATCCCCTAGACCAGGGCTGCTTTTCTCTTCTTTTATTTATTTATTTTTTGTTTTAGGTTTCTTTGTTTCTGACTTTGTTTTTCCTTTTCGAATTTGTGCTGGTGTGGCTTACGAATGGTTGTTTCGTAAGGATCTAATGATTTCAATGCAAGACCTAGCGAGTTTCAATAGTGATGGTTATAGTAGTGCAATGTGATGAATGAACCATGATTTTCTACTACTGTGCTTTTGATTGTTGCCGTTGGGCCTGTTATGTTACTGACATTATTGATCGAGAGATTGTTGGATTGAATCAAGACGTATCTGTTTGAATATTGCTGTGTAATTGAATGTTGGGCCCCTTGATTGCTGGGTTTTTTCTTTGCGTGTTTATTGTGTACTATTTCTATTCTAAGATGGTAGGTTTGCAGGTGTGATTTGTGATGATGATTGTTGTCATGTAACAGCTGGAAGTTGTGGCAATGGAGGTGGTGCAATGAAGGTGGCATGGTTTTTTTTTGGTGACTAGTGAGATTGTCGATGGTTGGGCTTGGATAACTATGGAGATGGCTATGAGTGTTGATGGGAATTAAGGGGTTTGAGTGGTGGTAGGATTGGGTAGTTTCAGTGGCCCTGATGTAAATCGGAAAGTTTGGTTTCAAATCGTTGCTAATGGTTGTTGCCCTCTTTTGCTGAGAAACAACTAGATACTAGTTTTAATCCCAATTCGATAAATATCAAGAATTCAAATTTTTATTATCCACAACCTAGAATTAAACCTTTAAGAATCCAATCTAATCTAAATCAGTGTAAAGCCACACCGATCCTCTATTTTAGATTTTCGGTTTCACCTTTTTTTTTTTTTTTTTGTAAATAACAATGAATAGCAAAATATTCTAGATAAGATAAAAAAAAGTAATAAAGATAATTAAATGAAAATGAAGAATAGATAAGATAAAAATTATAAAGATAAAATAAATGAAATAAATATAAAAATAAGAATAGTGATAAAATAAAATATAAAATAATAATAATGGTAAATATAGAAACAAAAAGTGAGACGAGCCTAATCAACTTGAACTCCGGACTAAATAAAATATCTATAATTGTCCTTTTTTATGCATTTCTTGTGAAACGAGAATTGTGCAAGGATATAGACACTTGCTATATTTGAGTTTGATTGAAAATAAAAATTGAGAGATTTTCATCTAAAATAAAGATTCATAACTTGAAATTTAAGATTTATAATTTGAAATGCAACGATTTTGCAATTAAATTCAAAGGTTTGCATTTTGAAGTACAAAGGTTCGTAGGATTTTCAAAGGTTCCAAGAACTCAAAGATTCACAAAAATTTTGAATTTGTAAAAACTAAAAAATTTGCAAGAATTAAAAGGTTCGTAAGATGTTTAGATTCATAAGAATTTAAAAATTTGTAAAACTTTCAGATTCATAAGAATTCAAAGATTCCTAAAAACTTAAAGATTCGTAAGACTTTTAGATTCACAACAAAAAAAGATTCACAAAATTTTCAGATTTGTAAGAAATTCATATGTAGAAACCTAATTTTGTCCAAACATATTTTGGTCAATTATGAAGCTATTAAAATCCAACCTAGTTCAAATCTAATATTTCTTGAATTTTGACAAATTCTCAAAATCGATTTAGAACCAATTTGACCCAAAATGTTCCACGATCAAGCTTGGTCAAAATTAGTCATATCGGATTGAATGGGTCAATTTTTGAAAATTTAGAACCAAAAGGACTAATACGGTTTGAAATTGAGATTTATGATTTTAAAATATTGAAAAACCTGATTGCATTTTGGAAAGGGCAAAATTATTGAAATGCCCTTCAAGGGTATTTTCATAATTTGATATTATCGAAATTGGATTTTAGTGAAAACTTTCAAATCATAATTAAATATTTTTAATGATTTTTGGAACATTAAAAACACTTATCACACCTTGGGAGGTGTAAAATTTCTAAAATATCCTTAGGGGTATTTTCATAAATTGACTTTTCTAATGTCAAAATTTTGCAAAAAGTTTCATATCATAATTTAATATTATTTGATGATTTTTGGTGTATTGAAAACCTTGATCGTACCGTGGAATGTGTGAAATCACTAAAATACTTTTCAAGGGTATTTTTATAATTTGATATTCTTGAGGTTGATTTTCACAAAACATTTCAGATCATGTTTTTAAATTATTTGATGATTTTTGGAGCATTAAAAACCTTGGTTGCTCCTTGGCAAGTATGAAATTACCAAAATAACCATTAGGGGTAATTTTGTAATTTGATTTTCTCAATGTTAGATTTTCGTGAAAACTTTCACATCATGATTTCATAATATTTCAAGCCTTTTGGGGCTTTAAAATCACAAAAATGAAGAATGAAGCATGTTTTTCCAAGAAAATTACATAAAAACCAAAAGATTTCTATTGAGGTAAAATGATCTTTTCACATGGTTCTAATAGGATTAAAAATGAAATCTTTGGCCTTGAACATTCTGAGCCGTGGGATGATCTTGAGGGGCTGGATCCAATGGAGAAATGTGCATTCTTGCAAAACAAAATAAGGGAAAAATGATGGCTATTAGATGAAGATTTGATCCAAAGGCTTGCATGCATTTAGGATGAGAAATTTACTCTTCATGAGAGGCCTAGAAAGAGAGGAAGCAGCTTGGAAATGTGGAAAAACAATGAAAATTTTTTTTGGCTAAAGTGTAATTTTTAGTTTCCTTTCTCGCATTTCATCATATTTTCATATTGGTTTTCCGTTTATCTTTTTTCTGTTTTCCTGAAAAAATTTATAGTTTTTCATCTATTTTAATCTAATATTAAAAAAATAGTTTGGATTGAAATCAAAAGGATCAAGCAACAAAAAACACAAAATCCACCATTTAACCTTTAGAGGTTCAGCCAATATTGCTTCTTCCATGGTCGAACCTTCTTTGGTTCATTTTTAGTGTTTTTCTTGCTTCTAAATAATGTATATGATGATTAGCTTGCTAGTTTATTTGTTATTTACATGAGTTTTAGTTAGTTTGTGATGCATGTTTGGTATTTGGTTAATGTTCTTGCTTTTATGGCTTTCTCACTGTTTTGGTTGGTTACATGTTTGATGAAATTCCTCTTGTGATTAAAATACCTTTACATGATGAAGTTCTTGAAGTTTAATGCATGTTTGGGTTACATGGAATGAAAATATGATTGTGGCAAGCCATGGAAGCATTAAGCCAACCCTCTCATGCTTGAACCGAATCTCTTTTTTGCTTCATGGCATAATGTTGGTTCATTCATCCTTGCTTGCTTGTGTTCATGCATGATTCTTTAAGTTTTTAACGTGTTTGATTAAATTTCCCAATAATAAAAATGTTAATTTAGTAGGTTGTTTGATAGTTTTTGTGTTTATTTTTGAATTTCAAAAGAAAATGGTGGAACATGTCTTGAAAGTTAAAAAAAAAATTATGTGTTTGATCCATTTACATCATATTTTTACATGCACATTTAGTTTGTAATATAGTTTTTTAAATGTCTAGATTTGTAATTAGTTTATTTCTTAGTCATGCATTTTCATGTATCGATATTAATATTTTTCTCAATGGCATTTTCGTTATTTGTTACATACATCAATATTTACATTTTTACCAGAGGTATTTTCATTATTTGTTTTTATCACATGCACTTTCCATGAAACCTCGAATTTCAAACCCTAAATTTCAAACCTTAAATCACCTAGAAACCCTAAACCATTATTGAAAACCTTAAACCACTATTCAAACCTAAAACCATCTTAAACCCTAAAATACCCTTAAAATCCCAAACCACCCATGAAACCCTGAACCACCATAAACCCTATAACCAACCCTAAACTAAACTTTAAACCCTAACCTAGGCCCTAAACCAACCCAAACACTAAACCAAATCCCAAAACCATACCCCATACCCCATGCCCCAAACCTATCCCAAACCCTAGAAACCCAAACCATCATTCAAACCCTAAAATTAGCTCTTGATCTCATTCATGCATTTGCATTTCATTTTACTTTATTGTTACATGCATTTTTAAATTACCCTGCATTCATATTTTGCCATTCATACTCAATTGTCATACATCTATATTGTTATCATGCTCATACATATCATACATATGTTTTTAAAAATAAGCTTTCGAAGAAAAACATTTTTAAAATAAGATGACATTTCAAATAAGAATAGCTTTCGAGATATAGCCTAAATATAGGGGAACTCTCGATGATTATTATTTATGTGATATGTTATCTCAATTTGTGGGGCAATTTGAAAACCCTTAAGTAAGATACGTTTTCGAAACTCTACCTAAATATAAGAGAGTGAAAGAAGTATCTTGATACGTAAGATGTTTTCATCTTGATCCAAAAATAAAATGCTTTGTTTCCAAAAAAAATTATTGATTTGTTTAATAAAAAAAATTTCAAGTTTTGCAAAAGAAAGGAATTAATTTCCAAACATTATAATAAGATCATTTTCACCAAAATCTAAAAATAACATGCAATCAATTAGTGTCATCTTTGACAGACACTATGTGGGTGATAATCTTTCCCCATGTATAACTGATTCCTAAATCCAACTCTAATTTTTACATATTGAAAATTGTTTTTCTATAGAACTTTAAATCATTTTAAATGTTTTATTAAAAGGATAAAAAATTTTTATGGCTAATTACACCCTAAAAGAGATTATTAGAAACTTCTTTTTTGGTAGCGACTTTTTTTTTTTTTGGTTTTATTGAGAATGCTTTTAGCATTTCATTTTTTCTTATTCCCCAAGTTTGGTGATTGGGTTCCTTGGGCCTATATGCCACGACAACTTGGTAACTTCATCGGGGACACATTTCTAAAGAGTCAAACCAAAAATTGATTGCATGTTATCTTAAATTTTGGTTTAATGTCCTAATTAGTGTTTAACCTTTATTCTTTGACTTTAATTTTCTTATTTTTTAAAAAGTGAAAAAATTGAAAAAAATTGTTTTGATTTTAATGTCCTTGTTTCCAAATGATCCAAAAAAAAGTGTGTGTGTGTGTGTTTTACATTTCATGCATATTTTAATTATGTCATTTATTTTAAATTGTTGTTATTTATTCTATTTTTTATAATTGTGGGGCATTTAATAATGTGAAAGGTTTGTATGTTCCTTCGCACACAATCACATTTACATTTCATGCATAAGTTATTTTCTTAGGTTTTAATCCTTTTTAAGAGGAAATAAAGTGGCTACACTCTTGTGAGATATAAACCTCCATAATGGCTAATGAAAAACTTCCACTTATATTGAATCATTTTCATTTAAAGTTTGTAATGGGTGAGGATCAGAATGCCTCATTAGTTTGTGTTGGATGATGATATGAGGAACAATTTGAAAACCTTTAGATGCTTAATTCCCAGCCCAACATTTGTGAACCATAAGGAGCCTTACTTAGGTAGAGCCATGTCACATCCTCTCTTTAAAAATTACCTTAAGTAAGTAGCATAAAGGAACACAATTTGTATTCAAAGGTAAATGGTGTAAATAAGACTAAAATTTTGAAAAAAAAAAAAAAAAAAAAAAAAATTCTTTCAAAAAAAATTTCTTTTGACATATAATTTGATTCGCTTGATATTTGTCCAAAATGTGCATTTTTAAGAAATGTTTTAAAATAAAATTTCTTTTTACTATCCAATAAAACAAAAAAAAGGGAAGAAAAAATCCAAAAAAAAAGAAAGCTTTTTGTTATTGGTTAAGTAAAAATGAGAAAAAAAAAATGAAAAAAAAAAGCTTTTGAATTCTAGTCATTTTGTGTGGAATAAACAAATGTGTGTTCATGAATTTTCCCTCTTTGAAAAAAAAAAAAAAGAGTCAATGTTATTTCATTCCTTGCATTTCATCAGATTATGTTTGCTTACATTCTCATGTTTTGGAGTTGAAAATAATAACATGGTACATGTATTCCATTTTATCCATATTTTATTAGTTGGTACACATTCCATATTTTAATAGGTGGTATGTACATTCCATTTCATGGATATCTTAATGGTAGTATCAACCTCATTAGGTTTGCAAAACATAAGCATTGCATTTCATGTAGACATATCTAATGCATATAATATGTTGTACATTTCATATATGTTACATTAGTCATAGGTATATATCTCATTACTCGTGAATTATGTCATTGCATTTCATGCATAAGGAAAAAGTTCAAAGGGTTTATTTCTAAACAAAAAAATAATAAAATTTGACTTGCATGTTATGCATCATTTGTTTGAACATTGTTTTATGCTAGCTTAAAAAAAGGAATGGTGATTATAAATATACTCTCATTAAACCTTTGAAGCAAAAATATATCTCTAAAAATTTTGCCTAAATATTGGAGGATTTTTAAAGAATTATCTTTTAAGGCAAATATTAAAAATCACATCATGCATTTCTAACTTTTGGTGATTAATAAAAGGTTTTAGGATAGTGCATCATATAAAGCAAAGTCAATTGATACGTGAGCCGACTCAAAAGTTATGGAGAAAGAAAATGCTAACTAAATTGAAAGAGTGGAATTGGCACGAAAAGAGATAAGGGGAATAGTTATGGGTATGTAGCAATACAAGGATAGGTAGTTCATAGAATTGAAACAGATATTGATAGGATTTTCGAAAGGAAAAGGGATTGCCAAAACACATAGGACAAAGGAAGAAATAGATGTCAATTAACCATTGTATGTACCTGGGTTCACATATCCATATGTTTAGGAACCCTATGTTACATAGGCATTCTGAGTATGTCATCAACAATATGTTGGTACATTTGCCTGGCCATCATTTGGACAAATAAACCCCAACCCTGGGTCTACTCTTTTTTATCCCATCACTGTGTCCAATCTAGACAACCTTAAGGAATAAAAGGGCATAACTTATATGGAAACATCGATGCCAATGAACTGAGTCTAGTGCCTAATCTTGTTATCTTATTAAAGTTTAAGGTCCCAAACTTCAAAAAGTATGACGAAACAAAATGCCTTTTGGCACATATCACCATGTACCACCAAAAAATGACATGTCACATTCATAATGATAAGCTTCTAATTCACTATTTTAAGATACTCTTACAGGGTCCACAGCAAGGTGGTATGTTCAGTAAGACTAGAGTAAAATTCATTCTTGGAAATATCTAGCCAAGGCTTTTATTGGATAGAATAAACGTGTGATTGACTTGGCTCCTGATAGATTATCTTTACAAAACTTGCAAAAAGAGGGACAATGAAAGCCTTAAGGAGTATGCTCAAAGGTGGGGAGATGTATTAAAGTATAACCACCCCTGATAGAGAAAAAAATCTCTATTCTGTTTGTTAACTCTTTGAACATTTCATATTACGAAAGAATGATCAGAAATGTCTACAAAAACTTTGCAGACATAGTGATTTTTGGGAAAATGATAGAAAATGCAACCAAGAGTGGTAAGATTAGGTTAAAAGATGAGATTGATGTTGAAAAGGATAATATGTTGGGAAAAAATAAAATAGAGGTGTAAGTAGTCACAATTGATGGGTATCTACTCAAGAACTTCACCACATATAATCCTTATCCTTTTTCATCAGCCTTACTTCTTGATCATAGGCAATGTTTCCCAAAGTCCATATCTTTGTCAACTAACTTAAAATTTAGGTTTTCAAGTAAATCTTCATCCTTAAATGACCACTCATGATCCTCTCTCTATATATGAACCTACCATCCAGCCAATAAGAAGCTAAAAAGATCAAGAGATGGCTAAGAAAAACTTTCAATTTTTATATCTCATCTTTTGCCTCTGCTAATAGAAGGCCAGTACTTCACTCCTATGCCTTTAAAAACAACAACAAATCCATAAACAAGGAGTTATGACCCTGATGGTAATTGTGACTATCATATGGGGGTAATTGGTCATTTAATCAAAAAATGAAACCAATTGAAAAAAATGTTAAAGATATCATCAAGAATGGTGTTTTGACTTCAAAACTTATGAAAAAATAGACATTGACTCTGCCTAATCATGGAATATAAAGAGTTTTCAATGTCATGCATATGGTGTCATTAGGAGTTATTTGGAATAATCTCGTTAAAGTTTATTTTGAAAAAAAAATAAATGCTTTGGATTCTTTTTGTTTATGAAATTTGATTTTATGCAATTGTTTAGAATAAAGCCCCATTTATTGAATTCACAAAATAGAAAAGTTGCAAAAACAAAAAAGAATGAAAATAATAAAAATGAGATTTTTCTTAAATAATGAAAAAAGTCTCAAAAGAATTAGTGGTCATATTGGACTAATCCCAGTTTTCCCTTCAAATATTTCATGGTCGAGCCCATTGGAATAAAAATTACATGAGAACCTCAATTGTTCAAAAGGCATACTTTCGAATTTTATGGACTAAATTTTCACTTAATCACACTATGAACAAAAAAAAAGGTGATGATATTTTCCTAAGTAGTGAACAATGAGACAGCCAATTTCAAAAAACAATTTTGAATGTCTAGAAAATCAGGCAAACACAACATTTTTTTTCAAAATTTAGATGTTGTAATTTGATATGTTAAGGCTATGCTGTAGTTTCAAGAAACTCCAAAAACAATTCCAAAACCAAAGCCACCAAAATCTTTTTAAATGACTTCAAAGATATTAGCTTTCCATGTCTCTATCCCAAAATTATCCTTGTCCAATGTTTAGGCACATTAACCTAAGGTTTCAAACAGCGGTTGTGTAACAGCATCGTGATCGCTATTTCACGGTTTCGATAGCCTTTACCATCACTACATACCTAAAATTGGGTTGTGAATGAAATTCACATCATAACGACTGATTGCGATCGTAAAATAGTAGTGTAGTGGACAATAGCAGCTATAGTAGGATGCTATAGCCGCAATCATCATTTTCAGTTCAAAATGTAATTCTAAAACTCATTTTTTTCAGCAGTTAAAGAATTTCATATAAAAAACCACATTCTAAACAAGAAAAACCTTTAAATTTAGAACTCAATCAGCAAATACAAACCTTAATCAAGATCAAAGAACATGTTGTTGAAATCAATCAATAACTACCTCAAACCTTGAGAGTTGAGAAAAAGCAAAACATTTTTTAATTGCGAAGATGGGAAGATAAGAGGCTTGGGTTCAATAGTAGCATCGCCAGTGGCTTGGGTTAAGGAAGAAGACAAAGATAGCGTGGATGGAACTTGAAAGAAGTTAGAGGATAGATGAAGTATGGGATATGCCTGTTAGATTTTTAGAGAGAGTGAGCGAAAGGTTTAGTGGGTTTGGGTTCAGCTAAGCCAAATCAACCACTCACAATATTTTTATTTTTCTAACTTAAAATTTAGGTACATGTGATATTTAAAAGTATATTGTATTTTGCTTTTTCTTATTTAGGTGAAAATATATAAAGGAAAAAGCAAATGATTTGGTGAGAAATTAGATATTTTAGAAAATTTTTTTATTGATTTTGATGAAAATTTAAGGAGAATTGAGCTATTAATTAGTGAATTTATTTTTTTTACCATCATTTTAAAGTAATTAGTAGTTTTTTATATAATTTTAATATTATTAATGTTATTGTTAATTGCATGTTTTTATTAATTAATAAAGATTAGTTTGCTACTATTATATTATTTTGGTTTAATTTAGTTATTTAAAATGTTACACTTGAAAATTTGATCTAATAATAAAGTATATTTATCCATAATCAATCAATTAGTTATCATCTTCTCACAATAAACATATGTTATAAAAATATCTAAAATATTCATCACTAATTTTTTAATTAAATTAATTATAATCTTAATTAACTTTATATAAGATTTTTTTTTCATCGTATGTATTTATAATATTTATGTTTTTGAACTTCATGCGTATAATAAAGAAAAACATTTATAATATGCATTTTTATTCTGAATTATAATTACAAAACATGAAAAAATTATTTTAATTTATAAATGAAAATTAAAATACCATAAATTACTTAAAAAATTATAAGTACCAATTATTATTATTATAATTGTAATTACTACATTTTATAGTAAATTGTAAAAAATTAAAAAAAATTCACGACCTTGATGACTGCAATGATTTTCGTTATATATGCAATCATGATAAATGCGACACGACCGAAAACGTGTCCGCAATCGCAATTTGAATCACTGCATTAACTAAAAGAAAATCTTTTTAAGACAACTTGAATTATGATCAATCCGATCTTTTTGTGGAATGACATGAACCATTTGGCACCTTAAGTAAGTTCCTTCCACATGACCTATTTTTTAACATTAATTTTCATTAAAGGTAGTTTGTCAAAATAAGGCATCTTTTTAAATGGTGGTAAGAGGCATGAAAAGAAAAGAAAAGAAAAAAGAAAAATAAATGAAAAAGCAAAAAAAAGAAAGAAAAATGGAACAAAATGAAATAAAAAGAAAGAAAAAGGAGAAAGAAAATTTTTGATTGCAGCATCATACATCTGAGGCATTCAAAAATGAAAAGATCTCAATAAATTTATGAAAAAACCAATGAGAGAAAATCAAATAGCTAAAAAAAAGTTAAAGTCCAAGAAAATTCCAAAAAAGAAAAAAACATTTCTTCATACCTCTTTTTTAAAAAGAATTACTTTTCAAATTTGAGTATTTTTGCTTGAGATGCTAAATAGTCATATTTAATTACCTCTTCCACACTAGGAGGCAAAAGGGATGTATTTGGGGGTTAAATATGGTGAAGTCTAAGAAGAAACCCTATAGGTTATGGCAAATGTCCAATAAAAGGTTTCCAAAGTTTTGAATCCATTGAAAGAAAAGAAAAGCAAGTGAAAGAAAGAAGAAAATGAAAAAAATGAAAAATGGAAAATGGAAAAAAAGGGAAAAGAAAAACGAAAGAAAAGAGTAAATAAAAAAAGAGGAAGAAAAAGAAATAAATGATTGAGTGAAAAGCATGGGAAAATGAAAAGACAACTATCCCAAAGTGAATCTTTAAAAGGTAAAATGATAATTGGATTAATCACTCTTAAACATTTATTTTGGGCCTATTTATTCATTTCTTTGAAAACCTCAAACATTTGACATACTTTACATCCTTGGAAAAGTCCATATAAGATCAAGTATGGTTGTTTAAAATTGAAGAGCTTCTCTTTGAGAAATAGCCATAAAACTTGTGAACCCTTTTTGTTTTCTTTTATTCCCTAATTATCCATTTTGACCATTAATCCATTTTGGATAAGTTTGAATTCTTAAGTGCATAGTGTAATAATAAAAAAAATTAAAAAAATGAAAGTGGCTTTAAGGTGAAAACCTTGCAAAATGATAGTCTTAGAGCAAACTTTGAAAGCCTTAAAGCCACTCATGATACTAAATGTGATAGATGTTAACCAAAGGCAACCCAAACCTTTTAAAAGATTCGAAGATATCAAGGTCCTAAATGGTTTCGAATGCATAAAATGGGATTGATTTTGAAAGTTTAAACCTTTTTTTTTCATCCTTAAATTACCTTCCAAAATTTTAAGTCCATCATAATTGACTTTGATATTTATCGAAACACTATATTTGGATACTAAAAGAAGTGTTGAACATGTTTACTTTTCAAGCAATTCATGTTTTTTAGAAAACTTTTGTTTCATTGTGAACTTGCATGAAAAGCATACGTTTTTTTTTTCCTTTCTAATGATGAAGCTTTCTTGGATGAACTGAAACCTCAAATAAATAGTCAACCATTTTAAAAGTTGGAAATTGTCATCCTTTTCATCCACAATAATAAACACCAGTTCTTGAGAGATACGAAAATCACTTTTTAAGATATTTCACTTTCTTTGATTAAGGAATTTAATTATATGAGATAGATTTTGTTGACTATTTTGAAAATTTTTGAATAACTAGTCATGCATTTTTATATAAAATAAGAAAATCATGTTTGGCAAAAGATGATGAATTGTGAGAATCTTTAGACTGGTTTGAATTTAAGAAAGAAAAATGTATGGTTTTTGTTCTTGTTTTTGTAATGAAGTCTAAAATGCATGCTACGTGTTCCATGTTTGAAACTGAAAAAAAAATGTTGCAAATGATAGGAAAATTGAGGAAATCTATTGGAAAAAAAAAAAAGCAAAAATTGGTAAAAAGACCATAAGAAAGATAGGTGAAGGAATAAAGAAAAGGACTTGAGAAAATGGAAAAGGAAACTCTTTTGAGAGAATGACCATAAAGAAATCTATGAAATTTAAATCTAAAAAATGAAAAAATGAGGGATCTTGGCACTTGCATCTTTATAGAGACATTTACATCATGTATAAAGGAATGTACTTTTCCATCATGGTAAAGATCTTGGCATGTGCATCATTATATCTGCATTTGCAACATGAAAAAAGTATGTGCACTTGCATCATTGCAAAACATCTGCATCAATAGGATAGAAATTTGCATTTGCATAATCTTATGGAACATTTGTATCAAGGAAAAAGACATTCGCATTTGCATATTTGCATAGAGCATTTACTTGCATATTTGCATAGAGCATTTACTTGCATATTTGCATACAGAAAAATTTACATTCGCATGATCATTTTAATGGCCTTTTGCATCATGGTTGTGTTTGCCAAATTTCAGTGATAAAACAAAAAGGGAATTTGTTCTTTAAATTTTAAAATACTTAAGAAATGGTATGGAGCACTTTTGGAAGGGAAAACGAATTATAAAAGAAATGAAATATTAAGCATTTTCAAATCTAAAAAATAAGATGTTTTGAAACAAAAGGTGAAAAACTTTTGAGAGGAAAAATGAAATTTTGAAATGGAAGATTTCAAACTCTAAAGAAGATTATGATTAGGAGAATAAGTATAAGATTTTTCAGGACTTTTAGGAAAAATTTTCAAGTTTTTGAAAAAATTTCAAAACCTTTAGGTAAAATCTTAAATTTTTGAATGATTTCTAAGACCTTTAGGTGAAATTTTAAAATTTTGAAAAAATGTCAAGAACTTCTAGCAAAACTTTAAATTTTTAAATGATTTTCAAGACCTCCAAGCAAAATTTTAAATTTTTAAAAAGGCCTCCAAGTAAAACCTTAGATTTTTTAATGATTTTTTAGGCTTTCAAGTAGAATTTTAAATTTTAGAATGATTTATAAGGTCTTCAGGCATAACCTTAGATTTTTAAATGATTTTTGAAACTTTCGGGGAAAATCTTAAAATTTTGAAAACAAAAAAAGTCATCCAGGTGGAACTTTAATTGGTTGAACAATTTTTCAAGTCTTTCGAGCAAAATTTGTTTTTAGTAGGGATGACAACGGGTCAGGTAGGAGCGGGGTTCTGCTCGCCTTGAACTCGACTCGATTTTGCATCCGTTAAACCCGAACCTGACCTAACCTAAATTTTTTTTTATTTTTTCCTATACCCGAACTCGAACCTAACTCGACCCGACTCAAAATTAATAAAATATTATTTTTTAAATATAAATATTTAAATATATAATTATATAAATATATAAATAAAAAATTATTTTAAAAATTATTTTTTATATAATATCAGGTTGGGTTAGGTTTGTTTAAAACCTGAACCCGACCCGAAACCTGATTTAAAAAAAAAATAAATTGACCTTATAGGGTCGGGTTGAGTCAAAACTTGCTGGAGGTAGGTTGGGTTGCCAACCCTAGTTTTTAGTATCGAGACTTATAAGACCTTTAGGCATAGTATCTAAGTCCTCCAGACAAAATTCATAATTCTTTCGAGCTGAATCTATTTTAAGTTGAGACTTATGAGACCTCTAAGCATAGTCTTTAAGTCTTCCAGGTAAGATTTATAGGTTTTTTAAGCTGAATCTATTTTAGGTTGAGATTTGTGAGACCTTTAGGCAAAGTCTCTAAGTCCTCCAAGTAAGATTCATAAGTTCTTTGAGTTGAATCTGTTTTAGGTTGAGACTTATAAGACTTTTGAGAATAGTATCTAACTCTTCTAACCAAGATTCGTAAATATTCCAAGCTGAATTTGTTTTAGGTACAGAGATTTGTAAGACCTCCAGGCATAATTTCTAAGTCCTCCGAGCAAAATGCTGTAAATTCCAAAAATTGTGGAGTTTACAATGAAAAAGGTTTTTCAAAAAAAAAGATGCAAGCAAAAACATTTCACCGTTAGCCTCGTACAAAGTTGATGTCTCTAGTCTTTACATTATTTTTTATTCTTAGATGTAAAAAAAGGTAGTTGTGGACACCTAATTTTGTTCGAGCATATTTAAATCATTTATAAAAGCTCTTAAAATTCGACCCAGTTGAAATATACTATTTTTTGAATTTTGGCAAGTTTTCAAAATCGATTTAGGACCAATTTGACCCAAAATGCCATAGGATTAAACTTGGTCTAAATCGGTTAAAACTAGTCAAATCGAATTAAACTTGGGTTAATTTTTCAAAATTTGAAACCAAGTGGGACTAATAGGATTTGAAATTGAGATTTGTGATTTTAAAGTATTAAAAAACCTAATTGTTCTTTGGGAAGGGTAAAATTACCAAAATGCATTTAAGGAATATTTTTATAATTTAACCTTCTTGAAGTTGAATTTTTGTGAAAACTTTCAGATCATAATTAAATATTTTTAATGATTTTTTGTGCATTAAAAACCCCAATCACACCTTAGGAGGTATGAAATTACTAAATACACTTAGAGGTATTTTTGTAAATTAACCTTTTTGAGGTCGAAATTTCATGAAAAGTTTCAGGTCATGATGTAATATTATTTAATGATTTTTGGTGTATCGAAAACCTTAATCGTACCTCAATAGATACAAAATTACTAAAATACCTTTTAAGTGTATTTTTGTAACCTTCCTGATGTTGATTTTTTTTAAAACGTTCCAAATAATTTTTTTAAATTATTTGATGATTTTTTGTGTATTAAAAGCATTGGTTGTACTTTGAGAGATATGAAATTATCAAAATACCCCTTAAAGGTAATTTCGTAATTTGACATTCTTGAGGTCGAATTTTAACAAAAACTTTAATATCATAATTTCATAATATTTCAAGATTTTTGATACTTTAAAATCATGAAAATGAAGAAGGAAGCATGATTTTCCAAGAAAGTTGCATGAAATTTGAAAACTTTCTAATAGGGGTAAAATGTTATTTTTACATGATTTCAATAGCATTAAAAATGCAATCTTTGGCCTTGAACATTCTGAGCCATGGGATGATCTTGTGGAGTTGGACCTAATGGTGAAAGATGGCTCCTTGCAAAACAAATAAGGATAAAATATGGTCATTAGATGAAGATTTGATCCAAGGGCTTGCATGCATTTAGGATGAGATATTTACTCTTCATGATGGGGCTAGAAAGGGATGAAATAGTTGGGAAATGTGGAAAAGCAGTGGAAAAAATTTTGGTGAAGGTAAAATAATGCAATAACTTCTAAATGATGCAAATGCAATAGTTCAAATTTTCACTAAATGCTGGAAATGCATAATTTAAACAATAATGTCGATGCCATACTTTAAACCATGATTCAAATGTTCACTATATGATGCAAATGCAGTTATCAAAACAAAGAATTTTCTTTGCCCCAAAAAATCATGATTGTCTTATTGGTCTAAAAATCATCTATCTTCTATTCATCTCAATGTAATAATTGAAATTTTGAGTTTTTTTTCCCTAAATTTACAATAGAATACAACAACAATTACCCCAAAAGGTCATTCAAACTTCATTTCTACAAAATTTTATATTCTCATCTTAAATTATCAAATGATAATAGAAAATTGCCTATCATAATTTATCAATGTTTTTTTATCGAGGCTCACAAATGAAAGTACTTTTTTAAAGCACAATTCATTTTGCCATTGTCTTAAGTTCTTAACATGTGGCATTTTAACAAATGTCCAAAATAGATATGATAGGCTCAAAATCTTTGGAAAAGAAAGAAAAAGCTCAAATTCATAATAATTGTTCAAAGTTCAACTAATCTTATATTTCTCAAAGTTCTTAAATATTCATTTATTATTCAAGCTCCATCTCCTTCAAAGGTTTCTTGCTTTACTTTTGTGTCATGCATGAATTACTCTTAATCTAGCTCTAAATAGCCCATATCGAGTTTTCACTCTAGATTGCCCATTTTGAGTTTTCACCCTAGAGCTTCATTCTTTCATTTCTTTTTTTCTTTTTTTTAGATTATTTCACCATGCATTTGAAAATTCAAAATTCATCTAAAATCAAATAGTAATGATTTTCTAAGGAACAAACTCTCCAACTTATATATCCACACATTATCAAAATGGACTTTTTGAAGGATATAATACAGGCCAAGGTTAAGGGTTCAGAAAGAAAGGATAACACCCCCAAAAAATGTGTTTAAAGGTGATCAAACCAAAGAACATTTTCTTTTTAGATTATCTTTTCCATTTCCTAAACATGTTTTTCATCTTATCATTTTTTTTTCTTTTTTCTTTTCATTTCTTTGTTTTTTTTTTTCTTGCATGCTTCTATTTTTGACAAGATAAGTTCAAACTTTGGAACTTAGCTTACTTCAAACTTGTCTTTTAATATAAGGCACTAAGATCCAATGCCCTTGATAAAATCTTTTTTTGAATTTATCCCTTAATATAAAGGGTGATCTTTGATCAAAGTTCATTCAAAAGGAAAAAGAAAAAGCTAAAAAAGGGTAAGCAAATGGATGATTTCTTTTTTGTGAAGGGAATAATGAGAGATGGCCATTTAATCATTTTAAACATGGATACTTCAACTGAAAAGCAATTCTCGAGAGATGACTTTTTTTTCTCTTTGATTTTGGATTTATTTGAATGTGTCACATATATATATATTACAATCTAACTCTTTTCTTTTCATCTATTTTTTACTCGTAATTCGTGCTAAAAATGCATTATTTCAACTTTCTAATCAAGGAAAAGACTAATGTAACAATCTTCATTTTCAAGTCCACTCAAGTTGTTCATACAATCTTCATTGAATGACAATGAATGTTGCACAAATCAAAATGTTAAAAAATGGATATTATGTATACTAGAGAATTTGGCTCTTTGGTAAATTTGCCTCAAGATGTGAACAAAGAATAATTTTTGGAAAAATAATTAAAAGAGAAACAAAATGTTGCATAGATGAATATGTTGGTCAAAGATATCAAGAAAATATAGTCTTTTAGTAATTTGCCCAAGGAAAAGATTGAAGTAGATTGAACTTTCTGAACTTGGGTAATGATGTGTTTGTAATATCCTTAACACTTATCAAGCTACCATAATTTAGAATCTTTTAGAGAGAACCTCATGTATTGGCTTACAAAAAATTTTCAAAATGATTTTACAAATCAACTATCCGATTTGTTGCTCATAGCCTTATTGAAAACCATAGTCTTGGTTGTCATAACATCTAGATCTGGGGATCTATCGTTAGACATTGACTTAAAGAGTCATCACCAATCTTTTTTGTTTAGGTGCGATTAACCACCTAAGGAATCTATCCTTTCAAGGAACACATAAACTTAAGGGTCCTTAAAAAAATAGGTTCAGGTCTGTTAACCAGAACAAGGTTCGGGAGTATGGTTACGTATGAGGAAGGTTATAACACACTCACAACGACCATCGAAAGATGATACCATCTTAATTTTGTGTTATCCAATAAGCCTTAAAAATTTTATCAAGTAATTAATTATTAAAAATTATTCTCAATTGAGTCTAATACTTTTAGCAAAAAATTAAAAAAATTCTCTCACCTCAAGATGATGCAAGGAGACTACTATTTCATTTGTAGAGGCTCCATGGTCGAATTATTTAACATAAAAAAATTCAAGAAAAAAAAAAAAGAAAAAGGAATGGTGATTCAACTTTCGATATAAATCCCTTTTTAAAAAAAAATGAAAGTTTTTATTTTAAGGAAAATTGATACTTTCAACTTTTCCTTAACATATTTTTCTTTGAAAATTTTATTTTTAAGGAAAATTGATATTTTCAACTTCCCTAAAAAATATATTTTTTTGAAATTTTTATTTTTAAGAAAAATTGATACTTTCAACTTTTCTTTAAAAATATATTTTTTTGAAATTTTTATTTTTAAGAAATTTGATACTTTCAACTTATCCTCAAAAAATATTTTTTTTTAAAATTTTATTTTCAAGGAAATTGATACTTTTAATTTTCCCTCAAAAATATTTTTTTATTTTAGGAAAATCATAAAAAAATAGAATAAGGATAAGAATAATAATAATAAATAAAATGAAAAAAAAATCTTAATGCGGCTTGGCTTGAGCGGTTAGGATCAACTCGGTTTGAGGAAAAAAAATGGCTTGAAGAACATGGCTTGGCTCGACTCTAGAGGAAGGTTAGCACGTGGGTCGTTGGATCGGGTCGCGATTGGGTCGAGTCGGATCTTGACAAAATGCACAGATCCTGTGAATTCACTAACACCAAAACGACATCATTTTTCGGCACTATAAAAAGCTCCAACTTCTAATTTTTTTTGCAAACTACCTCCCTTCTTTCTTTCTCTTCCTCTCAGTTTTTTCCTCCTTCTATCTACCTGCGAAGAACACCGGTGGAATTCTCACTGAAAACTAGGTTTTTCTACAGAAAATTGGGTTTTTGGTCGGAATACTTATCGAAAAACTTGAATTTCGTCGAAAAATTTCATCGGATTCTAGAAAATTTTCAAAAAATTTTTCAGAAAAAAAAAACTCCAAAAAGAATTTTCAAAAAATTTCCTAAATGTTCTAAACTGCCTCTAACACTATTTTTACCTCTGATTTCACCTTTCTGTGTTTTTTGTTGTCTATGTGTGCTTGGGTTTTGTTTCAACATCTATTTATAGGGATTGATCAGAAGAGTTTCTGATCAATCCCAATTCCCTTTGGGACTAGGATTCATTCTTTAAATCCAATCCAAATTCTTTCAACCCCCTGATTCACGACAGAACCTCTTTTTAGAACTAAAAATTATATATATAAAATGATAATTAAAACAAAATTCAGAATAGATAAATAAAAAAAATAGATAAATATAAAAAATATACATTAATATATAAATAATAAAAAATAATATTAATGGATAACTAATAAAAATATATATTATTAGATAAAAAAATATAAAAATAATAAAAATAAAATAGGTCAACTTGCCCCATTTGGACCAGGCCTAATTGATCCGAGCCTGGATCAAATTGGGTATCTACAGCTGTCCTTCTTTGCATATTTTCTGTGAAACATGAATTATGCAAAGATGTAGACATCCATTCAATACTCAACTAAATTTTTTTTTTCTTTTTTTTTGTTTTGTTTTGTTTTTTTTTGTTAAAATTTTGATCAAAGCTCCTCTAAACAAAGGCTCAACGACTTTGGAAAATAAATAAAGCTTTTTTAAACAAAGGCTCAATGACTTTGGAAAAGTAAATTGCTCTTCTAAACAAAGGCATCACAACTTTGAACATAAATGCTCTTTAACAATCATGTTCAAAGGTGTTAAAAATCGTGTTTGAAGGAATTTCAGGAGATTATGCCCAAAGGTCTTACAAATCAATCCTGATACCGAGAGATATCCTATTTCAAGGATTAAAAACTTACCTGATAAGCTTTTTTTCAAATTTGAAAATGTCTTCACATCTGTCTTCTCTATGTGGGATTTTGGAATACCCCTACTTCTTGAATTTATGCACTATATTTTCTTGCATGTAGTATATGCTATGCAATGCGTGTGAAATTCAATGCATGCTATGCAAATGTTGGCTAATTAATTCCTATTCAATTGTGGTACTCAAGTTTCTCAAGCTCTTTTCTTAGGACTCGAACCCTTTGTTCTTTAAAAACCAAGTCCGCGTAACTCTTAATCATCTCTTTCATTTAATTCTTGTATCCTTTTCTGCAAGCAATCTCTTTCCAAATTCAATATCTTTATCAGGAACTGAACATCTCAAATTTGCCTTTATCACTCTTAACCTTTCTAATGTAATGTAACAATCTTTCATGTGATTATTCATTTATCAATCATTATTTCAATATCAAAAGTAAGAACGTATTTGCACATTTCTTCCATTGCAAGATATTAATGAGAAAAGAATAAGAATGATTAGAAAATAATCAACAGAAAAGGCACACAAAGAATGAAGAAGAATGTTTTTTATTAGCAAAAAAGTTGGCAAACTTTAGCTAAAAAGGAATTACATAGATAAGTATGGGCCCAAAAATGAATAATCGGATAATCATGATAACACATCTCAAGGTTCTTTTTTGAAAAACTCAACCACCCGATACACTTAACAGCTTAGAGCTCTTCAGAATTTGTTAGCCTCTATGCCAATGAATTTTTAGATTTAATACTGTATTTTCCTTATCTAAGCTACCTTTTCAAGTTTTCAACTTAGATAAACCCCATATAACTTATACCGCCCTATTGGGGTTTTCACCTTGAGTCCTCCTTTTTCATTCACTTTTTTTTCTTTTTTTTTATTTTTTTCAATTTTTTCATTTCATTTTTTTATTTTTTTAAGCATAATACTTCTTCACAGCATCATAATTTATATGATGGGATAAATCATTTTCATCCATCTCAGCTAGTATCAATGCTCCACTCGAGAAAGCTTATTTCACCACATATGGTCTTTCTCAATTTGGAGTCCATTTCTTTCTATTATCATGTTGATTTGGAAGAATTCTTTTTAAAACTAACTCGGTTTCTCGAAAGCAATGAGGTCGAACCTTTTTATCAAGGGCCTTCATCATTTTTCTTTGATATAGCTAATCATAGCATAACGCTGTCAATCTCTTTTTCTCAATGAGATTGAACTACTCATAGCGCTCTCAAATTCATTCAGCCTCTTCTAGTTCAACTTCCTTCAAAACCCTCAAAGATGGGATTTCTCTCTCTACTGGTAGTACAACTTTCATCCTATAAACCAAAGAAAATGGAGTTTCCTTAGTAGAGGTGCGTACTGACGTTCGATAAGCATGTAGTGCAAATGGTAACTTCTTATATCAATCTTTATAGGTCTTAGTCATCTTCTCAAGAATTCTTTTTATATTCTTGTTTGTCACTTCAACTGCCTCATTCATTTTTGGATGGTATGGTGCTGAATTATGATGCTTGATCCTATACTAGGCACATATTTTCTGCATCTATTCTGCTATTCAGATTCTTAGCATTATCTGAAATGATTTTCTCTAAAAGTTTGTATCTATAAATGATTTTTTTTTTATGAACTTACAAACCACAAACTGTGTCACACTCCCAAATGATGTTGCTTCCACCCATTTCGTGAAGTAATCTATCATCACAAAAATAAACCTATGCCCATTAGAAGCCTTTGGGGTGATAGGACTAATGACATCCATACCTCACATTGAGAATGGCCAAAGTGGTGCCAAAACATGTAAAGCAGATGACAGAGCATGGATCTTATCAGCATATATCTGGTATTTATGGCATTACGAGCATAGTCAATGCAATCACTCTCTATTATCAACCAGTAGTATCCTGCTCTCATGATTTGTCTCTCATCATATGTCCATTGGCATATGCCCTACATATTCCACCATGCACCTCTTCAATAATTTTCTTTGCTTCAGCCTTACTTACGTATCTCAGCAATACTTGATAATGGCTTCTTTTTATAGAACATCCCATCCAAGAAAAACTTATAGCTAATCTTTGGATGACCCTTTTATTGTTCTTTGTTACTTGAATTAGGTATTACTAATCTTTAATATACTGTAAGATATCATAATACCAAGGCTTTTCCATTCTCCTCTTCTTCTACATTAGAGTAATGAGTTGGCATATCCTTAACATCTAGCCTGATGGGCTGAATGTCAATATTGTTATTAATTTGAATCATTGCAGCCAGAGTAACCAAGGCATCAACAATTAGATTCTTCTCTCGAGGTAAATGGTCAAACTGAATATCTTCAAATTACTTTATCAACTCTAAAATATACTTATTATATATAACGAGTTTTTAATCTCTCGTCTCTCATTCTTTTTCAATTGATATATAACTAGAGCTGAGTCTCCAAACACTTTTAATGCTTTTGCTCTTCTATCTATAGCAGCTTGTAAACCCATGACACATGCCTCATATTCAGTGATGTTATTTGTGCAATTAAAATTTAACCTCGCTATTACAGGATATTATTATTCTTCTGAAAGATTAGAATTGCCCCAATTCTATGTCCCAAGGCATTGGCAGCTCCATCAAAATACATCATCCAATACTTTTCTTCATGCTTCCCATTCTCTAATTGGGAAATAGTCATTAGATCTTCATCAGGGAATTCTAATCTCATTGGTTCATATTCTTCAGTAGCACGATTTGCAAGAAACTCAGTTATAACACTTCATTTTACTGCCTTTTAACTTACATATATGATATCATATTTCGAGAGCATTACTTGCCACCTAACAATTCTTTCAGTCAAAGAAGACTTCTTGAAGATGTATTTGATTAGATCCAATTTGGCTATAAGCCAAGTAGTGTGATAGAGCATGTATTGTTTGAGTCTTTTAGCAATCTAAGCTAATGCACAACATATTTTTTTCAAAGGAGAATACTTGGACTCATATTCAGTGAATTTTTTACTCAAATAATAAATAGCTCTCTCTTTTCGACCATACTCATCTTGCTGCCTTAGCACACATCTCATTGAATTCTTGTACACTGTCAGGTATAAAATTAAAGGTTTCCTTAGAACAGGTGGCATCAACATGGGAGGACTTGATAAGTATTGCTTAATTTTATCAAAAACCACTTGGCATTCCTCGTTCTATTCTCCAGGATTATTCTTGTGGAGAAGCTTAAAAATTGGATCACATTTATAAGTAAGTTGAGATATGAATCGTGAAATATAGTTTAACCTTCCCAGAAAACCTCAAACTTTCTTTAGTGTACTCAGAGGTGACAAACTTTGAATGGCCCATATTTTGTCTGGATCAACTTTAATTCCTCTTTCACTGACCATAAAGCCTAGTAACTTCCTTGACTTTACCCCAAATGTGCACTTGGCTGGGTTTAACTTGAGCTGAAATCTTTTCAATCTCTCAAATAACTTTTTGAGGTTAGTGATATGATCATTATTTTCACGATTTTACAATCATATCATCTACGTATATCTCAGTCTCTTTGTGCATCATGTCATAAAAGAGTATCACCATGGCCCTTTGATATGTTATCCCAACATTCTTTAACCCAAAATGTATGATTTTATAATAAAAAGTTCCTCACATAGTCACGAAAATAGTCTTTTCCATATCATCTACAGCCATTTTTATTTGATTATACCCTGAAAACCCATCCATAAAAGAGAAAATTGAATGCCTAGCCGTGTTATCTACCAGTGTGTAAATGTGAGATAAAGGAAAGTTATCTTTTGGGCTAGTCCTATTCAAATCACGATAGTCTACACACATTTATACCTTCCCATCTTTCTTAAGAACTAGTACTATATTGGTTACCGATTCTGGATACTTAACCACTTGTAAGAAACCTGCATCAAATTGCTTCTTCACCTTTTTTTTTTTATCTTTAATAGCATTTCAGGCTTTATTCGCCTTAATTTTTGCTAGACTAGCTTACATTCTGGCTTTAGAGGTAGTTTATGCTCTACTATCTCTGTACTCAGCCCAGCATATCTTGAAGTAGATCTTTCAAACGTTGCCTATCTCTTGATGAAAGTGAAGTACCAATTTTGATCTCTTTCTTATTCTCTTTATCTCTCAGATTTAGCAAGTCAATTATCTCTTGATTAGGCTCAATTGGCTTATTTTCTTGTTCAATCAATCTCATTAGGTTTAGAGGTATAACATATTCCTCAAAATTCTCTTTATTGTCAAGTTCATCAGTGTTAATTGAATTCTCAAAATTGACCTCTTGATCGTTATCATAATTATCTTCTTGTTCATTTATAGACCTGAAATTAAATGAAATGGGATATGTTGGCAAGATGTGTTTGGAAAAAATGGCAAAATGGCAATAATGAAGACGCAAGAAGAATGAATGAAAACGCATCTTTCTTAATCTTTATTAAAATAATAAAAGATAAATGACCCAAACAAGAAAGATCACCTCAATGTCTTGCATAATAACTATTGGGATGTACAATTACATTGGATTAGTCTCAAGGGTAAAAGGCATTTCAATGGTACTCCAATTGTTTAGCTCATAATCTGGCTAACAAAGACGAACCACCCATCTTTCTTGTTCAAGCCCTGTTTCGTCTTCAATGGCATAGATGGTCAATTGGGTGAATATTTTTTTATACTTTTTTTTGCATATGGGTACATGAATCCTCCAGGCCTGAAAGTCTCATATAGGTGTAGGATAATCATTAATCTTACTGTTTTACCTACTAGCTTTCTCTTGATATTCCATTCTACTATTTCATAGCCTAGACCTAGCCTTTTACTATTATCCACCACTGTTGGGGGCTCCCTTATTCCCTATAAGTTCTTGCCCAGCCCTACTCCTGGATACCAACCTTTATTAATGACTTAACTCATCATTATCTTTGAAAATAATTGATTTTTAAATCTTTCACCCACAGAATTGACTAACTTGAAAGATCGATAAGAGCATTCAATTGCTTCTTCAGTAGCTTCCACATATGGGGCATTCAATGACTAAGTCACTAGCATATCTTCTTCCCTAAAAACCACTACTAATTAACCTTTTACATTAAACTTGATCTTTTGGTGTAGGGTAAAGGGCACAGTACCTGTCATGTGAATCCAAGGCTTTTTTAGTAGATAGCTGTAAGATAGAGAGATATTCATCACTTGAAATTTCATATTAAAAGTGTATGGCCCAATTTACAAAAGCATTTCGATATCTCTTAGGACTTTTCTTCTAGTCCTGTCAAAAGCTCACACGATCATTTAACTATCTTTCATATGAGAACAATCGATAGGTAGTCTTGCCAAAGTTGACATAGGCATGACATTGATAGCAGAGCCATTATCAATAAAGACCTTAGCTATGATATGGCTCTTACATTTGACTATGATATGCAAAACCTTAGCACCTCTCCTTACATCTGGGGGAATCTCATCATCACTGAATGAAATAAATTTGGCATGACTAAATTTCTAGCCAAGTTGTTCACATATTCAACAGATACATTATGTGCCATATATGCCTGGTTCAATATTTTTAGCAAAGTATTTCGACGTGGTTTTGAGTATAACAACAATGATAATAATGAAATTCTTGCAGGATTTTGTTCAACTATTCAATAACTAAATATTCACTATGTTTTATCAGCTTTAAAAATTCATGTGCCTCTTTTTCTGACACCGACTTCAGACAATCCTCTTCAGGTTCTACTTCAGGGGTTATTCTGCTCTTCACCCACTTTGGCTTTCTTCCTTCTAACCTTTTCAATATTTTTGGAATGTAGCATCTTCCATTTCGGGTAATACCTCTATACCAATTATATTAAAGGCATTAATTTTAGAGACATTCTCTTTTTGCCCCTGAACTACTGTATCACAACCATATCTCTAAGGTATAGCCTTATCATCCTTATATGAGAATGGAGTCGAAACTTTAAAAGTTACCGCCTGAGAATGAGTTTGTCTAGGACTGACTTTGGCTTGTTCTCATAATGAATCGTTATCGATTTTGGAAATAATTTTACAGATTTTCAGTCATGGATACTTCAACACTCTTTAAGTTTTTTCCCTTTTCGTAGACCTTCATCTGGTCTGAATCCAAGAGTTTTAGTATCTTTTGATAAAATTGCTCACAAGTTTTGATAAATTAACCTATTGCCCTACTATGATATTTACAACTAGTGCCTGCTATATATGCTTTATGATAACTGTGCGAACTCACTGGTTATATCATGTCAACTTTTCATAAAATATCAAACAACTGACTGAGAGGTGTTTTAATATTTGCCATTTTCCTCTTCGAATGGCACTCATGTTCTTCACTCAAAGCATTCACATTATGATTAGGCAAAGGATTGCCACTAACATTTGGTGTAGTTACCCCTCCTGTATCAAAGCTAATCATTCCATCATTGATTAGCCATTGTACTTTATGTTTTAAGGTAGTATAATTTTCAGTAGAGTGACCAGCAATCCTATAGTGATAGTCACAATGGGCTATGGGATCATACCACTTAGGGTAAGATGGCTTGAGTGGCTCTAATTTGCTAAAAGTAATCAGATGACTGTTGTAAAGCTCATGATATAACTCTGTATAAGTCATGGAATTAGGTCGAATATAGGCTTTTCATGAGTAGTTCATTGCTTCTGAGAACTTTTATTAGGCTGGCTGATGGGTCTGAGGTCTTGGGGTATGTTGAGTGTTAAAACTGTATGTGGTGTTTTGAGGCCTAAAAGAAAGTTGATATGTTTGGGGATAAGATGACTGTGGGAATGATTAGAATGGGTAAAGAGAAGTGTTATTCACAAAAGGATAATATAAAAAATATCCTTGTGATGGGTAGGGTTGATAACCTTTGAATTACTACCTATCAAAGTTCACAGCCTGAGCTTCAGTCTTTTTTTCTTTGGGGCTCTTTTACTTGATGCCTCCCTCCTTCTAATTTGCCATTCCTGATGGCACTCTCAATAATTTCTCCTAAGATCATCATATCAGTAAAATTTTTTATTGCATTCCCTATCATTTTTTCATAATAGAGACAGTTTAAAGTATTGACAAACAATATTGTAGTCTCTTTCTTAGTTAAAGGAGGTTGCACTTGAGAAGCTACATCTCTTCATCTTTGGGCATATTTCTTAAAAGACTCATTTACCTTTTTTTTCTATATTCTGTAAAGACAAACGATTAAGAGCTAAGTCCATGATATGCCGATATTGACTCATGAAATCGCTTTAAGAACAGATGTAGGTTTTGTCTAATTGGACATACCACCTAGCAACGGAGCCTATAAGGCTATCTTGAAAAACATGCATTAATAGTTTTTCATTGTGAGCATGGGCTGCCATTTTTTGATAGTGCATGGTGATATGAGTTTTTGGGCACTTCGTACCATCATCTTTCTCAAATTCTAGTACTTTAAATTTTGGTGGAATGACTATATCTAGGACTAAGCAAAGCCCAATAACATCGATGAAACCATAAAATCCAATTCTTTCTACAGCCCATAACCTTTGTTCAAGCATACTAATATTCGAATCTTCTTGAGATTCCACCACTTTTGCCTTTTCTTTGTCCTTCTCTTTCAAATCATCAAGATCAGGAACTTGGATTGGTTCTACTACTTTTTTAGTAAAGACAGGATTTATATAGCTATGAAAATGCCCTGTGTTTGAAATTGATGGCATTCTAGGGTATATAGGATATGTGAATTACTGTGGTGGTATATCCTATGTGGATGGGCTTGTTGTGGAGCAAAACCTAAAAGATATAGAGGATCAGCCACTTCTTGTGATGGGAGGTCTCGTTGGCTTGTATTTTTTTCTATTCCTTTTCCTTTGTTTAGCTTGTTGAGAGCATCCAGAATCTTGCTTAACTCATTCTTAATTTTTTTCCTATGCTTTTTTCAGTTTTTCGAATCGATGAGAGTTTTTTTGCTCCATTTGTCTGGCTCTGTGTTATATCAATGGACAGGGTTCTTGCTAGATAGAGCTATCCTTGAACCTTGAATACTATATCTTAGAATTAGCAAGTTTATATGACTAACTCATGGTTACTTTGTATTGAATGAGAATGTAATAAATGAAAATGCATGTATGAAAATAACATTTGCCTTAAGATAGTGTTCAACCAAAAAATTTCATTTATTCTAAAAACTTTCATTTACATAGAATCTACCATCCTAGAGTTATAACCATAAAATCATTTGATCTGTTCATATTAGGTTCTAGCTTCCTCGATGAAGTTCAGGAGATGCTACCCATGTTCTTCCTGCTGGGACTACCACTTTTTTCAATGCCTTTACCTCTTCTACCATCTCTCTTGCCTTGCATACCCTTTTACAAATTTGGGTCATTAGGTGCTCAATGTACTTCTGTCTTCCTAGGTTCTTTCCTTTACCACACTAGACTTGGTATGATAACTCTCTATGCTCTCTAACTAATGCAATAATGTAGTCTTCTTGTTCATTCAACCTCTGTCTCAACCTGTTTAAGTAGCTGTTCAACATGTTATTTTTTATTTGTACTTGGTACTTTCTTTCTCTAATTCAGTATATTCTTGCTTCAATCGTTTATTCTCTTCAGTGAGCTCAATAATTGTTATCTCCTTGGCCCTTTCTCTCACACATAACCTCTTATGTTTTGGTGTAGCTCTGCTAGGTCTTCAACAGCTGTATCATATTCTTTAGTAATCTTGTAAACTCTAGCTTCATGTCTTTTAGCTCTATCCTTCCATTGATATTTTTTTTCTCGAAGCTTTTAGATTTTTTACATTAATTTATCCTTTTCAGACTCAAATTCTTTTGTCGCAAGCTCTAATTCTGATGGTGTCTCTTCAAGCTTTTCTCTTGTTGGCAGTTGAAAGCTTTCATGAGTGAATACCATTTTTTATCTTCATATTGCTCTTCAAACCAAGTAGCCTTGAGTGACCTTATCAGTGAATGGTCCATGACTCACCCTTCGAGGGTTTTTCTATGCTTTAATTACCTCATTCATCCTCTGAAATGCTTTTGGCTCACTGTAAGAAAAATTTAATTGATGAAGCCCATGCGTCATAGGAATGAACTATTCTACCCCAAATTGTCTTCTCACTAGAAGTGGTGCATAACTTGTTACTTTCCATAAACCTAGTAGTGGGACCATATTGTTATCTCCACACTGATATAGCATAAGTTCATGATTCATCCATGGGATAAACCATCTTACTTCAATGCTTGTTAGTTTTTGTAAGAAAGTTATGCACTCTTCCTTAGACTTTTCTTCTGACCACCTACTTTCATAAAATTCCTTGATCGGAGCTCGATTATGGACATAAAGTTTTGAGAAAGCATATTTTCTCCATTCGAAGTGGCTTTTCATCTATAGGTACAATAACTGTATATAACCTATAAAACGCCCTCCATTTCGATGACAATAACTTAAAGATCTGATAGTCTCTGCTAATATTACCATTGCAAGGTTATAACCATTGATCGCACTCTCGAAGAAGTCAACCATTGCTATTTCAATATAACCTAAAACCTTTGGAAATATCAGCATTCCCTATATGGCCAAGGTAAATACATCTAATCTTCGTTCCTCGTCGATATGTTGCACTAAGAAATCATGAAAGAATTTCTAAGGTAGGCAAACCTATTCTTATTTCTTTTTTATGTGAGAATCTTCAATCTCCTTGTCTATCCCCATGAGATGGGTCAAATCCTTACGAAATCTTAACTTGTGTTTTCTAACATATATCTTGTCAGGAGCCTTGAGTTGCAGGCCTAACAAGGTCGAATATTCTTTGATGGTTGGTGTCATATCCACTTCATTGAAGATGAAACACTTGTATGTATGCAGCTCTAACTAGTTGATTGTCGACACTTACTATAATAAGGTGTGCTATATGCCCATGTCTCTAGCAAAACTACTCTTATCTTGACGGACTCATCTTCTTCCATATATCAACCAAATCTTCTAGATTATTTTATTTGAGGAGAATAGATGTTTCTTGAGACAAGGAGAATCATATTTGATTGGTAAACAATCCCTTATCTTCAGTTGAATCTTTTCTGACTGGACCCTTACTTTGTTAGGTGACTCACAAGGAGCTAATATAGATGAAAAACAAACTAGTCGTTCTGTGGAATCCATGAAAAATTTTGTTGAAGATCATCTTTCAGGCAAATGTTCTTTATGCAATTTTATGATATGAGTATGAATCATACAAACATGAATAAGAGAAGAGATTAGTATATCACATAAAGAGAAATAGGCAAATAAATAACTAAAGAAATTAGAACATCACACCCAATAAGAAAAATGAATCCTATGCTTTTGGACAATTCTAAAGGGAAGAAAATGGCTCTATCTATAGGTTAGGCATTTATAAGTTTCACTATATGTGGTTTAAGGTTAAAGTCTAAAGGTTCTCAAATTGCTCCTTACATCATTGTCCATTACATACTAGCAAGGCACCTCAATCTTCACCCATTACAGGCTAGAAACGAAAAAGGTTCAATTTGAGTGAGAGTATTTTGCTAGCCACTACGGAGGCATTAAACCTCACGAAAGCAATAAGTACTTTACTTCCTCCTAGAGGGACAGAGCTCAGGTATAGAGCTCATGTTATACACATGCATATGAATGAGAGAATTAACAAAGTAAATAAATGTAAATGAATAAAAAAATCTAAACAAAAAGTTTAATTTTATTAGGCTTTTGGACAACACAAATTTATTTGTTAGCCTAATTCTCGGTTGTCCCTGGTGGAGTCGCCAAACTATCATAACATCTAGATCTGGAGATCTATCGCTAGACATTGACTTAAGGAGTCATCACTAATCTTTTTTGTTTGGATGCGATTGGCCACCTAAAGAATATATCCTTTCAAGGAACACCTAAACTTAAGGGTCCCTAAAAAAATAGGTTCAGGTCTGTTAACTAGAACAAGGTTCGAGAGTACGATTACGTGCGAGGAAAGTTATAGCACCTTCACAACGTCCATCGAAAGATGGTACCATCTTAATTTTGTGTTATCCAATAAGCCTTAAAAATTTTACCAAGTAATTAATTATTGGAAATTATTCTCAATTGACTCTAATACTTTTAGCAGAAAATTGAGAACATTCCCTCACCTTAAAAGTATGTAAGGAGACTATTGTTTCACTTGCAGAGGCTCCATTGTCGGATTATTTAACATAAAAAAATTCAAGAAAAGAAAAAAAAAAGAAAAAGGAATGGTGATTCAACTTTCGATATAAATCCGTTTTAAAAAAAAAATGGAAGTTTTTATTTTAAGAAAAATTGATACTTTCAATCTTTCCTTAAAATATTTTTCTTTGAAAATTTTATTTTTAAGAAAATTGATATTTTCAACTTTTTTCCAAAAATATTTTTTTGAATTTTTATTTTTCAGAAAATTGATACTTTCAACTACCTCCCTTCCTTGTCTCTCTTCCCCTCAGTCTTCTCCTCCTTCTCTCTACCCGCAAAGAACACTGGTAGAATTCTCAACGAAAACTGGGTTTTTCCATCGAAAACTAAGTTTTTGGTCGAAATACTCATCGAAAAACTTGAATTTCATCGAAAAATTTCGTCGGATTTTGGAAAATTTTCAAAAATTTTCCAAAAAAAAAATTCAAAAATTTCCTAAAAGTTCTAAACTGCCTCAACACTACTTTTGCCTCTGATTTTACCTCTTTGTGTTTTTTGCCGTCTGTGTGTGCTTGGGTTCTGTTTCAACACCTATTTATAGAGATTGATCAGAAGAGTTTTTAATCAATCCCAATTCCTTCTAGGACTAGGATTCATTTTTTGAATCCAATCCAAATTCTTTCAACCCCCTGATTCATGGTAGAACCTCATTCTAGAACTGAAAATTATATATATAAGATTATAATTAAAACAAAATTCAGAACAGATAAATAAAAATAAATAAATAATAATAGATAAATATAAAAAATATACATTAATAGATAAATAATAAAAAATAATATTAATGGATAACTAATAAAAATATATATTATTAGATAAAAAAATATATAAAAAATAAAAATAAAAATAAAATATGCCATCTTGCCCCATTTGGACCATGTCCAATTGATCCGGGCCTGGACCACATTAGGTGTCTACATTGGTCAAATGAAAATTAGGAATTCAACCTTTACAAGTAGTGTGGTTTTCAACATGAGATTAGTGAAACGAATAGGTATGCTTACTCTTGACACTAACCAACAATTCTTTCAAGATTGTTATCGTAAGGATTTTTGTATTTAAAAAAAATCATTTTCTTTAATCAATGAAAAAAATCATGTGGATTTCCCTTGTCAAACATGCTTAAACTCAAAAGATAAAGGAAAACAACTTTCAGTATTTACAAATTTCTTTCAATTTGAGGCAAAATGTTGCAATGCTCAAAAATCTTTTTTAAACAAATAAAACAAGAGTTTATTATGTACAAGGCTAAAAACAATGAAGATTGTCCTTAATAAATGAACCAATATGCATATAAAAATGTTTACTGAGATGAAAAAAGTCATGTACAATTACAAGTGTGCAATACAAAAAACAGGAATTCATTTCCAATTAGACTATGTTCAATCCTAAACAAAGCAAAAACTACCCCAATCAAATGAAATGATGTACAAACATAAATTTTACATGGATGAAAAGATGTATGTACAATTACATGTATGCCAAACAATTCATTTTCAATTATGTATAAAAGTAAAGAGAGCAAATATTGCCCAAAACAAATGAAATAATGTACATACAAAGATACTTTCATGGAAAAAATATATACAAATATATGTATCCATGTCATAATGAAAATAAAAAATTAATATTCAAAATTATATACAAAATCAAATAGAACAAAGGAAATAATGTATATAATGAAAAACAAGATTCATTTTCAATTAAATTCAAACTAAAAAAAAAGAGTTACCCTAATTTATGATTATACATTCACATATTTTGTATATTTATGGATAAGTGAAATAATAGTTGTACATGGATGACGTATGCATGTATGTAATGAAACAATATCATGTGATGAAAGAAAAAATCCAACTCAAAGTCTTACATTTTTTTTGAAGTAAAAGACTTATTTTCTTGAAAGAAAAACTATTTTTTACAAAATTAAAAAACATATCTCAACAAAGACAGAAACACCATACATACAAGATCAATATAAAGACATGTCCTATACGAGGCATTGATATAGCTTTGCATTAAAACTGAATTCTTTAAGTTCACTATGTGCTTGGTTAGGATGTTTCAAAATCTAAAAGGTTCATAAATTGTTCTTCACATCATCGTCCATGAAAAACTAGTAAAGTACTCTAATCCTCACCCATCACAAGATGCCAACGAAAAGGATTTAATTTAAGTAAAAGTATTTCACTAGTTATTGTAGAGATTATCATCTCACGAGAGTGTAAGTACCTTGCTTCTTTTAAGAAGGATGAAGCTCGAGTAAGTACTTTGCTTCTTTTAAGAAAGATGAAGCTCGAGTATAGAGCTCATGTGATGCAAATACATGTGATACTATGTGTAAAAGAACATACATCTTTATTCATAATTTTCCTAAGGAAAAAATAAAAAAAATAATAAAGTTAGTAAATGCAAACAAAAAAAATCAATAATTTAAGACCAATCAAACCAAAGGTTAGGATAATTCAAAATTAATTAATGGCCTGACTCTCTATATCCCTAGTGGAGTCGTTAAACTGTTATAACATATAGATTCGTGGATCTATCATTAGATATGACTTTAGGAGTAACCACAAATCTTTATTGTTTATGTGCGATAAACTATCTAACTGAATTTATCCCATTTCAAAGAGATGTCTTAAGCTTGACTCAACAATCTTTAAAAGGTAAATTCTAGTTTACAAAATCAAAACTAGGACTAGAAGTATGTTATGCGTGATGAATGTTATAGCACTCCCAAATGCCTGTTTAAAAGACGATACCACTAAACTTCAAATTATCCCAACGATCTTGGTTCTATTTGTCTTTTATTAAATTTTAACATTTAAATATTAGAAGTAACTTCTAAGATTTCTCCATCAATCTAGCAAAATTCTTAAAATTATTTTCTTACTTCAAAAGTATTTAAGAATCCCATTTGTTTTCTTGAAAATGGTTTGTTGTCAGAAAAATGTTCAATCATTTTTTTTATTAAATCTTGCTTTATTGAAAACATATCTAAATTTTCCTTAATTTAGGTCAATTTTAAAAATATTTTCTCATCTAGAAAATTTTTAAATAATTATCCATTTGTGATTCCTAAGAATTTTATTCTTAGAATTTATTCTTTATTTTGGTAAGTTTTATTTCTAATTTCTATTGTATTGAAAAGTTTATCTAAATTCTCTACCATTCTTAAGAAACTTTTCATTTAAAAAATTTAGAAATTCAGCCATTTTTTAATTTTAGAATTTCATCATTTGGATAATTTTCATTTATTTTAAAAAGTTCTAAGGTTATTCACTATTATTAATAAAAAAACAAATGACAATTATTATTATTGAATTTTCATCTAAATTAATCTTCATCATTCTAGAAATATTTAAAAGATAACTTTTTACTTAAAAATTTCTAAAAAAATCAACTATTCTTAATTTTTAGACTTTCATCCATTTACTTGCTACACTTTCGAAATTTTTTAGTAATACAAAAATATGTAATTATACAAAAAGAATGAAATTTACATTTTAACTTAATTGACTTGTTTCACAATATTAACAGTAATTAAAAATAATTAAACACATAGCTAATTTAAATAAATACAAACATACATGTAATAGGATGAAGATATAATACAAAATGTACCTTGGAGCTTGAATTTCAACCCACAAAGGAAAGGATGGGCCACCAAAATATGGAGTGGGCTTGTGAACCGGGTAGAACTAGTAGCTGGGTCGTGTAGTGGATTTCAAAATGGGTCCAATGACCGAACTAACTTTGTTCTCAGGTCTTGTGTAAAACTCCCAATTCTTTTCCTTTCCTTCATTTTTCTCTCTCTAAAATACCAAATCTCTAACTTCTCTCTCTACAAATGGGCTAGCCAAACTTCAAGCCAAATGTAGAAATCGATGATTCCCCTCCACACCGACCACCTAGCTTTGCCATCGGCTGGAGACCGTTCAAGCCCAGATTTTGTTCCAAGACTCATTTCAGTCTCCTCTCTCACATGTTCTAGTTGGTTTTTTCAAAAACTCACGAGAATTGAGTAGATTTGAAATCAAAGTTACGATTTTCTCCCTCATCTCCGCTACTCCGATGGCCGTTGCTTTGAGTTATATTCTTGTCCTTGTTCTTAACTCTTTCCTCTCCAGGTTTGGAGAACTGAAATCCCTTAGAAGAGGGCTTGTCTTTCTTATTTATTTATTTATTTTAGGTTTCTTTGTTTGTGACTTCATTTTCCTTTCTGGGATTTGTGTTGGTATGGCTTACGAATGGCTATTTCGTAAGGATCAAATGATTTCAATGCATGACCTGGAGAGTTTCGATAGTGATGGGTTGTAGTAGTGCAAAGATGGTTGTCTTGTGATGAATGAAACTTGATTTTCTACTACTATGCTTCTGATTGTTGCCACTGGCCCTATGTTACTAACATTATTGACTAAGAGATTATTGGATTGAATCGAGACTTCTCTATTTGATATTGCTGTGTAATTGAATGTCAGGCCTCTTGGCCTTTGGGTTTTGACTCTATATGTTTATTGCGTACTGTTTCAGTTCTAGGATGGTAGGTTCGTAGGTGTGATTTCTGATGGTGATTGTTGTCATGTACCAGTTGAAATTGCGGCAATGGAAATGGTGCAATAAAGGTGGTACATTTTTTTTAAACTGCTGAGACTATTAATGCTTGAGGCTGGATAATTGTGGAGGTGGCTGCGAGTGATGGTGGGAATCAAGGGGTTTTGAGTAGTGGTAGGATTGGGCAGTTTCGATGGCTCGGATATTGGTAGGAAAGTTTGGTTGCCAATCGTTGCTACTGGTTGTTGCCTCTTTTTGCTGTGAAACAACTAGATACTTTTAGGAGTTTTAATCCCAATTCGATAAAGAACAAGAATTCAAATTTTTATTATCCACAACCTTGAATTAATCCTTTAAGAATCCATCTAATCTAAACCACTGTAAAGCCATACCGATGCTTTATTTTTTATTTTGGGTTTCACCTCATTTTTTTTTTTATTATTATTTTAAATAAAAATGAATAGCAAAATATTCTAGATAAGAAAAAATAAATTAATAAAGATAATTAAATGAAAATAAAGAATAGATAAAGATAAAAAATATAAAGATAAAATAAATAAAATGAAATAAATATAAAAATAAAAATAATGATAAAATAAAATATAAAATAATAATAATGGTAAATGTAGAAACAAAAAGTGAAATAAAATATAAATGCTGGACATTTGGGCCTAAAAAATTAGACCAAGCCCAATCAGACTTGAACTCTAGATTAAATGAGGTGTTTATAGGCTTTTAGTGCAGCTTTTCTAATTAGAAAAGATTATTTTGCTCTTATTAGTGTTTTTAAGCCTTTTCCATTATTTTTTTCAAAATCCTATGATCTAATATTTATTTCCCTAATTTTAAAATATCTAAGATCATAAAGTAATTTTTAATTATGATCTAGAGTTTTTCGTCAAAAACTAATCTTGAAAAGGCTAAATTAAGAAAATACCATTAAAAGATATTTTAGTAATTTTATTAGTGTAATCAAAATTTTCAATGCAACAAAGTTTATGGAATAATTTATAAACATAATTAAAAGATTTTCATAAAAAATTGATTTCGAAAAGATCAAACGACAAAATGCCTTTAAAGGGAATTTTTATAATTTTATTCCTCTTGAGATCCAACAAAATTTCCAAGCGTCCAAGTCATAATCTTAACAATCCTATTCAATCATGAATTCAATGAGTTGATATGAGTTTATTCAAATTTGATCGTGTTTAATTATGAAAGGGTATTTTGATAATTTTAATCTAAAATTTAATTTTAAAAATTCGTAAATCTCAAAAAAAATTTGGATCTAAACTGGGTCTCAATTTTTAAAACATCAAACTGATTGGGATATACCTAAACAAAATTAGGTATCTACATTAGGAAGTGTTGGTTATATTGTGTTCCCATCCTTCTACTTTGGTTAAATGGTAAAATTATCCCTCTATTTTGGTTAAATGGTAAAATTAACCCTTTACCTTAATATGTTTAAACTGGATCCCTATATATTAATTAATTATCAAATTTAATTAGATTATTAACATCATCAATTTGACTAAATTTGATAATTAATTGATGTATAAAGATCCAATTTAAGTATATTAAGGTAGAAGGCCTAATTTCACCATTGACCAAAGTAAAAAGATAGGCAGTACAATTTGACCAAAAAATATACATAGATAATAATTAAATATATTGCTAAAAATGCAAAAGTTTTAATTTTTTTTTTTTTTTGTAAAATAAAGTTTGAAATATTGATTTTAAACTAAAGCAAAGGAATACATACACATGTATACAAAGTTTGGTGCTAATTTATTATATAGATATTTGTTTATTGAAAACTCCATTGATAATATAAAAATAATCTTCATGTAAGTAAATATAAATTAGAAATGCTATATGAGATTTTAACGGCATTTGAATTAGACAGGCTTACATTTCACGGAATCTCCCAATGTTTTTTAGTAAAACGCCAAAAAAAAAAGGTACCACCAAAGCCTCTTTTTCCTGTAACGATATATGTAATATATGCGCATATAAAAGGAGCATAAGAACAAGGGGAATAAATAAAATGAAAAAAAAGTGGGAAAGAGAAATTCCTTATTAACAACTTTGCTTTTCTTTTCAAATTACCATTCAAAGAGAATATTATAATTTGTAAGACAAAACAGCCTTAAACATCTATATTTGGTAACAAATAAAAAATCTTTAATTTTTGTGAAAATATAGTTGATTAGATTTAGAGAGTATTTGGTATGCAGTGATCCGTTTAAAAATTATGGTGACTGCATTTAGTAATTACATCACTTTATTTGATAACAATTTAGAAATCTTATATGATAATGATCTTAAATCACTAAAATGATAAGATTACTATCTTAAGAGTGATCTGATTCTTAATCTAAATGATGGAAAAGTTTTATTACTATAGAAAAGTCATTTTCAATATTATTATTAATTAATTTACCCTCATGAAAAATATACATTAACTCAAAAAGCTAGTCACCAAAAATTTTTAAAAACTGATTTTCTTAATCACTTATTCTAAAAAGATTTTATATTATAAATTTATATTGATTAGAAAAAATAATGAATTTATTTAATAAATTTTTTTAAAAATTATTTTTATCAAAATTGATTTATACTTTCTAGTTTTCTATAAAATAAAGCTTAATAATTTTATAAATTGTTGATTAGGTAAGTATTAAATATTTTTATTTTTTTGTAAGGTTATTTTGGATATTTTGTACTATATGATTTATTTTTAATATGATATCAAACACAGTAATTTAAGAGCATTAATGATTTATAATATTATACTAAAGATGATAATCTTAAATCGTTGGTGATCAAATCATCTTGGTGATCTTATCGCTTTGGTAATTAGATTAATTTGGTAATCTTGATAATGATACCAAATGCTACCTCAATGGATTTGGCTTTTCTACATTTGGACATTCAAATAAAGAGTCCTATTGATAGGTGGATGCAACACCAGCTCATAATATTTAAAATCTATTGCTTTTGTACATGATATGTCATATATCAATATGGATTTATATTTGATATATTAACATTATATAAATTCTATACACAATCACAAAATCACAAATTACCTTGTTATTAATGACCAAACTTGAAAGTTGAAAAGTCTTTAAAAATAAATTAAAGGCAACTTTTATATTTACATTTTAGGATTTTTAATTTTTAAAAATTTGGTCATGATAGTTTATTGTCATAAAGTATCTAAAAATCGTTAGACGAATTTAAAAAAAAATAAGAAGTTGACATCAATTTTTTTTTGATTAAGTGTGATTGGTTACCTAATAAAATTTATCTTTTAATAAAATCTTAAAATTAATTAACCTTTATTAAAAAGGTAATTTTTAGATATGTGAAAACAGTTTGGGTTCAGGAATACGATTATCTATGACTAAGGATTAACACTCCCACGTTGCTTGTTTTAAAAATAGTATCAATTAATTATGCGTTATCTTTTAATTTTGACAAAAAAGTTTTTAATTTTAGTATTTAAAAAATAATTTCCTTAATTTCTCTTTTCTTTGTAATATTTGTGGTTTTTTATTTTATTTCTATTTTCTTATTAAACCTTTTTCTCAAAATTTTTTGCTTTTTATTATTTTTTAAAAAATATTCTATTTTTATTTGAAAAAATAAATTAGAACCTTATTATTTAAAAACTCTTAAAATGTTTCAGTCCGTTAGTAACATTAAAAAATATTTTCACTTAAAGATTTTTTATGAATTACTATTCATATTTTTTTAGAATCCCATCTTCAGAGGTTCGCATCATGTATCCATAATTGAGTGATATAGATGCAATGCAAATAATGAAACATAATATTCATGGATAGGTATGCACATTTTATTTGTGTACTTACCTTTTATTTTATTTTATTTTACTTTATTTCATTTTATTTATTTTTTTATAAATTATTTGTCCTTTTTTAGAGAAAATTTTGTTTATTAATTTTCTCTTTTTTATTTTTTTTCATATTTTTCACATTTTTAATAGAAGAAAAAGGGATTTTTTTCTTTGAATTTTTTTTATAAATATTTCAATATACTGGTAATATTTTAAAAAATCTTCTTATTTAGAGATTTCATATGAATTATTATGTTGAGTTTTTTAGAATCTCATCATCGGATACAAATTTCATTTTTTTTTTTTTTAGTAACATTTTTCTAAGAACAGACGCTTTAAATTTCATTATTTTTTAAATTTAAAATTTATTTTTATTAACACTATTTTAGTACAGAAAATATTAAGTATCTATTCTACGGATCTAGGATTTTAAACATATATAAATTAGAAAATAAATAATCTTGACAAAAATTAAAATAATAATTAAAATAATAAAGATAAAAAAGTTTAAAAAAAAAAGTGGCTGATCCATGGCTTGGTTAAAGGTTTGGAGATGATTCGGTCTAGTTCAGTCAGATTGGTTTCAGGTTAAGAAATAATCAAACGGTTGGGTGATCTAATAGCGGTTCAATATGTGATTTAGCAACAGTTTAGTCGAATTGATCATAAGTTTGGGGTGAGGTGGGTTATCAGGTTGGGTGCACGGGCCGATGCTTGAGTTTTTTAGGTACAAAATGCATTGTTGGTTTTTTATTTTCATGCTATAAAAAGATTATTATTATTATTATTATTATTTTACATTTCATTTCTCTTTCTTTCCCAAAAAAACTTCAAAACTCTTAAACATTTTCCTTTTACTAGCAAGCCCTAACTAGAAAATGGCTTATTATAGTAAAATGCCTAAAAAACCATATATGATCTTTTCGGCCTTCTCTACTAGCTTTCAACCTCTTTTTTTTTTCTTATCTAAAATAACCCTAAAAATCCTAGATCTGAATAGAAGCCTCTCTGTTTAAACACACAAAAAGGCTAATTTCCACCATGCTGATCAAACTCTAAAACCACCTTAAACCACCTTAACCCAAAACCAAAAATCTCTTTTTTTTTTTTTTATGTAAGTAGCATTTTTTGTTTGTATTTTTTTGGCACTATGGTTCTCTATCGTAAGGGATGAGGCTTTTTATTTTGTTGTTTTTGTATTTGGATTTTTTTTTGTCACGAAGGCTTAATTTATAGAACTAAAGTAAGAGATCAAATTTCACGTTTAATGGGTTTGTAGGTGTCCAAGGTGTCGTTGGTAGCCTTATCAATGGCCAGATTTCCTGCTGTAAGGGTGGCTATATAGAGTTTTAGGCTGTGATTTTGGTTTTGTCAATTGGTTTGAACTAGATCATAGCATGTTTAAGGTTTCTGTTTCTTCAATTTTAGGCTAAGCCAAGTTCCTTGAAGGGGTGGATATGTTTGCTATGACCGAAAGATGGAGTCACGAAGAGAGTTTCATTGAAGAAAATGAAATTTGTAAGAAGTTGGGGTTGGCTTGTTTGTTGCTAGTGCCATGCATGGCACCCACTGTCCACTGACCTTTTTTTTAAAATTTTATTTTCTCTTTTTTTTAATAAAATAAAATAATATAAATAAAACTTAATAAGAAAACTTAGGCCCTTAAATGGGCTTTAGGCCATAGTCTTGGCTTTTGGGCTTTCAAGCCCAAATAAACTAAATTTGGACTTTTTCTAAGCCTAAAAGCCTGATGCTATTGGCCTTCAGATGATTCGATTAAACTTTTAAAACAAGCCCAAATTGGATGAGTCCTAAATTATGGATAAAACCAAGAATCACATATAAAATTTATCTGGACAAAATTAAGTATCTACAACTACTCATTGTTGTTTATTGCAAGAATCAGGGATAAGGTAAATATGAAGAAAACAATTTTGTCTAGATTAGCGATTCAAACTTAATTTCTTCTCTTTTTTTTTGCTTTTTTATTTTTATTTTTTTTGTTTTTGAGTACTTATCTCCTTAGAGATTTAACAACTTAGAAAATTAAATTGAAAGGCTCTTCTCATTAGAAGCTCAATAACTTTAAAAAATCAAACTGAAAGGTTCCTCTCATTAGAGGCTTGACAACTTTAAAATCAAATTGAAAAGCTTCTCTAATTAGAGGCTTAACAACTTTAAAAATCAAACTAAAAGGGTCCTCTAATTAAAGGCTCAATAACTTTAAAAATCAAATTGAAAGACTTCTTTCATTAGAGGCTCATCTATTTTAAAAATCAATCTATAAGGCTCCACTCATTAGAGACTAGACAACTTTAAAAATCTCACTCAAAGAATAGCTTCTCATAAATAGAGGTTTTCAACTTTTAAAAATCTTATCCGAATGGAATTAAACTAAAGGCTTAAAAAGAATTCAATTGAAGGCTTATGACCTTATCAACCTTTTGGTCAATTTCAACTTTAAAATTTAGTCCAACCATTTCATTTCTTATTTGTAAGTGTATACAAGGAATAAAATTCAAATGAAACAATAGCATGTATTTTCAATTGTGGTATCAATGTTCTCAAGATCATTTTTTTTTGTCTTCTTATCTTTCCTTTTCTCAAATTTCAAACATTCAACTTTAGAATTGGCATTTAAATCTTATTGGTTGAACAACCCTTTTGCAAATCAAAATTTTCATTCTTTTAGGAACATTAGGTACCGATTCTACCTTGTGCTTTTTCCTTGTTCTTATTTTGTTCTTTCTTTCATGTTACCTTCGAATTCTTTTCAAAGTAGTGTAAGCATTGTCAAGCTAAACCTTTCCCTATTTCAATTTTTAATACAGTGCATCAATGTTTCTTTTATTTATTTGGGAATGCAACACAATAGAGAGTAAGGTAAATTGAAGAAAAAGATATTCATTACTAAATGATACACAAGTTGACCTTTCTTTATTCCAAAAATCAAAATTTTTGCCCTTTTTTTTAAAAGCAAAAACAATTTATTTTTGGCTAAAAATGAAAATGTCCTAAGTATTAACACACCTTTTTCGCTTTCTTATATTTAGGTAAAGCTTAAAAAATATCTAATTTAAGAATTTTCAAATTATCCCACAAGAATGAGATAATATGTTACATAAATAATAACCGCTGAAAGTTTCCCTATATTTAGGTTAGATTCTCAAAGGTCATATTTATTTAAGATATTATCTTATTTTAAAACACTTTCCTTTGAAAAACTTTATTTATAAAATATATGCATGAAATGCATGAACATAATTATAATACAAATGCATGATGACTAAACATAGATGATAAAATATGAATGTGTGATAATTAAAGAATGCATGTGACAACAAAATAAAATGAAATGCAAATGCATTAATGGGATCAAGTTAGTTTTAGAGTTTGGGGGTTGGTTTAGGGCTTGAGTTGATTTAGGGTCTAGGTTAGGGTTTATGGTTTTAGGGATAATGTTAGGGTTTTGGTTTAGGGTATAGGGTTAGGGTTAGGGTTTTAGGTTTAGGTTTGGGGTTTAGGGTTTAGGGTTTAGGGTATGGGCTTTGAGCTTTGGGTTTGAGGTTTGGTTTAGGGTTTGATTTAGGAGTTTGGGGTTTATGGTTTGATTTAGGGTTTTATGAAAAATGTATGTGACAAAAATTAAAAGAATGCCATTAATGAAAAATGCAAACTTTGATGCATAGGAGTAATGTGTCAAAATTACCAAAAGACCATTAATGAAACTGCAAACTTTAAAGCATGGATCATGTATGAAAATAACCTTATTACAAACTTAAGCATACTTAAAAATATATTACAAACTAAACATGCATGCAACATTATAGTAAAAATGGATAAAAAACTAAGGGTTTTAAAAATTTAAAAACATATTCCACTATTTTTTTTTTGTTTCGAAATTCAGACAAACAATAAGAAAAATCACTAAAAGTATACTAATTCAACATTTTTATTCATTAAAGATTTGATCAAACACATAAAAAATTTGATGAACAAACCAAAAACACATGCAAACAAGATAGGAGCAACATTTGGCCATAAGTAAAGAAGGAAAGTTCGGCTAAAGCATAAGGAAGCTTGGCCAAATTCTCCCATGGCTTCCCACAATATGCTACCATTTATACTAGCATCATGAGAGGAATTTTATCAAATATGTAATAAACTAAACAAAGAGGAATCCATAAAAACAAAAACAATAACCAAACACTATACACAAACCACTAAACTAACTAACAATCATTCAAATAACAAGTAAACTGATACATGATCTAAAGCAAGAAAATCATCCAAAACAAGCTAAAGGAGGCTTAGCCATGGAGGAATGGAGGTTGGTCGAACCTTTTATAAGCATTTTAATGATGAATTTGTTTTCTATTGCTTGATTTTTTGGTTTCAATCCAAATTATTATTTAGTTGAATGAAATCTTGATTTAAGCTTGGATTAAAAGAGATGAAAAATTATGGATTTCCTCAAGAAAAATAAAAAAATTCCCTTTAAGAGTATTTTGATGATTTTATCATTCTCGAAGTGCAATCGAAGTTTTCAATGCATTAAAATCATAAATATTAATCTCAAGGCTTATTAATCCCATTTGGTTGTGAATTTTGAAGATTGACCTAAGTTTGTTCCGATTTGACTTATTAAGACCATATTTGACTTTATTTGACCAGATTTGACCAAGTTTAGCCTTGGGGTATTTGGGTCAAATTATTCCTAAATTCAATTTTAAAAACTTGTCAAATTTAAAGAAATTTGGGATTCGAACTAGGTCGAATTTTTAGAACCTCACAACTAACTAGATTTTGGTTGGACAAAATTCGGTGTCTACATTTGTATGGCGTGATCCTTGCCTGATGCTACCACCTTCCTATACCTAAGTTGTTTTTTCATGTTTTTAACTTAGGTATCCCTCTTAAACCCAAATCGTCCATTTTGGTTTTTGATTTAAGTTTTCCTTTTTCTTTTATTTATTTATTTACATTTTATTTTTTTATACAAAATAATTTTTCACAGCATCTGAGTTGATTAGGTTTGACAATTCATCACTATCCATTTTTGTCAAGACTAATGCTCCGCCCGAGAAAGCTTTTTTCACTGTGTATGGTCCTTACCAATTTGGTGTCTAATTTCCTTAATTATCATGTTGAATTAGATGGATCTTTGTGAAAACCAATTATTCCTTATCAAAGCGCCTATGTCAAACCTTTTTTCACTGGCTTGTATCATCTTCTTTTGGTACATTTAACCATGGCCTTTATCATTTTTCTAATTATATGTCTTTTAGGGTTTCCCCTCAAGAGATGATCAAAACAAATTCTAGAAGATAATACAGAACTTTAAAGACTAATGGAAAAAAATCTCATGCTCACATAATCATGCACTAGATAAGAAAAATGCAATTATATGATCAAAGTATTAATTTGCAAATGAAAACTCATACTTAAGAAGTCACTAAACGTAAGCTTTATCTCATATTTCATACAATATTCAATCTTTTGTTAATGCTATATTCATTCTTAATCTCTACCTATCATTTGTTGTATAAAGAACTAATCAAAGAAAGCATATTAATGATTCAAACTACAACAAGTTAAGTTCAATTTCAAGGCAAAACTCAATGAAAATTGGAAAAATTTTGCAAAACTTTTGATAAATTTTCCCTTACCATAAACTTAAAGCATACATTGTCCTCAATGTGTAAGTAAAAAAAAATAAAAGCACAAGAAAGGAACAAGGGAACTCCCATATAATCATTAGAAGTATGGTAGCTAAATGTGAATTACAAATGTAGCCGAAACATGTTCAAACTATAAAATAAAGAAAACAACTACACAATAAGTAAACATCAATATGTACAAGGAAAACATAAGCAAAATAAGAAACTAAGCAAATGAAAACCACAACATATATAAACATAACCAAAAAGAAACAACATGAAAAGTAAAACTTGGGTTGCCTCCCAAGCAATGCTTTCTTTCAAGTCAACAGCATAGATTATGAGCTCAAGAATCAATCAATCAAACATATCGCATTAACTACACCCTTAACCTCTCATCCAAAATAATGCTTCAATCTATCCCTATTTGCCTTGAAATGTGCCTTGCTAATCTTATCTATCTTATCTATAATCTTAACAATGCCATAGGGAAAAACTTTGGTCACCATAAATGGACCTGATCATCTCGACTTAAGCTTAGTAGGAAAAAAAACTTTAAGCAAGAATTGAAAAGCAAAACATGTTGACTGGGCTAAAATATTCGATCTATAATTTGCTTATCATATTACCTTTTCATTTCTTCTTTGAACAATTGAACATTGCCATAAGCATGTAAGTGGAACTCTTCAAGCTCATGGAGCTATAAAAGGCGTTTCTCATTTATAGCATCTAAATTGAAGTGCAAATTCTTTATAGGTAAGTGTGCCTTATGCTAAAGCTCAACCAGCAAATGGTAAGCTTTACCATAAAACAACTGATAGGGTGACATTCGAATTAAAGTCTTGTTAGCAGTCCTATAAGCCTAAAATGCATCATTTAATCTCCTAGACTAATACTTCTGACTCAGATTAATAGGTTTTTTCAAGAATAGACTTGATTTTCCTATTTGATGCTTCCACTTGACCACTACATTACTGATGGTAAGTGATTGCAACCTTATGAGTGACTACATACGTATCTATCAAAGCATCAAAGATCTTGTTCCCAAAATGTGAGCCCTCATCACTAATGATCACTTTAGGGGTTTAAAATCTAGCAAAAATGTTCTTTCTAAAATAAGTTAAGTACTACTGTAGCATCATTAGTAGTTAAAACTGCTCTCTCAACCCAATTAGAAACATAATCCACTGCTATCAAAATGTATTGGTTACCACAAAATGAAATAAAATGTTCCATAAAATCTAAACCCCAAACATAAAAAATCACTACCTTAAGAATAGGGTTTAAACGTATTTAATTTCTCTTAAATAAATTCCCAACTTTTTTACATTGATCACACTTTTGAACAAACAAGTGTGCATCTAAAAATAGAATGGGCCTATAAAATCCTGACGGAATCATTTTCATAGCTATCATTTGACCACCCAGATGTCCACCATAATCAGAAGAATCACAATATCTCAATATATCTTCAACTTTTTTTATAGGGTTATATCGCCTTAAAATTTGATCTTTACATTGCTTAAAAAAAAAATAAGGCTCATTCAAACATAATACCAAACATCATGCAAAATTTTCTTCTTTTGATGGAATGACAGCTTAGGGCGTAAAACTTCAAAAAGAAAATTTACAAAGTCAAGATACCAAGGCAAACTATCATGCCTAAATGCCATTAACTTCTTGTAAGGAAAACACTCATTAATGTTCAAATTATTGTCAATACCACCATTATCTAACCTAAAAAGATGGTTGGCCATGTGATTTTTTTATTCTTTCTTATCCCTAATCTCCAAATTAAATTCCTAAAAGAAGAGAATCCATCTAATCAACCCAGGCTTAGCATATTTCTTAGTCATGAGAAACCTAAAAGTTGCATGACCAATGTAAACTATGACCTTAAAACCTATGAGATAAGAGCAAAACTTATCAAAAGCAAATACAACTGCTAACAACTCTTTCTCAATAGTTGTATAATTTAATTGAGTTTCATTTAAAGTTTTGCTTGCATAATAGATACCATGAAATTGCTTTCCTATTCTTTATCCTATTATAGCTCCTACTGCGTAGTCACTAGCATCACACATGAGCTCAAATGGTAAAGCCCAATTAGGTGCTACAATGACCAAAGTAGGAACTAGCTTTTCTTTAAGCACTATGAAAGTATGCAAGCAAGCATCATCAAAATAAAACTTTACCTCATTCTCTGACAACCTATACAAGGGTTAATGATCTTGAAAAAATCCTTAATAAACCTCCTATAAAAACCAGAATGTCTAAGAAAACTCCTAACACCCTTAACTATATTTAATGGTGGAAATCTTTCTAAAATCCCAATCTTAGCTCCATCATCATCTATTCCTACAAAAAAACCTTATGACCTAGCACTATTCCTTGTTTCAACATGAAATGACACTTTTTCCAATTAAGCATTAGGTTAATTTCTTTGCATCTTTGCAAAACAAGAGCTACATGATCAAGACACTCTTCAAAGCTATCACCTAGGACCTGGAAATCATCCATAAAAACCTTTAGAAAATCCTCTACCATAGTGGAAAATATAGCCATCATACTCTTCTAAAAAGTTCCTGGGGTATTACATAGTCCAAATAACATTCTCCTAAAGGAAAAGGTTCTAAAAAAGTAAGTAAATGTGTTTTTTTTCTTGATCTTCTGGTGTTATAGCTATCTAATTGTATTCAAAATATCCATTAAAATTAATAAAACTCATGAATGGAGATTTTATCTAAGATCTGATATGTGAAAGGCAAAGGAAAATAATCTTTCTTTGTAGCCTTGTTTCGCTTTTAGTAGTCCATGCACATTCTGCATCTAGTCATAGCCCTAGTGTGAATCATCTCATTGTTTTCATTTGACACCATAATTATCCTATCATTTTTCAACACCATTGGATTGGATTAACCTATAAACTATCCGAGATCAAATATATGATGCCAACACCTAGCCATTTAATGATTTCTTTTTTCACTACTTCCTTTATGATTGGATTCAAACAACACTGCATCTCTGCTCAGTCTGTATCCATCCTGCGTCAAAATCTTATGTGTGCAAAAAAAAAAAGACTAATTCTTCTAATGTCAGCAATGGACCAACCTAAAGCTAGCTTATGCTTTCTTAAAATAGTCAACAAATAGGCCACTTGTTCATAATAAAAAATGCTAAAATAATCATAGGCAAGTTATTATCTTTTCCTAGGTAGGCATACCTAAGATGTGAAAGCAATGGTTTAAGCTCTAACATAAGTGGCTCTAGAATGGAAGGTTTCATCACTTTAGGGATGAACTTGAAAACATCTAAAGGCTCAATACTAATAGAGGTGAATCAACATATAGAGACCATAACTATATCATCATCATCACATAAATCCTTATCTACTACATCATTAACCAAAAGAGGTTCCTTAAGGTGCAAGATAAGGTACTCTATTTGTAAAAAACACCATCAACTAGATGATTGAACACTTTTACCCTAGAACACTGATCGAAATCATCAGAGTACTTTAAGGCTTTAAAAACATTAAATCTAACCTTTTTATCCTAAACTCTTATGGTTAATTCCTCTTTCTACATATCTATTAGGGCTCTGCCAGTAGCTAAGAAAGGTCTCCTTAAAATGATCAGTATCTCTTCATCAACCTTCATATCTATAACAACAAAATCAATAGAAAAATTGAATTTTCCTACCCTAACCAAGACATCCTCTACTATTCCTCTAGGATATTTCAATGAACAATTAGCCAATTGTAGATAACAAAGTTAGGCTTTGCTTCTCTTATGCCTAGTTTTTTAAAAACTGACCAAGGCATCCAATTAATACTAGCACTTAAATCACATAAAACTTCATCAAAAGACATACTACTTATGGTGCAAGGAATAGTAAAACTACCAGGGACCTTTAGTTTTGTAGATAGTCCTCTTTTAATCGGTAAAGTACACTCATTGGGGAGTGCCACTATCTCATAATCCTCTAATCTCTTTTTTCTAGAGGAAATGTCCTCCATAAACTTGGCATAGGTAGGCATTTGCTCTAATGCATCCACAAAAAGGGATGTTAATGTGAAGTTTCTTAAACACCTCTAAAAACTTAGATAATTGCTTTTCCTCTTTTTATTGTTAGAATTTTTGAAGGAAAGGAATGTAAGGCCTAGCTGACTCAATTTTAGAAGGAGTAAGCCTAGAAGAATTAGGTACTAAAAATTGAGTAAGTGTCTGGTTAGGTACTACTATCTCATCAACCTTATTACCTTTTTCTCCCTTCAGAGCTATGACTTCTTCTATCTCATCCTCAGACTCCTCTATTACATCTTTAGAAATCGCTTGGACAGGGTCATAAGCTACTTGCTTACCACTCTTAAGTGTGATAACCTTGCATTACTCTTTCTCTTCCCTCATAGGGTTAACTTTAGTGTTACTAGGTAAGGGCTTTAGATCATGTATTGAGAAGAGTAGCTAATTGGCCTATATGTGTCTCTAGGCTAAAAACTTGATTGTGATATTCTGCAAGCTCATAGATCATACAAGTAATAATAGTGACGAAAAGTTAAAATATCATCTCATGGAGATTAGTTAAATACCTATTATCGCCATATCCACTCTAAATTTAATTCAATCGAAAGAAGTATACAAGAGTAAGCTAGTATCAAAAAGAATAGAAAACCAAAAACTAGTAATACAAATAGCCAAAAGCAAGTTCATTAAATGTAAAATAAGCATTCTTGAAAATTTTATCAAAATAGTAGATAAAGTTCTTTGAATTGAATATAACATGCTTTGAATGTAAATCTAATCTAAGAAACTTAAATTATATAGCTTAATTAATATACAAATAGTAGCTTAAAAGATAAAACTGAAAATAACTACCTTACAACCAAAATAACTACCTTTTAACTTTCAACAAGAAAAAGATCTAGAAACTTCCTAAAATTTGATCCAAACAGCTTATAAATTGCAAGAATAGTACGTAAACAAAGATAAAAACACAATTAAAAGACAAGTAATGAAGAAAAATTGCATGAACTAACAAGAAAATAAAATTGAAAACTAAATTGAAATTGAAATTGAAATTTGGAAACTAACCAAACTTGGAGAAAAAAATTAAATCTATAACTCTAAAGATCAATTGAATTGGAATTGAGTTAAAGTAACCTAAATATACAATATTACTATCAAATTCAATAAAAGAATAAAAACAATAATAAAAAATCTAGCTCAATAAGCTTGATAAAAAATTGTATGCAAAGAAGAACAAAAATAAAACAGTTAAACAAAATTTAGCCAAATAGAATTGAAAAGCATGAAATTAAGAACAAGCAATTGAATCTAAAAAGGTAAACACATGAATTTAGAAGTGAAAATTGAGAAAAGATTGGACCGATTGCCTAGCTAGCAGAAAAGAGTCTTCAAGTGCTGTCATTTACTTAAGCTTCAACTTTGCTAGTGAATCTAACCAAACATTTCTGGATTTTTCTAGAATTTTGTGGTTTAAGTTTGGATGTGATCTTTTCTAGAATTGAAGAAACATGAAATGAAAATTTACAAGAAAAAATTTGGATTGAAACTCTCAAGATTTGAATATGATCAAGCATAAAGCCTTAACTAGTTCAAATGCAAAATTAACCAAACAAATTTCAGATTCAATGAAAATTAAAACAAATTAAACAAGAAATCTTAAAAACCTTGCACTTTTATTGAAAGAATATTAAAGTACATGTAAAATAAAGCAAGAAAACTAAATTTTGTTGGAAAATTAAGGCAATTTTTTCTTAAATAGTCCTATAAAAGAATAAGGAGGAAACTATTTTGTGGGAAAACAAAGTAAAATGCAAAAAAATAAAAAATTGTAAAAATAATGGAAAAGTCTTCTAAATGGCCAGCCACCCCTCCTATATATAGGCCAAGGATGAGATGTTCCAAGCAATAAAATTTTAGGAAAATGCTAGTTAAGATGCCATATGTTCTAAAGTCTTGCAAGTCATCTATCTGGCTCTCTAAACTTCCTTATTTGCTTCTTTTTACTTTATTTCACTTCAAGCTTCCTTCATTTGATCTTGCAAGCTCTAAAAGTCAAAATTATATCTAATTAGAAGCCTCCAAATTGCCAATTAAGCAACTGTCCATTTGCCTCCTCTTTACATCCAAGGATTGGCGCTGATCACACATGACCATTAATAATGCATCCAATGGTTTTGGTTGATCCCTTACTCTCATTTTAGGCACCAATTATAACTAACTTTCTTTTTCAAATTCTAGACAAATGAGAACATTTAGTTACCAATTTAGCCATGAAAATTCTAGAAACTTCTAGCTCAAGTTGTAGCTTCAAAACCTCACCAATGCAAGTGACACCATTCTAGCTCATGCACCATTACTACAAAGGTGACAAAATACTAGTGAGCTAAAAATGATATTTTCACAAGAAAAATATGAAAGATTAAAGCTTGAATTAAAGTTTAATTAAGCTCAATTAAACAAGGAAGTCATAAAAAAAAAGGTAAGAAAATTTCCCATGTATGGCATTAAAAGCATAGGCACACTAGTTTTGGCCTAATAAAGCTTTTTACACCAAAATGCATCCAAAATTAGTCCCAAGAGCTCCATTTTTCCTATTTTCTCATATTTTTACCTACACATTGAATATTTATGCAATTAGGATTTTTTTTTTCAAATTTCTCAAGAAACAAGCACATATTCATTAGAACATGCCCTAAAAATGTATGACAAGTCACTAAAATTTAAATGTAATTAAAAGGTTACCATTACCCTTTGATAGTTGGTTCTGGCATTCTTAAATTCGAAAAACATGACTTTGTAACAAAACGTACCCCACATCATCACAAATGTGGTTTTCTTCATATCAATAGTGGCCATTTTAATTTGGTTATATCCTAAAAATCCATCCATTTATGAGAATATGGACTGCTTTATATTATTGTCCAATAAAGTGTCAAATAAGGTAATAAGAAATTATCTTTTGAGCTAGCTCTGCTTAAATCTTGATAGTCCACTCACATACAAACTTTTTCATCTTTTTTGGGAACTAGGACTATATTCACCACCCACTGTGGGTAGTTAGCCATTTTCAAAAACCTACATTGAACTGCTTCTTTACTTTTTTTTTAATCTTCAACATTCATGCATCTGAATTTTTGCTGCACTGGCTTGTATTATGGTTTTAAAGGCAAGCGATGTGCTGTAATATCCATATTGAGCCCTAAAATATCTTGGTAAGACCATGCGAACACATCAACATATTCATGGAGCAATTCCTCTAACCTTTGCCTTTTGTTACACGAAAGTGACGTGCCTACTTTGACTTTTTTCTTTTTTTATTTATCCCTTAAATTAACTACATTTAGAGCTTCTTCATATGGTTTAATTGGTTTCTTTTCTTATTCTTCCAATTTTAAGAAGTCAGGGGGTAAAGTATAATCATCTGAGTTTTTGTCACTATCAAGCTCATCAACATGAATAAAATTCTCAAAATTAATTTTGGATTATTGTCATGATTATTTTTATATTCATTATTTAGATACCTAAAAAATGTATGTCAAAGAAATGTAAGTGGGCATATAGGTGAGGTAAATTAAATTAAATGAAAGAGGAAATGAAAATGCCTGATTTTATTAAAATGGAAAGATAAGCCTATACATGAAAACCTTTTAATGCTCTAGGTAAAAGCATGAAGGAATTAAACTCACTACATTACTATGAAAGGGACTCAAAGACAACTGGCAGCTTTATCATTTTCCAATTGTTCAACTCGGTTCTAGGGGGGCACTAATATATAAACACTTCCTCTTCTTTAGTTGCCATCTTTTCTTATCCACCATATTGATCTTTAGCTCAGAGAAAGCCTCTTTTATATCCAATATGGGTTCTCTCTTTGTAGCCTCCAATGAATCAGGATAGATACATCCGCCTGAGTGAAAGAAATTTTAAAAGTGAAGAAAAATCATTTTTGCACTATTAGGTTCAAATTCTTTTAAGTAAGCCATTATTTTTTCTTTCTTCTCAGTCATGTGTTTTTTTCTCTCTATTCCATTAGCCTTGTATCTTAAATCAAATCTTATTTTATTCTTAATTATCCTTAGTGGCTTCTTGATTCATTGTAGATTCAACCCTAGGCTTTTTTCAGCATGCCACCCTTTTTTTTATTGTTTATTTGATGACCATCTTTGTGTAAACGTGGGGTTGATATCTTTGACCCTTCTCTCACATAAGTTGTATTGGTAAATTCAAAAGATCTAAAGAAATACCTTAACGCCTTCTTGGAAACTTTCATGTACAAGGTGGTTAAAGGCTTATTTATCAATAGATCTTTTTCTTTGAAAATACAAACATGTTTACCTTTGACAATAAACTTGATCTTTGATGTAAAGAAGATGGGACAGCACATGCCATGCGAATCAATGGCCTTCTAGGCAAACAATTGTACAATGATGAAATATCCATAACCTAAAATTATAAAGTGAAAGTAATAAACTGATTTGTAAGGCTATTTCAATATCTTTGAGTACTTCATGTCAAGACTAGCCAATGCCTTCACAATCATATGACTTGGTTTAATATATGACATGTCAATGGGTAGTTTCTTCAGAGTAGTTTTGGGCATAACATTGATCGATGAGCCATTGTCAATGAAAATCTTGCCTATGATGTAGTCTTTGCACCGAATGTTAATATAAAAGGTTTTAGTACTACCTTGGCCTTTTAGAAGGAATTTCATCTTCATTAAAAGAGATGTAATTTGATGCTTTAATGTTTCTAATGATGTGGCTAACATTTTTTATTGATATATTATGCTCCATAAATGCTTTATTCAACACTTTCAATAAGGTTTTTTGGTGCGATTAAGAGTTTAGCAATGACATTATACTCACTATGTTTAATCAACTTCAAGAATTCATAAGTTTCTTACTCGAAGATTGGCTTATTACACTATATTTCCTAGGTCACTGTCGAGTGGGTTTCTTTTTTGTTTAACATTGTTTTTCATTTGTTTGCTTTCCCTTTTCAAATCTTTTTTAATGTTTTCGATGTGTAACACCTTTCATTCTTGGCCATATCACCCATTTTGGCTATATTAATGGTGTTTGTGACATCTGAACTACTTGAGCTTAAATAATCGCTCAATCTTTAGACTACAACATTATGGTCATACCTATATGGTACCATTTTAGTACTTTGGTATGGAGAAAGACTAAGGACATTGATGGTCATAACTGTCTTAGGAGAAAAAAGATGTTCTTTTTTTGTTGAAGCTAGTTATTCATTACAAAATATAGTCACTAGCCTAAACACAACTCTTGAATATGATTCTTTAAAAATTTCTCTCTTTTGGCATTCACTGAACTTTCATCACACTCGCAAAAAAACTCAATTAAGGATGAGTCTATTATTTTTTGCAATACCTAGTGAAATGCATTGCAGTTTGGAATAGAGTGCCCTATTGCCTCCATATGATACTTGCAAGTTTGATCTAGATCATACTTTGTATAACCATTATCTTGGTTCGAGGTCGAGGGATGGAAATCTTCAGCCTTTACCAAAATATCAAATAATTTTTCAAGTGGAGTCTTGATTTCATTCATAAATCTCTTAACACATCGCACCTCACCATCATCCACGACATTGATCAGTGGGTTGGCATGATTTAGTAAAGGATTACCATCAACATTTTGTTCTCATTTCTTTTTTTAAGGTTAATAGACTAACTTTAACCAAGCTCTACACCTTTTATTTCAATGTCGTGTAGTTCTCTATGGAATGGCCTTTGATTTCATAATAGTATTTACATTGGCATTATCGTCATACCACTTCAAGTAGAAAGGTTTTAATAGTTCCAAATGGATGGTTGTGATGAAGTGACTCTTAGCAAGTTAGGGAAATAGGTCGATATATGACATAAAAATTAGGTCAATGGGAGCCCTTTCTTGGTTATTTCTTTACCTTTTTCTGAACATTAACTTGATTGTTTAGCTAAGTAGGAGGTTGGGTTATAGATGGATGAATAGGCACTTAAAGCCAAAAACTCGGTGAAGGCCATGCTGTGGCATTGGTTGATAGGTGTAAGGGTTTGGTGAGAGACTATTTGTAGTAGGATGGTAAAGATGGTAAGCTGGTTGGGGATAATATAGGACAAAGTTTTTATTTTGCTATCCCCTACAGGTTACAATTTGGACATCTTATTTCTTTTTTAATGCATTGCTCTTTTTTGCATCTTTTCCTCAAGTTTTTCATTTTTAATTGTATTTTCCATTATCTCTTATGATATCTTCATGTCTGCAAAGTTTTTTGTAGCATTTCCCACTATTTTGTCATATTATGATGGTCAAAAAGTGTTGAAAAATAAGATAGTTGTTTTTTTTCCATAAAGGATGGATAATCTTGAGCAATATCATCTCTCCATCAATTCCCATACTCCTTGAAGCTTTCAATCTTGAGGCTTTTTTCTCTATGCTTTGTAAGGATAAGCGATCTGAAGCTAGATTTATATATGTTTATATTGGTTGATGAATGCCCAAGCAATTCTTTTCATGAGTGGATGCAACTTTTGTCTAATTGGACATACTACTTGGCAATCAACCTGATAAGGCTATCTTCAAATATATGTATTAACAATTTTTCATCATGGGCGTAAGCAATCATCTTTAAATAGTACAAGGCAATGTGGGTCACTAGACATTTAATCCTATCGTGCTTTTCAAATTTTGGAACTTTGAATTTAAATGGAATGACTACATCTAGCACTAAGCATAATTTGGCTACATCTATCAAGCCATAAATGTCCATCCTTTCAATGGCTCGTAGCCATTTCTCTATAAGGTTTATCTTATATAGAAACTCTACATCTTCCCTTATTTTTGAAGCACTTGTTTTCAATTTTCTTACTCTCTTGGGTCATCCAAATTAAAAACATGGATTGGATCTAATGACTTCATTCTTCTAATATGAGTGGTGTGCCTTTGAAACTAGGTAGGTTCTTATGTTTTTGGCATAACAATGTAGGCAAATAGATATATTCCCATGAAAGATGCAAGTTATGGCTATACTCTTTGTGAAGTAGAGGCCTAATCTGGGGTGAAACCTACGAAATATAGGGGATCATTATCCTCTTGTTATTGATGCCTTTCTTAGGAGTGTTTTTTTTGCTACATCTTTCCCTTTGTTCATCTTGGTTATCATGGCTATCACTGTGGACAACTATTCCTTTATCTTTTCTTATGCTTTCTCAATTTTATCCATTCAGTTATATTGTTCTTCTTCCATGGCCCTTGGTTATGATCAAGTATTGTATGAATGACAAACAAGCTAATTTGAAAACTTTATTGGTTGAGCTATAATTGAACTTTTATTACCATAATTTTTAAGAAATCAAAATGCTATGTGCTTTTTGTTGAACATTTTCTTTTGGTTTGATTTATTATTTTATTTGTTATTTTGGGTTTTTTAAAAATGAATGGTTATTAAAACAAACATGGTACACATGACAAATGAATACAAGTGAGAGGTTTTTACTTTTTGACACATTTCAACAGTAGAATTTTTCATTAATTTCAAACAACTTTTGTTATAAGAAGCTTATCATTATAAAATTATATCCATAAAAACATTTAACTTGCTTATAATAATGCTTAGCCTCATCTAGAAAGTTCACCAGGCATTCTTCATATTCTTTTATGGGATTGACTTCTTGTCTTAATGCCTCCACTTTTTCAACCATTTATTTTGCTTTCTTCACTGCCTTACAAACTTGATTAGTTAAATGCTCCATATATTGTTGCCTCTTTCAACTTTTCGCTTTCCACTTCATGTAAGCATCTATTTCCCAGTCACACGTGAAGCTCTAGTCCTTTTTCCTTCTTTACCATTCATCTATGATTGTTGAAATATGATTCTTGTGGTCTTGCAACTGCTACTCCAACCTTAGGATCGCATGGTAGAATGACTCTTTTTTATTTACCATTTCCAAGTACTTTTTTTCTCTTTTTGAGCCGGGCTTTCAGCCTTTCCTTTTCCTTATAGTATTCTACCAATCTTGCTAAAGTCGTCAAGTACAATTCCTCCTAATTCTTGTGCTCTTGAGAAATTTTGATAGCCTCTTTTTGTTTTTCTTGAGCTTTTCCTTCTTAATGCTTTATTTCCTCTTGTAGCTTATCTATTTCATGTTGTCGATTGATGTAAGATTTGGTAACTTTTCCAGTCTTTAGTTAAACTCATAATTTTTTATATTCTTGGTGTAGTTCTTTCAAATCATTATTGGCTACATCCCTTTCTTTTATGCCTTTTCTAATCTACTATTCTGTACTTTTGTACGTATCTCAATTGTCTCATTTTTTCCCAAAGATTCAAGTTTTCTTTTCTTATTTCCTCTTGTTCTACTTCCAATTCTTTCCTAACAAGCTTAACTTTATGCTTCCAAAGGTTAGCTAATTAATGTGAGCAATCATCGAAAGGGAGCACCATGTCTTTGACTTACTTTGTTTTCTAAATCTGATAATCAAAAGTGACCTTGTTGAGGAAAGGCCCCGGTCTAGACATTCACTTCTTTTTCCATACTTGGATTAATTGCTCCAATATTCTTGGTGGATCAGGATTTTCATAAGTGAATTCTATTTGAGTAAGCCCATGAGTCATAGGAACAAATTATTTTATGCCAAATTGCTTTAGCACCATCAATGGAACATAACATACCACACCTTATAGTCTCATGAATCATCTATTCCTCATTACAACATAGGCACATGAAGCATCGATGATGTCATCTATTTTATTTTGTCCCAAGTAAACCTTCATAAGAATGTGGTCCATTCTTCTTTGGTTTTTACTTTTAGCCTTTTCCCACACTTAAAGTGACCTTTCACCCATACATACAACAACAATGCACATCTTATAAAACATCCTTTTCCATTTCATCGATAGAATTTCAATGACCTGATGGTTTCAACTAGGATTGTTAGTGAAAAATTAATTGCTCAGGTTTCAATTTGCTCAAAAAAGTACACCACGATTATTCAATGTAGCCCAAAGTCTTTGGAAAGATTACCATGCCATATATTACCAAATCAAAAAAAACCATGCCTTGATCATCATCTAAATGCCCTTGGACAAAATTATAGAGAAAATCTCAATGAATACTAAGATGTTCACCCATGGGTTTTGTGAAATAGTCTATAGTTTCAACTTTAACCCCCATAAACTTTGCCAAGATTTTGTGGTAACTTGATTTCAACTTCTAGGCAAACATCTTGTTCTAATGTTGTAGTTCTATCCTGAGAAACACTAAGTGCTCATCGATGGTTGGCACCAAATCCTCTTGGTTAAAAGTGAAGCACCTATAGGACGAATCCCAAAACTATATAACCACTCTGAGCAATTGTTCCTCAATTACCACCAGAATAAGGGATGCAATTTATCCATACCTCTTATAAAATCTCTCTTTTCTTTCTTCACTTAGTTGGCTCCAAATGATGGATAAATCTTTTAAATTATTCTATATGACATCCAAATGTATCTTTTCAGGTAAGCTAGACACATAACCAATAAGCAAACAATCTCCATTCTTTTGTTGGACTTCTTTCAACTAAATATGTACCTCATTATATGACTTATATGGGATGCTTACAGATGATGAACAAATCCATAGTTCTATGGGATCCATGAAAAAGAATTCTCGAAAGAAAGATATGAGAGCAAATGTCTTAATATGAAACTGCATGATGCAATTTATGCAAAAGAAAAAAAAACAAAAGTAGATAAAATTAAGCTAGTATAAGGAGATGATTCAAGATTAGAAAAAAAAAAACTAATTTTCCCTTAGTCATAAACATTTCGAGTGCTACATAACTAAACAAAATAATATTTTTTTTTAGTAATCCCTTATTATTTTTGTGTTATGAAAAAATATTTTTGCTCTTTTTTTGTGAGTTTTTTTTATAGAAAAGATAATTTAAAGGGGCAAAAACAAATGAGACAAGAATATAAAATTAATTTTAAAAAAGAATTTAGAACAACAACCTTCTTTTTTATTTTTGCTCTTTTTTTTTAAACACAAGATTTCCTTTTCTTTTATTTCTATACATTTTGAAATTGTCACAGGTAACACATCATGAAAGTATTTGTGCTTTCATCTTAAACTTTTGTGTCTTCTACAAACGGGTCAATAAGGCTTTACATAAAGTTAGCTCCTTAGGGCTTATTATATTCTTAATTTGAATTGACATGCATCTAAAGCTTCCCAAATTGTTTCTCGTTATTATTCATGTCGGACTAGTAAAGCACCTTGATCCTTACCCATCATAGGATACGAATGAGAGTGAAAAACTTTTGCTTGCCATTATGGAGTTTATCACATCACAAAAACATGGGTATTGACTTCTTTTTATAAGAGATAGAGCCCGGGTATAAAGCTCATACATTAAGTGCAATATGTCATCATGTATGTCTGAAGAAAAATAACACTGTCTTTATCCTAAATGTCTCATAATTTATTGAGAATATCATGTATAGAAAAATAACATAACTAAAATGAAATGCAAGTGATTTTCTTTTATCAATTTATTTATAATTTTTTATTATTATTATTATTATTATTATTATCATAATCATCATCATCATCATTATCATTAAAAAAAAACTCAAAATCAAGGGAGTTAAATTTAAATATGAAATAAGACTATTGAATCAAGATTAAGGATAATTCATAGTTAATTTTTGGCTTGACCCTAAAAAAAAATATTTCCCCAATGGAATCGTTAAGCTGTCATAATGGTTTTAAAGATCACTGGATGAATTTGAAAAAAAAAAGTCACCAACAAATTTTTTTGCTAGGTGCAATTGGTCACCTAATAAAACTTTTCTTTTTAATAAAATCTTAAAATTAATTAAGTCTTATTCGAAAGATAATTTTTTTGTCTGCGAAAATAATTTGGGTTCAGGAGTACGGTTACACGTGAAAAATGATTAACACTCTCATGGCGCTCATTTTAAAAATGGTACTAATTAATTATGTGTTATTCTTTAATCTTGACAAAAAAAAGATTTTAATTTTAGTATTTAAAAAAATAATTTCCTTAACTTCCCTTTTTTGTCATAATTTTGGTTTTTGTTTTTATTTTTATTTTTATTATTTCGCTTTCTTCATAAAATTTTGTCTTTTTTTAAATTTTTTTAAAAAATTATTATTCCATTTTTATTTGAAAAAAAATTAGAATCTTATTATTGAAAATTTTTTAAAATGTTTTAGTACGTTAGTAATATTAAAAAACTTTTTTTCACTTAGAGCTTTTTTAGGAATTACTAGTCATATTTCCTTAAAATCTCATCATTGGAGATTGGCATTTATTTTTTCATGATTGAGTGATATAAATGCAATGCAAATAATGAAACATAATACTCATGCATAGGTATGCACCTTTTATTTGTGTATTTATCTTTTATTTTATTATATTTCATTTTATTTATTTTTTATAAATTATTTGTCTTTTTTTTTAGAAACTTTTGTTTATTAATTTTTTTATTTTTTCTCATTTTTTGCTTTTTTAATAGAAGAAAAAGGGATTTTTTTAAAATTTTTGTATAGACACCTCAATACGCTGGTAATATTTAAAAAAAATTCACTTAAAAATTTCATAGGAATCATTTTGCGAATTTCCTTAGAATATCATCAATAGATAAAAATTTCCTTTTCCCCCCTTTTTTATTAGTAACATTTTTTTAAGAATAGATACATTAAATTTCATCATTTTTTTAAATCTAAATTTTCTTTCTATTAATACTATTTTATTATAAAAAATATTAAATATTTATTCTAGGAATCTAGGATTTTAAACTTGCATAAATTAGAAAATAAATAATCTTACCAAAAATTTTTAAAATAATTAAAATAATAAAGAAAAAAAAGGAAAAATAAAGTATCTAAACCAAACGGTCAATAGCTAGTCAAAGGTCTTGAAATGGCTTAGTTCGGTTCAAGTGAATGGGTCTCAAGTTAAGAAAGAATTGGGCAATTGGGTTATCCAATAACGATTCAACAGACAGTTTAGTAGTTAAACAATACCTCAGTAAAATCAATCCCAAGCCTGAGGTAAAGTAGGTTGTTAGGTAGGGTGCACAAGTCGTTGAGTTAGGTCGAGCCAATGTGTAGGTCTTTTAGGTTAAAAATGCCCTGTTTGGTTTTATTTTTAGGCTATAAAAATATCAATTTTTTATAATTCATTTCTCTTTCTTTTGAAAAAAAAATATTCAAAACTCTCCAATACTCTTTTCTTACCAACAAACTCAAAAATGGTTTGTCGCCGCCATCTTCTGTCGTCATCAATTGTCGAAAAATATCCAAAAATACTAAAAATGATCCTTTCAGCCTCCTCTACCAACTTTCAACCTTTTTTTTTTAATCTAAAATAGCCTTGAAAATCCTAGATCTGAGTCAAAACCTCTCAGTTTAAACACCCAAAAAAGCTACTTTCCACCATGCCAATCATCCTTATTTTTAATATGTCCCTTACCTAGACCTTAGTCTCATTTTCCTCAAAATTCAAACTTTAAAACTACCTCGAGCCCTAAAACCAAAAATATTTGTGTGTAGCATTTTTTTTGTTTGTGTTTTTCTGGCATTGTGGTTCCCCATCCCAAGAAATAAGGCTTTTTTTTTGTTATTTTTGTATTTGGTTTTTTTTTTTTGCAAAAATTCTCTCTCAATTTTTTTTTAAACCATTGAGGTTCACTATATAAAGACAAAGTGAAAGATCAAATCCTATGTTTTTAGGGTCTGTAGGTGTCCAAGTGCTGCCACTAGCCTTCGTAATGGCCAAATTTCTTGCTATAAGGGTGATTTTTATTTTGTCAATTGATTTGTACTAGATCATAGCTTGCTTAAGGTTTTTGTTTTTTTCGATTTTAGCTTAAGCCAAGTTCCTTGAAGAGGTGGGAATGTCTACTATGATCAAAAGATGGAGTCACAGGGTGAGCTTCATTTGGGGAAATAAAGTTTGTAGGAAGTTGGCTGACTCATGGATTGCTAGTGCCATACACAACACCCAGTGTCTATTAACCTTGTCTTTTTTAAATTTTATTTTCTCTTCTTTTTTTTAGTGAAATAAAATTAAATAAATAAAACTTAATAAGAAAACTTCAAATGTGCTCTGAGCCATAGCCTTGGGTTTTGGGCTTTCAAGCCCAAATAAACTAAATTTTGGATTTTTTCTAAGCTCAAATAACTTGATACAATTGGCCCTCAAACGATTCAGTTGAACTTTTAAAATGGGTCCAACTCGGATGAATCTCAAAATAAGGATTTCGCGTATAAAAGTTATTCGAACAAAATTAAATATCTAGTTTTATAGTTTAATGAGAGTATATAGAATTTATACATTGTTAAAGCATCAAATATAAACTCTATTAATATTTGATTTTAGCGTAATGTCAGTTACCAACTTTCATAGAAAAAAAAAAAAAAAGAAATTTCCTCATAATTTCTTCTTCAATCAAAATACCTTGAAAATTTTTAAAAAAATGCATTATGTAACTCTCTAAATCTGTTATTCAAAAATAAATATATGAATTTTTTCTTTCAAATTTTCAAATTTCATTTCACAATCAAATAATATGTTTACATTAAACCAAAATTAATAAATGAAAGATGGATAGAAAATAGAAAAAGGAGAAAAAGAATTTATAAAAAAGAAGACCAAAAGTCCGATAAAAGAAAAAAATTCCAAAGTGTAACTTTATGTATGTTATTGTTTTAGGTGGCCATGGCAACGGTGGCAATGATAATGAGACCTTGGCTCATTGTTTAATTCAATGATATATCTAACTGTTAATCCCAAAGACCCTAAGTAGCTATCCAATTTTTCAATCCGAAACACCTTTGTTCTCACACAATGCTGAAGCAAATTTGAAAAGAAGAAGAAAATATTGGTTGCATTTGTAGAGTATGGTTACCATTTGCAGGTTGGCTAGGCTTGTGAGTAGGGAGACACTTCACGTAGCACAAATCTGAATAATTTTGGTGAAGCAAATGCAACAGAAAAGAAAAAAAAAATCATGGAAGAAAAGGAGTAAAGGTTAACTACGTAAAAATGGAGAAAATGTTGGAATATTTTCTGTTTGATAATGTGGCAAAAACTAAAATCGTAAATTTTAAATATTATGATGTGACGCTGCATCGACCCGTTAACAGGACTCGTCACTTAAGAAACCAAATGAAGATGAGACAAATTTAGTTCTAATTCATTTCAGAGCAATTAGACGGGCATCTCAATTATTAGGGTAAAATACCCAAATAGTCATCCAACTTTAAGGGGTAGTTTAAATTGATCATTTAAATATTAATTTTTTTTAATTTAATCTTTTAAGTGTGAGTAAATATTTTTTTTGCACTCAATCATTAATCATTGATAGCATATTGATATATTAATTATTAAGTGTTACATGGCGTTGTCATATCATTTGATTGGCCATGTGGCATTATAAATCTTGAAAAAAATTAAAAATTAAAAACATAAAAATGAATTCTATTTAGATTACTTAACTTTTTAAGAATTTTTATTTTGTTGAAAACTTATAATTAGGTCACAAACAAAAATTTTCTCAAATTTTATAAAAAATAAAACTAATTATTTGATATTTTATTGCATAGAATTAAATTATAATTTTTTTATTTTATTTTAATTATACCATTTAAATTTAAAATATGAGTGAATATTTATCCACTTGCAAAAATTACTAACATAATGTTATTTTAAATTTTGGTCATTCAGCTCATCCAAATAAACTCAAGTAAGTATTACATATTTTATAATGTTAAGGTTTAGTTTTAAATTTATGTAATAAAATATTGAAGATAACATAGATAACAAAATAGAATCGTTTATTAAATTAAATTTCATAAAACCGTTAGTGATTAAATAATTATAAAGCTATGTTGAAGGTAACATTTAAATATTATATTTTTGGAAACATTGGTGACTAAATTGTAAAAATTTTAAATAGTTACTTAAATTTATTTGGATTAACTAAATGATAAATACTTGAAGTAATAATATTTCAGTAACTTTGGCAATTGATTAATATTTATCTATTTTTCAAATTTAAATGGTATAATTAGAATAAAATAAAAGTTCATATTTTAATTTCATACAATAAAAATATTGAATGTCTATTTCTATTTTTATAAATTGAATGATTTATTTGAGTATTATACCAATATATTTCAATAGGCTAACAATAAAATAATTTATTATATTAAATATTATAAATAGTTGGTGATCAAATCATTATAAATTCACAATGACAATGAGCCATAACAATAAAGACCAAGATATTAATAAATTTCATAAACATTAGAGACCAAAATATTGAGGGTAAAATACCCAAATAGTCACCTAACTTTAGATGTTGTTTTGAAATGACTACTTAAATATTAATGTTTCAATTTAGTCTCTTAAATATGAGTAAGTTTTTTTTTTTTCACTCAATCATTAGTCTATAATGATGTATTATAGGGATGTCTATAGATAAGGTAAAGCATTCCCCATCCCCATCCCCATTCCCATCTCCATTCTTGAATTTTTATATTATAACCATTATGTATTCATACCCAATGAGTATTTTAAATTTATTCCCATCATCGCTAATATTTAATGGGTATGAATAATCCTTATACTCATAAATTTTAAAAAATAAAACCCAAATTTTATTTTTTAGCTTTTTTTAATTTTTATCTTACATATTTAAGTAAATTTTTATAAATATATATTAATATATATTTTTTCAATAAAAATATATTAATTCTAATTAATTTAAAATAATAATTTATATTATTTAATAAAAAGTTATTTACTAAATATATATAAATATATAAATGTAGGGTACAAAAATGGGGTTGATGCTATATTACCTATCTCTATCTCATACCTAATAAAAATTTAAAATCACACCCATTTACATCCATATACCCACAATGTAATATCCATTCTCATTCCCATTTAAATAAAAAGTCGAGTTCCCCAGTAGATATAGGTAAGATTGATAGCCTAGCATATTAATGTATTAGTTGTCAAGTATCAAGTGATAATGCCATATTATCTAACAATTAACGTGGCATTGTTGATGTGATATTATAAATTTTGAAAATTAAAAAATAAAAATCAATTACATGTCGATTACTTAACTTATAAAAATTTCTATTCTAGTTACTCAACTTTGAAATTTTTAAAAGGTTAAGTCACCAAATTATAAATTTTCAAAGTTAAGTGACTAGAATAAAAATCATTAAAAAGTTAAAGTGTATACCTAAAAGGACATTTTGTTTGTGAATTTTTAGATTTCGGGAGAAAAAGTGATTTAGAATAAAAGTAATTTTGAAAGGAAACGTGTGATTCATAAATTTTGTTGACTCGGTGAATGTAATATTTTTGTATTTGGTTTACATGAATCTAAGACTACCTAATAATATCTTTTACTATATTGTTCTTGATAACATATGACATTCATAATACTGACATGTGAATAACATAGACACGTGAATAATACTTTATCTTTGTTGAAACTAAATAATTTTATAAATAGTTTTTTCTATTTCCAACAAAATATAATCTTACAATTCTAATTATTATCCTAACGTTAATTCACCTTATACAAAAAAATACGCAAATTAACTTTCATGATAAGGTTGACGTTGGGGTTGGAAATTATGGTAAACTCCTTTTCCAAAGGTTTCCAAAATAAATTTTATGTGTAATAATATTAAGTAAAAATATTTTACTTTTGAATTTTGAAAAATATATTTTGCATATTTTCAATAAATGCTACATTTTTATCATATAAGCATTTTTTTTTTTAACAAAGATAGCATTTTGATCTTATAAATGTCGTTTTTGTTAAATTATGAAAAATATGTATTTTTCATATTTTTAACAAAAACTATGTTTTTATCATAGAAATATTTTTTTTTCAATAAAGATTGCATTTTTTATCTTAAAAATGTCATTTTTATTAAATTCTAAAAAATATTTTTTTTATATATTCAACAAAAATAACGTTTTTATCTTAAAAATATCATCTTTTTAACAAAGACTACATTTGCTATCTTAAAAATATCATCTTTTCAACAAAACTATGTTTTTTTTATCTTAAAAACAGCATTTTTGTTAAATTCTAAAAAATATTTTTTTTCATATTTTTAATAAAAGAACCATGTTTTTATCTTAGAAATATCATTTTATTTAATTATGAAAAATAATTTTTTTATCTTTTCAACAATGATCGTGTTTTTAATTGTCTCTTTTGTGATGATTTCAATATCACTATATTAAAAACGAGATTTTTGTTTAAAACATATTAAGAAAGAAATTTATTTTCATAATATTTTGTAAAAAATAACTACATTTCTAAGGTAAATAACATTATTTATACAATCTGAAAATGTAATTAAGGACAAATGAGAAAACTTTTCAATTCTCTTTTGAAATCTTAAAAAATCTCAGAGAGAGGAGAGTTTTCTATTTCTCCTATTTTCTCATTTCTTGACATTGATAGAAATCTTAAAAACTCCTAACAACACATCCTCATGAACCAAACCAAATAATCAAATTATAAAAAGTAAGATTATGAGAGAGAAAGTTACTTTCCCTTGAACCAATCTTCTTCTGAATGTAATTTATTTTATTTTAAATTTTTAAAATTTATAATACCACATCAGCAATAATGTCATATGATATTTGACAACTTACATAACATTGTCGCGTCAATATCTTGCTAGAGATTATTAATTGTGTAACTAAAAAAAAACCATTGAAACTTAAGTGGTTAAATTAAATAAATTAATATGAAAATGAAAATTTTAAAACGACTTCTAAAATTAAATAAATATTTGTTTATTTTACCCTAATTATTAAACAAAGTTAATAGAGTAGCATCATCCACCGCATGCCAAGGATCACCTACGTTACGCACTTTGGCTCAATAATGCACAGGCAAAGCTCATAGCATTTTGGTTTCAACAAGTCCTCCAAGCCCAATGCTTCTATCTCTAGCTCTGTTGGTGTCGATTGGTATTAGTTTTTGGCAAAGTAGGAAGATATTTCATCGAACGAAGCAATCTGCAAATTTCAATCATCACTAGGATCGGAATATCTTTTTTTTTTTCTCATTTTGAGAGGTAACAACTAGTTAGAAAGAACCATTCTTCTGATAGGATGATAATGATATGGTGGATTTCAACGTCAACTTTACACCATTGCTAGCTATATTTGGATATCCAGCCGAAAGTGAAAGAGCACAGAACTGATTCTCATTTGTTTGAGCTGTCAGTCAATTACTTAACATGGAGTTTTAGAGACCTCAAATTCATTCGAGTCTCACAAGGTATGGTGCAATTGAGTTTTTTTAACTGCGCTAGATCTTTACTTTCCATTAAAGATTAAAGGGTCCAATAAGCCACTGTACTGACCCTTTATCATAATAATCCATTATTTGTATTTTAATTTTTAAAATATCTCTCAACCAAAAACTTTTTATTTTTTATTTTTTGTTTTAAAAATTTTATTTTGTATTATATACAAATTTTAATATAATATTTTTAATAATTATTTTTTTTATTATATTTTATCTCATCATCATTATTATTTTTATATCTAAATATATATTTTTATCACTAATTTTAATCTCTTTGCTATGATAATTTTTTTCTCGAGTGAGGTGCAGTTGGACGTCTGACCGTGACGATCACAAACCAAATGTCAGTGCAATTGGGACACCTTAAACGCACTGAAGGTAAAAATGGACTGAATCCCTATGGGTCCAAGAATTTTTTTCACACCCACTCCATCCTCCCAGAAACACCCCTGCTCTTCCTTTTTTTTCTTTTTTACCCTTAGAGCTACACTACAAGGATAAAAATATCCTTATTAATTTGTCGTTTTTATTTAAAATTATGGAAATAATTTTATTAATTTAATATAAATAAAATTTTATAATTATCATAAATTAATTAATAAGTAAATAACTTTTTTGACCAAAATAAATAAACAACAAATATGTGAATACATACATAAATAATAAAATCTATAATCAAATAAATTATTAATAAATTAAGAAAAATATAAATATTTGCAATTAATATGAGTCAAGTAAAATAGATAACTACATAAATAACAATAAATAAATAATAGTTATTTTTTATGAGTAAATATATTATTATCTTTTAAATAAATAACTATTATTTTGATATAGAAATTAAAATATAATAAATACACAAATAAACAATAAATACTTTAATTCAATTTGTGTAATTACCAATTTTTTAAAGAATTTTTTGATATATTAAAATAATTTTTATTAATTTTCAATTATTTATGAATAAAATTGTTGATTGATATATAAATATTTTCTTATTTTTAATAATTTATTAATTTCATAAATGTCAAATATATTAAAATTTTTATTATATATAAATTTTAATCAATATCTTTAATAGTTATTTTCTCTTTTCATTATAATTCACTTAATTGCTACTGCTACGTTTATATTAAAACATATATTTTACTACTAATTTTAATCTTATTATTGTAATATTCAATTTCACTACTATAATAGTTAATTTCACTACCACCACTATTTTTAATTTCACCATCCATTCAAATAAATCCTAAAAACATGCTTTAGGTATGTTTTTCCTTTGCTTATGCTTTTCCTTCTTAACGCTACTAAAAAAAGTTACTATCTCTTTTTAGAGCCAAATTTCAAGTCTAAAATATTAATTTAGATTAACGATGAGATTATCTTCAATGAAATTAAAAATAGTAGTAAAATTAAAATTAATTACTATAATAATAATATTAGATATTGTAGTGGTAACACTACCAAAAAAATAATTTTTAGTGACGAAATTTTCTATCGATAATAGTTTTATTTCCTTTGATAAACAGAATTTTTTGTCGATAATAGACAAGTCAGTAATACTAATTCATTAGTAATGTGAAAAATTCATCAATAACTACCAATGAAATTTTTTGTCGGTAAATTCCATCAATAATTCGATCGATAATTCATTAATAAAATCTATTTATAAAAGTATCGATAATCCATCGGTAAAATCTATTAGTATTTCATCGATAATATTTATTTTTCAATTATATTTAACATATTTTATTTATGATTTTGTCATTTTACTTTAGTTTTTTATTTTAATTTTAAAATAATTACATGAATACTAAATACATATAAATAGAAAAATAAATAAACAAAATGATCCATTTTATTTATAAAAAATGTAAAATATTTTACAAATTCTTTATGAATTTTATTAAATAAAAATACAAAAAATACATATATGTTACAAATTTTGTATAAACATTTGGTAATATATACATGTCAAATAAATAAATACTTGTAATGTACAATAATAAAAATAGCTACAAAACAGATTAAAAAAAAAGTTAGAACATAAATTGAAAAAATTAAGGCAAATTAAATACCTACAACATCAGGATTGAGAAATTAAGGCAAAAGGAGGAGTGTTGTGCCAACCAAGACTTAAAAACATAACTGCAGCAAATAGCATAGCAGCATACATACCATTTCTCTGTTTGTCAATTTTCAGATAACAGGTTCATTCCATGAGTAACAGAAACTCAAGCTAGCTTACAATTTGTTTCTCACCTATAATTTTCAAGTTATTAGTAGATTTTTATATTCCTACAAAAATAGAACATTCAGCAATTATTTATTTTGGAAGCCTTTATATTTTATTGTCCTTTATCCCCATTTTCTTTTCTCTGTTTGGTCCTCTCCCTTCGAAGTAATTTGGTTTTATTCCTGGGCATGCATTGCTGTTAGTCATGTTACCTTCTTATAAATGCAAGCATGACCAAATACTTTCCTACTTTGACTTTAAAAAAAATTGTATAAAATAATAAATGTAAGTTAGGTTCTTTTTGTTGACCAAATGAAGCAACTATAGGGCTTTAAAAATTTAACCAAATAAGATCCCCTCTGGTCGAGATCCATCATTAAATTTCACCTTCCTTAGAGCCTACTTTGCTCATTCCCTCACCTTCGCCAACTACCATAAAGTTAACAGCCCAACTGGTATATAATGATACATTTCTAATCTGCTAATAAGTATAGTTCAGTATTTACAGAAGAACAGTAACACTAATATTAATTTCAATCTTATTATCTTATACCAGAGTTTTTATGTTTTTAAGCAGTATATCAGATTAGGCATTGACAACCACTTAATCTAATAACGAGTGCTACAGAAGAAGGTAGGAAATCCTGATGAAGCAAACAGTCTTGTAGCAATCATTAAACTAACATCAAATGAACCGTCTGAGATTAGCTAAGCAAAGTGTCAAAGCCATCAGGGAGCTGTACAATGAATGAATGGGCAGTAGCCACTCTGGCAGCTTCTTCAATCTCAATTTGGTTTGCATCAGGCCTACCCAACACTACAAAAAACAAATTTAGCTATTAGTGATGCATAAAATAATATCACTAAATATTTGTTTTTCGTCACCGTATATATTTTGTGACAAAAAATTAAACGTCACAACATTTATCACATTTGCACCGTCACTAAAGATCTAATATGATGATGCCAAAATATTTTCACTTACTATAAATTTATCGTGATAATAAAGTCAAACATCATCTTATGTTTTTTCTTTTTATAACGTTAATTTTCATCAGCTATTTATGAAAAAAAATATCATTAAAGGTTATAATCGTCACAAAATAAATGATAAAATTTGATATACTTGTGACGAAAGGTAAATCGTCACAATATTGATGACACAATTATCGTTACCAATGATTGTAAGATAATGTTAAACATGACAATAAAATCAAACGTCGTCTTATATTTTTTTTGTTGATATTATTTTTCATTGGCTATCTATGAAAAAAAATGGTCATTGAAGGTTATAATTGTCACAAAATAAATGATAAAATCTTATATGTTAGTGACAAAAGGTAAATCGTCATAGGATTTGTGACATAATTAACATGATAAATGTTGTAAAATAACATCAAATGTGACAATAAAATCAAACGTCACCTTATATATTTTTTTATGACATTAGATTTCATAAGCTATATATGAAAAAAAAATCATTAAATGGTATAATTGTTACGAAATAAATGATAAAATAATAATCTTCTTGGTCGAACAAAAAATAATAATCTTGGATCCTGGTTCTTAGGAGCGGAATATCTGCTCCAATCTTCTGTGTTTTTCCATTGGTGATAATACTTCAACATACTGCAAGATGTCAGAATGATAAATTTCTCAGCAGCTATACAATAAAAGTAACCATTCATTCACAATAAAAAATATTAAACAACTTTTAGGTTCCCAAATCTACATTAAATTAAATCAAGATTAGTAGTAAGGGAGATCAAACCTGCGTAATATAGACTTGTTTGCCATAAGTTTATCAATACTGCCAATGTTGACCTGAACAGGATTTACTAGTAGATCTACTACAATTTTTCGAACTTCTCTTGGCCAGGTTGTCATGTACATGAGAGTCTGCTTGCGAGTAGGCACTTCTTTCACAATCTTTTGTATTTTAGGTTCAAATCGCATGTCTAACATTCGATCAGCCTCTTCTAACATGAGGTAAGAAACTTATTAAAATGCAAGACTGTAAAAAATGAAAGCCAACTCATCGATCAATGATCAGTCAATAACTATTCAAGGCTTTTATCTCTCACTGTACTTCATCTTTCTCTCAAGTCACAACATAGCATAACTTTCAAAGAATTTCTTCATGCAATTTTATAGGAACACATTGGAAGAAATTGTTAAGGATCTTTATATCTGGCCTTGAATGGTATGCAAAATCCACAGTTTTCAGTTCAACTAGACCAGTAACTGACTCCAACTCCAAACCTGAGTCGTTGTTTATATCGATACTAGGTTTGTGATCAATTATACAAAAAATTTTAGTTGTTGTCACTTTGGCCTTTGCAAATGCAGACATGCTTGGGGCAGACTGCCCCAAACGACTATCAATTAAAGTGATACCTTTGAGCAAAATATAGTCCCTATCAATTAAAGAGATACCTTTGAACAAAACATAGTTGACTATTGCAATGCAGTACAAAAAAGTAACAACAGAGTACTCATAATCCACCAATCATAGCAACAAACATAGTGGCTATGGTAAGAGGTTGAACACAAGTTATTTAATTTTCGTAAGTATGATCCCTTGGGCACCTCTATAGTAAGAGGTTGTTAATGTTTTGAGCCTCTTCTGTCCAGCTACAAGAAGCATTATGATTCCACAAATCAATCATGATTTCTCCATGTTGCAATACAATTATTTTAATGTATACAATAAAGTTAATAGCTAATAAAAATTTAAACAAGCAACATCAAGCTTTAAATAATTATGTAAAAATATAGCACATATTATATTTTAATATGTACAAAAATGTTTGTAAATTATATGTAAAAATAAAATAATTATAAAATATCAAATTTAATTTATTTAAATTAAGTTTGATCAATCATTCATATTGAGAGTTATGAAAAAAAATAAAAAATAAACCCAAGAACTATTATACACTAACTCATAAATCGAAACAACATTTAATTCAATTTTTTTCTACCATTTAACTTTCATAATATTATTTGATTCAACACCCTAAAATTAAGAAGAAAAAATTCCAAGTACATCAAATCATAATACTATTAAACATTATAAATTTTGTCAATATTATTAATACAATAATTTTTTAATTTCAATAATTATTATTATATTTTAAAAAATATCAAATATAAAATTTTTCAAAACAAATATAATCCTTAATACATATCAAACCCAAATTTAACATAAAATCAACATAAGTTTTTTTAATTTCAATAATTATTAATACATTTTAAAAAAATATCAAATACAAAAAATTTTAAAAATAAATATAAATCTTAATACATATCAAACCCAAATTTATCATAAAATCAACATAAATCTTACACATCTAAAAGTCAATAAATCTATAAGAAAAAAACCCAACAAATCTCAATAATACTCAACAAATTAAAAAACAATATTCAACAAAAAACCAAAAAAAAAAAAAAAAAAACAATACTGAACAAAAAACCTAACAAAAATTAACCAAAAGTTGAACCCAACAAAAACTTAATAAATCTATAACAAAAAAAATCAAACAAATCTCAACAAATCTAGAACAACAATTTGAACAATAAACTTAACAAATAAATAAAAAAAAAACTTAAAAATTCAAAAGGGAGCGATACTAGAAAAAGGGATGATCAGTCGGTTAGTTACGAGAAAAAAATAGTCAGGAGAGGGATTCACAGTGGACAAGCGTAGAAAGAAAGAACAGTGAGAGAGATGGAATTTGGTGGAATTTAGGGTTAACCAAAGTTGGGAATAAAAGGTTTAAATTTTTTATGTTATAACGTATAGATCCATGGACCTACCGCTAGACATGGATTAGAAGAGTCGCCACCAATCTTTTTTACATAGGTATGATTGGCCACCTGATTGAATATGATCTTTAAAACTAGATTTTAAGTCTGAAAGTATGGTTACACGTGAGAAAGGTTATAGTACCCTCACAACGCCCATCAAAAGATGGTACCAGTTTGATTCCAAAATATCCAAGCCTTAAAAATGTTCATGTTTTACCAACATATTTAGTATCAAAAATTAATTTTAAAATTGTCCCAATAATTTGGTAACAATTTAAGATAATTTTTTCACCTCAAAAGTATTCATAGAGGCTAGTGTCACACTCTAACGAGGTTTCTTCATCGAATTTATTATAGTATTTTATTCAAAAAATCAGTAAAATCTTCAATAGTTTGGTAAGACTTACTTTGAAATAGATCTCCTAATAGTTTGGTGAGACTTTATTGCGAAAGAATTTGTAAGAATTTTTGAGAATTTCATTAGGTCTCCTAATAGTTTGGTATGACTTAATTTGAATCAATCTTCCAATTGTTTAGAGGATAAAAATAATCTTTTTTTTTTTTTTTGAAAATTGATTTATGAAATTTTTTAATAGTTCTGTGGATTCCACAAACTTATTTGAAAAATTTTTTTATTTTTTTATTTTTTTCAAACTTATTTGAAGAAATTTTTTTTTGCTTATTCTGTTTTTTAGAAAGAAAAGATTTTCAAAAAAAATAAAAAAGTAAAAAAATAAATAATTAAAAACTAAGATAATAAAATAAATAAAAATAAAATGAAAATGGAAAAGAAAAACCCACGATTTGGATCGGGTCAGAGCACAGATCAGTGGGTCATGCGTGGAACTTGGGTTATGTCAACCAACCTATCAAGATAATAAAATAAATAAAAATGAAAACAAAAAATAAAATGAAAATGGAAAAAAAAAAACCTGTGAGGTCGAGGCATGGGTCAGTGGGTCAAGCACGGATTTTGGGTTATGTCAACCAATCTATCATTGGATTCATCATTGGGTCACCTTGTTTGCCCCCTTATAAATTATTTTCTCATGCTTTTTTTATCTCATCTTGGATTTCTTTAGAAAAATGAAAAACTTTTTATGAAAAATGTCATTCATTCATTTGCCATCATTCAAATTAGTGATAGCCATAATACATTTTCTTGGTTCATTCAGGGTATTTTCATTTGGTGAAGGATAAGGAAAATGGGTCTTTATTATTGAAAGAATAACTCAAAGGTAAAATGATGTGACTGTGTAAATGGGATCTCAACATCCTAAATAATAATTATTCAGATAATTTTAAACTCTAACTCATAATTTTTCCTTCAAAACGTGATTTATTAATATCATCCTTATTATTGGGATCCTCATAAAAAGGTATGTTTCTAAGTTTCCATCTTTACTTAAACTACCCTTTTGAGTTTTTAGTCTAAGTCTCCTTTTTTTCTTATTTTTCTTATTTTTTATTTTATTTTATTTTATTTTTGCTTTTTGCTTTTTTTTTTGCCCCATCTTTTTTTTGGTACAGCTCTTCCTTATCTTTTCACTTCTTTTTTTTTTCATCCATCAATGATACTTTGATCAAAGTCTCAAACAATCCGATAGCAAGTTTGCTTTAATTCAATGCATGATTTCCTAATTCGAGCATTTACATCCAATCAAAATGGACTTTTAAGGGACGTAGTGTAGGCAAAGGTAAAAGGTGCCAAAGAAATGGATAAGATAGGCCCAAATTATACTTGTGAAGTAATCAAACCAAGGATCATTTTTTCATATAGAGCGCATTGGCGCTTTGCCCCAACAATTTCTTTTCATTTTTTTTCTTTTTTTTTCTTCTTTTGGTGAGGCATATTGGCATTTTGCCCTATCAATTTTCTTCAATTTTCTTTTTCTTTTTTTTTCATTTGTCAAGAAAATTTGATCACAAAAGGGCTTTGCCCTTAAGAATGAACAAATTTCTCAAACTTTTCCCCCAGTGTAGAGTGATCCTTGGTTAAGGTTTTTCAAAAGAGATTTTTAACAGGCACAACTAATGTAGCAAATGATCAATTTTATTTTTTAAAGGATAGAAGAAAGATGGTCCTTTTTTATTTCGAACATGAATACTCTCAATAAAGAACATTTATAGATTAAGAGCAGATTTATAAAGGAACAACTGTAAAAATCATATGTTGCATCACTTTTGAAAATCTTCCTTAAATTTGTCCTTTTATTCAGCAGTCCTAATGGACCAACAATCTCGAATTCATTAATCAAATGGTGTTTTCAAAGTTGAATATTAAATTATTGTCATAACTGTTTAAATATTCATTATTCAGAATGAGAAAAAGTATAAGAAGGTAAAAGCAAATAATAAGTATTCATACAAAAAAAAAATATCATGAAAATGCATCAAAGTATGTCACTTTATTAAAATGATGAAAAACAAAATGAAATTTCAGTACATCAAAGAATATCTATATTCTTAATTAGTCTAAAATGATAAGTAGTTCTAATCAACCTTTTCCAAAATTATGCCCATGGATGATTTGGTGACAGGTTACTATTCATATTGGATATAGTGTTTCCATCAGTATCAAAATTTATCAGCTCTTTTTTTTATCAAACTTTTCACCATACATTTTAAAGGGATATAATTTTTGATGGAATGGTCGGCCACCCCAAAATGATAGTCACAGTGAGCAGTGGAGTCATACCATTTCAATTAAGGAGGTTTAAGTGATTTTATAGGAATGAGAGCAGTCATATGGTTCTTGTAAAGCTTTTGATATAATTCAATATTACTCATGAGAATATGATCAAATGTAGGCTTTTCCCTATTTCATGATTCTTGCACACCTCTTGTTGGGGTAATGGGACGGATTGAAGGCCTAAGAGGGGATGGATAAGAAAATCATAGAGTTGGCTGGTAGAGTATAGCAAAAACATAACTTGCAGGAGAATGATATAGGAGATAAATTGGTTGAGGGTAGTTTTTGAATTGCTGCCTATTAAACTCACAACTTGAGTCTTTTTTTTTCTTGGGCATTTTTTTAGTAGCAAAAGACTCTCTTTCTTCCAATTTATCATTTTTATAGCATTTTCAATGATCTCCTTTGAAATCACCATATCGGTAAAATTCTTAGTCGTGTTCCCTATCATATTCTTGTAGTACAATGACTTTAGAGTGTTTACAAATAGCATCGTCATTTTTTTCTCCATTAAGGAAGGTTATACCTAGGCAATGACATCTTACCATTTTTGGGCATATTCATTGAAAGACTCAGAAGCTTTTTTCTCCATTCCTTGCAATGAAAGGTGATCATGAGCTATATCTATAATATGGTAGTATTGTTTAATGAAAGATCAAGTCAAATCCTTTTATGATTTTATACGAGTCTTATCCAATTGACTATATCACCTTATAGCAGATCTGGTTAAGCTATCCTAAAAAACATGCATGAGTAATTTTGCATTGCTAGCATATACTACCATCTTGTGAAAATATATTGTAATATGTGTAATGGGGCACTTGGTACCATTTTACTTCTCAAATTTTGAGATTTTGAATTTCGAGGGAATCACAATATCTAAAACTAAACAAAGGTTGACAGCATCTATGAATCTATAGAAATTAATGCCTTTACAACCCATAATTTTTCCTCAATCATGCTTATAGCTTGATCAATCTTAAAGTCATTTGGGGTTACAGCCATCTACAACTTTATTTTTTTTTAGTCTCATCCATTTTAGGTATTTGAATAGGTTTATCTGCCGTTTTAGTGAAGACAGGATTAGTATAGCTCTGAGCATTCTTTTTATTGTAATTTGGGAACATGGTCTATTGTTGCTTAAAGTTTGGAATGGTTTAGGCCTGATGCGAAGCAAAACCTGAAGAATACAATGGCTCAATAACTTTATGTGAAATGTTTTTTTCTACTACTTTCCCTATATTTATCTTTTTTAAAGCTTTGAGGATCTTGCTTAGCTTTCCTTCAATTACTTCTTGAGCTTTTTCTATTCTCTCAAAATGGCTTGTATTGTCTTACTCCATCTTCCTAGCTCTAGCTCACATGTAGTATTGATGTTGAGCTATCCTTGAACATTGATTTTCCACAATGTGTAAATTTAAAATGATGTCCATGGAACTTTCAAATTATACATGATAATGAGTACTAAAACAAAAGTGCATAAATGCAATAAAGAAAATTTACCACATAGCAATTGTTATAAAATAAAATCTTTATTAGATTAAAAGTTATTTTTAACTAAATCTAACATTGCATCCTTAAAAAGTCTAGAACTACTAAGACAAAAAGCCCATGGCTCATTGATACTTGCTTTGCACTTTATTAAGGAAATCTATCAATTTTTGACCATATGCTCCCACTGGTGGCACCCTTGCTTCCCACTTTTCAATCATTTCTACCATGTCCTTGGCTTTGTGAACAACCATAATGATTCAGTCAAGCAAGTACTTCAACTGGTTATGTTTTTACATATATGCTTCTTTTATTTGCTCACGTTCTTTGGTCATGGCCTTCATTTGCGTTTTGATTCCCATTACTACTACATTTAGCATCTAGATATGTTTCTATGCTTCACAGAGCATTGCATCACTTTTTTGTAGTTTTGCTTATAGTTGTTCATTTTTTTGCAACAATTGGGCCAATTCCTAATTAGTGGATGACCTTGTTGCATTAAGGTCTATGCATAAATTCCTCCATCCATCCTTTTCTTGCTCTAATATTTGGACTTCCATTTTTAGCCTTTTGTTTACAAGCTTCAACTTTTAAAACTCTTTTTTTAGGCCAATAGTGGATTTGCCTAAGCTTTCCATGGATGTAACTAAGATTTTCTTTGTTAAAAATATTTTGTGACAAATATTCCTTTTGATGATGTGAATGCATGATAAAGGAAAAGAGTTAGTAAAAATATAAATACAAAGACCAACAAATAAGATTAGTAAAAAAGAAGAGACAAAAAGATAATAGACATCCAATTATATGTCCTATTTAAGGTTTTCTAACATAAGGAAAATGCATGGCTCTACCTAGGTTCGAAACTTTAAGGTTAACCATATATGGCTTAGATTACTTCTAAGAGGTTACCAAATTATTCTTTACATCCTTATCTATTACATACTAGTAAGGAGCATTGATCTTCACCCATCATAGGCTTCTAGCGAAAATGGTTCAATTTGAGTGAGAATATTTCGTAGGCCCATACAAAGACATGAAATCTCATGAGGGCATAGGTAATTCACTCCCTCTTAAGAGTAAAGCTTGAATGGAGAGCTTATATTATGCACATGCAAATGAATAACAGATATATACAGGTGAATAACTAACAGAATATAAACAATGAAAAAGAAAAAAATAGGAAAGAAATAAAATAATCTCAAGTTTATTAAGCAAAGCTTGGATAATAAGAAATCATTTATTATCCTAACTCTCAATTTTTTCAGTGAAATCACCAAGCTGTCATAACATATAGATCTATGGACCTACAGCTAGACATGGATTAAAAGAGTCTCCACTAATCTTTTTTACTAAGGTGTGATTGGCCACCTGATTGAATCTAATCTTCGAAATCAGATTTTAAGTTCGAAAGTGCGATTACGCGTAAGGAAGGTTATAGCACCCTTATAGCATCCATCAAAAGATGGTATCAATTTGATTCTAAATTATCCAAGCCTTAAAAATGTTCATACTTTACCAGCATATTTAGTATAAAAAATTAATCTTAAAATTATCCTAATAGTTTGGTTGCAATTTAAGATAGTTCTCTCACTTTAGGAGTATTCATAGAGGTTAGTGTCTCACTTTGAAGAAGCTCCGTCGTCGAATTTATTATAGTATTTTATTCAAGAAAATTAGTAAAATCTCTCAATAGTTTGGTAAAACTTATTTTAAAGTAGATCTCCCAATAGTTTGGTGAGATTTTATTGCAAAAGGATTTATAAGAATTTTTGAGAATTTCATTAAGTCTTTCAATAGTTTGGTAAGATTTAATTTGAATAAATCATCCAATAGTTTAGAGGATAAAAGTAATCTTTTTTATTATTATTTTTTAAAATTTGATTTATGAAATTTTCAATAGTTCGATGGATTCCATAAACCTATTTGAAAAGATTTTTTTTATTATTTTGTTTTTTCAAACTTATTTGAAGAGATTTTTTTTTTTTTTTGCTTCTTCTATTTTAAAAAAAAGATTTTTTTTAAAAATAAAAAAGTAAAAAACCAAAAATAAAATAGTAAAATAAATAAAAAATGAAATCAAAAAATAAAATGAAAATGGAAAAAGAAAACCTGTAATTTGGGTCAAGTTAATGCAAGGGTCGACGTACAGGTCAACGGGTCGACGAGTGGATCCTAGGTCGTCCAAAATGCTACCATTTTAGGTCGCTATATAAGCCAAGTTTCAGCATTTTTCTTAGAACCCCCTTTGCTCTTTCTCTCTCTTTAGACTGATAAGCTTTGACTTCTCTTTAGAATTCCCCAAGAAAACCCATCAAAAACTTCAACCAAAACTGAAAATCCCATCGATTTTTGAAAAAGTCACTAGGACATTCAACCGAAAATTGGAAACCCCATCCGTTTCTTAAAAATTGACTGGAATCCAGTAGAAAAATTCAAACTTTCACCAAAAAATTCATCGACAAGTTCAAGTGTTCTTCCTTAAAATCCAATTTTTTCTAGAAACTCCCAAAAACTTCCAAAATTTTCCAAATTTCTTCCAAAACTTTCCAAAACTTTAATCTCAACTCCATAAACCTAAAACTAAACCCCAAAAGCCCAAATCTAAATCTAGAATCCCTAGTATTCCCAAAAATTTTCCAAATCAAAATCTAAAATCCTACTACCCAAATGTCTATTTTCAAAGTTACAACAGCTAAAATTTCCCAAACTTTCACTATGTAATCTCTATCCCACTGTTGTCTATTAGTTCAATTTATAGGCAACCTTAAAATAAATTTAGGAAATGGACAGAATCAATCCCAAGCTTGAATCTTGAGATTGGATTCTACCCAAGCATAATCTTAGGATTTTGATTTGGTCCTGATTAAGTTTGTCAATTATTCAAACTTGATTCAGCATTAAAAAAATTTGACTATGAGATTAGATTCAGATTTTCATTTCCCAAATCATGATCGTGATTGAGAGAAAGGAAAGAGATTAAAACAAAAATAAATAATAATAATAATAATAATAATTATTATTATTATTATAATATAGTAATTTTTTACAATTTATTTTATCAATATTTCATTGATAATACAACAATAATTACTGACAAAAGAATTCTATCAGTAAAATTTTATCGGTAATAGAGATATTTTTAATAGTGTAAAATTAAAATCAGTGGTAAAATATATATTTGGATGCAAATGCAAAGGTTGCGGTGAGGTAAAGTGTAGTGTAGTGTAGTGAGAAGAGAAAATAATCATTAAAGACATCATATTAAAATTTGTATATAATAACATTTTTTGTCTATTTAAATTTATGAAATAATAAATTATTAAAAATTATTAAAATTATATTTCTATTATATTTTTAAGATTAAAATTGTAGTTATTTCTCAAAAGATAATAATAGATTTATTCATATAAAAATAATTAATTTTTATTTTAATCCAAAAGTCTATTAATAAAATATTTTTATGTATATCTTGATATATTTAAAATGTTAAAAAATTTATTTAATAAAAATATTGACACATTTTTTATATTAAAATAATAATTAGGATTTTAAATATTAAAATTGATATATTTAAAGAAATAATACTTATAACTATTATTCATATTATTTTTTAAAAAGTAATAATGAACATATGAAATATAAAATATAAAAAAATAAATTAATTTAAATATAAAAGCTTTAAAACAAATAATAAAAAATAAAAACTTTTAGTTTGAGGGATATTTTAAGAATTAAAATATAAATAATAGGGTATTATGGTCCAGGCTCTTAACGTTCAGTGCAAAAAACGGGTCTAGTGAAGTGAAACAAATCCAACTGCCCCGTACTTCGTGATATCCAAATGAGTTTGAATGGTGCAATTGCACCAAAATGCTGCAGAAATTTCATTGCACTGATGCCACAGTTGAATCCAAATTAGACCTGAATCTCTCTTGGTGTCAAAGACCAACTTAAGTGCTACTTCTGATAATCTATTTAATTGATGCGGCATCTCATCAATTTCATTTTATCATCGTCCTTTTCTCCATGTATGGCGATTCAGTTTTTCTCGTATAGCATTTTCTTCCTATTGCTATTCTATCTGTGACTGATCAATAGATGACCAAAAACTCCACATATCGAATATTTCACCAAAAACTCGACATATTGAATATTAATTTAAGTGTTGCACTCTTTTTTATTTTTAGATTAAAATGGATATATAAGAGTTAAAATATTTATTTTGATCTAAATCTACGGTAAAAAAAAGTATGTAATATTTACATTAATGTAAGTGGATCTATCTTATATATATATTTGGTATTTTAGGCTGTTGGGGTTTAATCCATGATCATTGTACCTAAGAGTTTAGTACTACACTAACATACTAGGGGAAAGATTTCAATAAAATTCCTTATATCAAATTTGTAAAATTTTTTATTAAAAATAATTAAATCAAAACTAAAATTAAAAATCAAAATTGATAGATTAAAAAATCTCGTTACAAAGATTAAGTTTGTAATTTTTGAAAAAATTTTAATAACTTTTTATGTATATTTTTAGATAGATATTTTTAATAAAAATAGTGATAGAATTTTTATCATTGAATAAGTATTGATTAAATTTGAATTATAAATAATATTTTTAATAATTTTTTTACATATTATTAATTTTCATATTTAACTCTATTAATCTATTGGTTAAGATGTTTTATGAAAGTTTTTATTAAATTATTTTTTAAAAAAAAAATTACAAATTTCACTTAAAAATTTCATATAAGTTTTGTGTAACATACTAGTGCCCATAAAATTACAAGTATATTTACATAAGAAGGATATTCATTCTCTGCGATAATTGCGAAGACTTCCAATCGAAGACAGCAGGAACTTAATCAGTGACAGAATTAATATACGCAGTCATTCAATCTAAACCTATTTTCTTACTTTACATTCTTCATGTGATATTTCAAAGGTTTTGCTGCATAGTCCATGTTCTTGCTTCTATTCAGTGATGTATTTTTCAACTTTTCTCGGTATTACCACTTTACATCTGAAAATAACTGTTATATTACCGTTACGTCATTGCCTCCATATATTACAGCCATTGAAGGCCCTATTAACATCTTTTATAACGTTTAGACAACATTTGGTCATATTTCGCAAGGGATTTAGGGTTTTGATTGTTTGGTATTCAGCCTCAGCAATCTTTGTGGTCTTATACTTCCTTTTTTTTAATTGTTTGAGGGATTTAATTAGAGTACCACTTGTTCTCCAGAGTGACGAAAAATATCGATGCAGTGAGACAGGATATCGTGTACCTTTCAAATGTGTAGAAATTACCAATGATGTTCCGAAGACTGAAAATAAACAAAAACCTGGAAAGAGTATCTAATCGTGAAATCCCATTTAGCAATGAAAATTCTAGAGAACAAAAGCCGAATGTGTAATGAGAACAAAAGCTAACCTCCGTTACTATTTTACTTCCTTTAAATTTGAAAAAAAAAATTCATAGTAGATTGAGTATACTCCCGCATTCTCTTACTTTTCAGCTAGCCCTGTATTAATCTACAACTTGCCGAACCCGTGTAGCCCTAGCCTTAAATTAAACCCCTAGTTATATTTGTTATGATTGATATGTCTAATTTAGAAGTTATAAAACGGAGTGCATCAAATCATATTGTCAACCAAAAGCCCCTATCTATGAGATAACTGACTGACTGATGTTACTTATTAGCATATTACGCTCTCATTCTTACACAGACAGACACACATGTAAACCAAATGTAGGCTAGTTCTGATATTGAAGATAAACAGCTTGTACTTAGATGATTATATGTCATTGCTGATGCATATACTCCAAACTGGTCTGTGCAGGGAATTATCTTTGGCCTGCTGTTTGTTAGTTGTTCAGTTGTGTTCTTAAGAAGAAAGCAGACCATTACCATGCCAGGAGTTGCAGCAGGGAGGATCCAGCCTTACTATAGGTTTTGATTTAGAAGGCCTTTTCATATAAAACAGACTTTGTTGATAACGGAGGACTATGAAGTAATTTAGTATAGAATTAACGGCAAAGCATTCACTGTTTATTTGTTTTTCTTTTTTTTTCATCTTGCATTGAAATTATTAAAGTGATTTTCCCCAAATGTAATGGTGTATTTGACTCTTGATAGTCCTGCAATCATTGATCGAAGCTTACACGTTCTGACGGTCTCTAGTCATTAAGCAATGATAAAAAGTTCCATTCATACTGCTCCGCTAGAAAGCTGCTTAGATGCGACTCTGAACTTGTTCCTTCTGTTCTTATTCCGTGAGTCTTTGTTATTGCTCTGCTGTTTGTGTCTTTATTTTCTTGCAGGTGGCAATTTTGTTTGCGCATCCTTGGCTTATGTTGTGGACTTGTCACAAAAAGGCATTAGTCTCTACAAAATGCATTCTTACACAATGGAGTGCCATCAGGCATCTGTGAACTGGAACCACGCCATTGAATGACATCTTTTTGTTTCTTTCAAGCAGGAAATGGATTGACACTTGACTTTGAATAAGCTAGTGCCCGACAAAAAATTGGAATTTCATTCTTGATTGGTCTGCTTCAGCATATTCCGAACTTGGCCAGAAAATAGAAACCAGGATACTATGTTCACTTTATACTCTTTCAAATTGCTTTCAGTGGTGTAATAGAGACCTCATCCACAACGCCGGAAATCATACTACAACTCGTGTAAGTTTTATTTTGAGCTCTGTTTGGTAATGAAAATAACTTCTCCAAGTCATTTCCCGTGTTTTTTAATGTTTGGAATGGCCAAAATGATATGGTCAACCAAAAATAATTTTTGGTCAACAAAAACTAAAGAACAACTTGTGGAAATTGTCTTCTATTTTTTTCAACGATAGACAAATATTCCACGCGATCACATAACTCTTTGCACGCAACTTTTCTTGACATTTGCTCCCAACTTTTCTTGACAAATCCACAGAGCCCTCTCAAATCTTAACCCTTTCTAACATCACCAGCAGCCACCATTAAACCCACAAATCTCTAATTCTTTACTTTCTTTTTTTTTCCCTTCCCTCGTCCTTTGTTTTTGTACATATCTTCCTTTCCTGCTAAACTCTTGCTCCAGATCCAAGTTGTGCTTCAGCTTCAAATCACTCTTTTTTTGCTTTTCTTTTTCTTGCGTTTTGCCCTTAGTTTTTGCCTTCCTATTTTATGCCGCATTTGTTGATAGCCCTCGAACCCAGGATCTCGAGAATCTATCCGTCAAAATCAAGTAAGTTTCATCCTCAGCTCGAAATCATTCTCATCAACTCGTGCAATGCTCAAATCAAAAGAAATTATATTTCCAGCTACTACCAGCTCCATGCCATAGTCACCTTCAAAAAGATCCATCAGATCCAACACGAACCTTTTTCAAAACCAACAGCTCACAGACTCCTGTTTTGATGGGCAGTTCAAGTTGCAAACTTGCTCTAAACATCAGAACATTTTGAAGATTAACCAATGGTGAAAAATATTTCTTCATAACGTGATCCAGTGTCATCCAAACACCAAAAAATATTTAATTATCTAAAAATATATCTTCCACGGAAAATATTTTCTTCAGGAAGCCAATTTCTGGTTACCTATAGAAGCCTTGGTGTCTTTCAAATTTCCTTCTGTAATTCAAGGGAGCCAAACAAAAAGATGTGACACAACCTCTCTGAAAAAAATAAAAATAAAAATAAAAAATAAAAAAGGGATCCTACTTTCTATCTTGAAAGTGCAAAATTACAGAACAAGATGTAACATGTCATTGCAGATTCCTTCCTGTGAGAAATATACAAGATAACAGGCCATTGGGGCCTTCATCAGTACTGCTATGTGATTCCTGAGCACATCAACAAAGCAGCAAGACAAACTCCAAATCAAAGAATGATGTTGTCGATGAACCTTAACTTAAAACAACAAAAAAGCCTCTCGCTTCCAAGATACATCTACAGTGATACATCAGCAAACGGGGAGCTAGAAACAGCTAGCAGAAGTGTGTGTATATATATATATATATATATATATATATATATATCTTACAAAAAATAATCAGGAGTCTTGCGTGTGGTTTCAGGTTCAACTTGCCGGGGTGCTGGATCAAACTGAAGAAAATTCTGGTCCATATTCTCCCCAATCTCTAAAATTGCAGCCATGTTCCCACATCGATAACAATAATTTGGAGCACTGAAGACAGTAACCACATTTTTTTCCTGAAGGAAAGCACATAATAAATAATCAATATATATAAAAGCAAATCATATTAAAAAACAAGGCTAAACTGTTTCCTTTGGGTTTCACACCTGACACCAATTGTATCCTTCCATGACAAGCTGATGGGCTCGTGAAATCAGAGTGAGACCATTTGTATGGTTGAACTGAGCAGCAATATCTTGTCCAAACGTATAACCAGCACCACGTGGAGATATACCCCATCCACAGCGGTCATCAGGATCAGACCACAAAAGATCACACATTGGTCCTTCATGGGGAACCTGCCCATGAATAAATCCACAAAATACCATATTATACATTCAAAACGTCCAAATAATGAATGAAGATCATAAATTTTCAAAATAATGCATTAAAGATCTAACGCAAATTAACTACAAAATTCCATTGGCACCCTTGACACCAAAAGAAATGATAAATTTTAATACTAAGATCCAAATTGTTGGCCATTTTCTCAACTGTCCTATCATTCATAATCTAACAAACTCTTCATGCTTTTAATTGATTTTAAAAGATTCAAAGTACATGGCAAATTACCAGTACCCACTTGGACAAGAATAAAGGTGATTAACAAAAGTTAAGAGAATAACTTATATGCAAACCTCCTGTATACGGTCCAATGCTCGAATATTGTCCAACGTGTCCAAAGATGGTGAAAGTCCTCCATGCAAACAAAAGATCTGTGATGTCAAAAATCTATGGCTGTCAGAAGCTGTCATGATGATAATCAACTTAAACAGTCTGATATGAGTTAAAGTGAAACCTGACTCTCAATAAGAGCTGTGAGTGGTAAATAATCAAACAGGTCGGTAAAATACTTCCATACATTGGCATTTCCATATTTTCTCAAGCATTCATCATAAAAACCATACCTGAAAAAAGAGGGGGGGGGAGGGGAATCAAACCTTTAGAAATACAATAATATAGCAACCCCATACGCCTCATCATACAATGTGAGCAAGTTCTAAATACTAATAATCAAACTCCTATGATTTCTCAAAATTCTGTATTATAAATCAAACACCAATATAATTGCCCTTTTCTTGGGTCACCTGATCTTTGTAACTAGTGGCGAATGTCAATTTTGACATCCTTATCTCTATCTATGCATTGCTTCAGCCATGGCATGTCAGCCACAGGCCTTTCCAAGGCTTTAGTTAGTGTGATTTTAATGTTAAGAAAGTTGAATAATCATCCTAATCAGATTCAACTCAGCTCAAATTCATGTAAATCAATTTCATCTTGTAATACTAGACACCCAGCAGGAATATGGAGCATGACACTTACCAATCATGTCTTTTCACACAAGTATAATACTCAACAAGAGTTATAAATGTGACTGAGCAGAATCAGCAAATTGGTTAAATAAGCCTTTAGGCAGCATCCAAATAGACATGCTATATTGTTTTCTCCGATTGGAAATAAAGAAAGTAAGAAATGAAAAGCATGCTGAGAAAAGTGAACCAGGGAAGAAAAAAGGTATGGTGGGGAGGGGGTCAAAATAAAGAAACTTAAGAAGTGAAAAGCATATTAAAAAGGGAAAAGGGGGGGAGAGTGGGTTTGACATCACAAGTGCAAGGTGGTTTGGCCCCCATGCTAAAAATTATTAGAAACATGCTCCTTGCATATCATGTTCCTGCAAGACTAAATTGAGAGCATATCATCAAAACATTGTGTATTGCCAATAATAATTTGCTAACTATCAAATAATCATTCTGATTTGTTGCATGAAGGATTTTATTAATCAAAACAAGAACCCCCTCTGTCATCCATGCATGCATAAACTCACATGCAGAGTCTAGATATGTTAAATCCTACCACTGAAATATTAAAATAGCATTAGTCACTCTGTCAAATATAAGAAATAACTCCAAGAAGAATGATCAACTAAACTTGCTCAATTACCAACATATACAAATCAGTTAAGCAACACCAAATTTACATAAATTATTTCACAAATCACAAAAATCAAACAGGTCAGAGATTACTGAATGATTACCCAATCAATAGCAGAATAATTATCCACCCAACAGCACTATTGGATAATTTTAAAGCCAAATTAATTTTCTTCTTGTCCTACGCAAAATGCTTAAAATATATGGAAGGATAACTAATCATAATATGTGGAGAACAGTTGTCACCTTTCCCCATGGGCAGGTAGAATCATATCTTCAGCCTTGAAGGGAACAGAACTCACAACAACTTCCAAAATGGAGATTTAATATGCGACAAACGGAAAACAAGATTTTCGTTTTTTTTTTTTTAATTTCTGAAAGGGCATAACAATTCAAAATAGTAGGGGAAACAGGCAACATAAGACTGAACCAATTTAAATAAAACACAGAACACATTTTGAAAATTATTTTAGAAAGAATGCATCACTGTTATCTGTGTTTAACATTACATTGCTCTTCATAAAGCAGGGGACTTTTTAAGTCACTCAACTCAATAAAGGCCAAACAAGCAATAAAGATACTAGCTGGTATTCGAAAGTAAGAATGAAACCTTTGCTTGGTGATAAGGATGGAAAACTTTTCCATCCAATGGTTAAGTTTTGTAACAATTTTCCTACTTCATAACTTAACCACTGGATTAACAACCTTTTCATTCTTACACCTTTCCCCCCTTACTACCAAGCAAAGCTTAAATGTTGTTTTCTTTGTCAGTGTATGCTATGTCATTACTAGAAGAAAGGTGAAAGGTAGGTGAAAAGGTCTTACACTTGTGTTATTTGTCGGCTTTCGTGATTTCCTCTAAGAATTGTGATTCTATCTCTATAACGGACTTTCAGGGCCACTAAAAGTGTGACAGTCTCAACTGAGTAGTAACCACGATCTGCACATATGAAGCTAAGGTTAAAAGAAATCCCATTCCATTCATAAATATAAATCTGCAAATAGCAGCAATATTATTTGATTAATAGGAAGCACAATAAAATGAACTAATTTCTACCCACATCTCACACCCCTCAAACATCTAAAAGCTTAGACTAGGTAGCTACAACTTAATGCATATAATAATTGACACACATAATGGCAAATATATTCATAGAAAAATCCCCTGAAAAGAGGCACATGTCCTAACTTAACCGCAACAAAAATTTGGTCTCATAGATTTGAGAAAATACAACTACTCTCCCTCAGAGGTAAGGAACTAACAGAGCACAGTTGTCAACAGTTTAGACCAAGCTGGGCAAGTATAGACCAACAGTTTAGACCATTGCCAACCCAAATTCTCAGGTGCATTTCATCTACAATTCTTTTTACTACAACCCTAAAATTGACCAATCACAATAATGAATTATGTAGGCACCACTACTTATAAGTGTAGGCTCCCTATAAAATTTTGATGGACCTCACAGTTCTGAATTATGATTGGTTAATTGCAGTGCAATGATTGTAGGTGATATGCTCCCCAAATTCTCAGTAGTTTTAAGCATCTAAGGAGCAATACTAAATAGTAAATTTATGGCAAACTTAGTAACATGACAATAGATCATGTAACCATTGAAATTGATACAATTTAAATATAATAATCCACCAATTTATCAACATATGAAGATAACCAATGTCTCTTAAAATTTAAAGTCAAGCCAGGAAAGGGGAAGCATATCACCTACAATTTTTTTTACTACAATGCTACAATTATTCAAATAACATAAAGATTTATGTAGGGGTTCACCACTTATAAACGTGGATTCCATATAAAATTTTCATGAACCTTACATGATTATATATTGTGATTGGTTAATTATACTACAATCATTGTAAGTGATATGCTCTCCAGGAAAGGTCCGTACCTACAGATCCGATCATATGACACTCCATCAATTAATCCACAAAATTTTCACATAAAATAAATGAAATATGAATATATGATGAAAAATAGCAAATCAAAAAGCAAACCACACATATTCAGCTACAGAGACCGAAATAAATTCACCAAATATTCTTCACAATAGCAAAAAAGAAAAAGAAAAACCGCCTTACTCTTAAATCGATCACATCAAATTTCAAATAATCCGACAAAAAGTTAAAAAAAAAAAAAGAGAATCAAATCAAGAAGCAAAGTAACTAACTGACCTACATAATCTCCCATGAAGAGATAATTAGTATCAGGCGCATTGCCTCCTATCCGAAACAGCTCTATTAGATCATAAAATTGTCCGTGAATATCTCCACAAACCGTTACCGGACACTTCACCGGCTGCACGTTCCATTCCTCCACCAGTATCGCTCGAGCCTGCTCGCATAACGCCTTCACCTCCGCCTCCGACAGCGGCTTACACTCCATCAGATGCTCGATCTGACGGTCTATGTCTCCCTGTGACGGCATCCTCTCTTCTCCTCCACCGTCCGATCACCTGATCCCCCCTTCCCCTTGACCTTCACCACTGACCGTACGGTCGTGAAAATAATAAACAAATAAAACCGGTAAGATCGGTTGATTCCAATCCGTGAATCGTTGGGGATTAGGATTGTAACACGGCGCTTCGGATATTAGGTTTTGGATTCGTTTTCGATCTATGTTTCATCTCTCTTCTATTTTCTCCCGAACAATTTTATCCCTTTTTTTCTTGTTTGGAGAGGGAGGCTGGGATACAAAATTTAGGTTTTTTTAACGAATGATTTATTTATTTATTTTTTCATTTGTTGTAGAAAGGGAAATGCTGGAGAGAGCGGTGTGAAATGAAACTCAAATGCAAAAGCAAATGAAATGGCAAATTTTAGCCCCCTTTTTTTTAATATTTTTGTTGAAATTTGAAATTTTTTTGCAATAATTGAAATCAATAAATAAATGTTGGGTTGATCGCCAATATACCAGGGAACAAAAGAGCTTTTTGTTTCTCTCCGGTAGCTACGCCGAGTCAAAATCCTAAAGGGAAACGACACGTGACCATTAGCTGCTTTTCTTTGAGCTCATTTTATTTTATTGGATATTTTCGATGTTTTTTGCAAAATATAAGTTTCTACTACTTTTATATATATATATATATATATATATATAATTTCAACTAAGCCATTAGTCAAGGAATGGTTATCAAAGAAACTAAAATCGAGAAATAGGGATACGTTGAGAAATTAGGGTTTTATTTTTTCAGTTGTGGAATTAGGTTGGGTTGGGTTTGGGTTTACGGGAGTATGCCATTTATAATTATTATAATTTAAAGTTATATGAGTTTATTTAGATTTTTTATGAAATTCATGTTTTTAAATGATGAATTTATACATAATTTTTTTATTATAATTGAATAATTATAAGATTATAATGAGAAAAATTAAAATTATTATAATTAAATAATTATAAGATTATAATGACAAAAATTATAAGTCAAATATCCCTTGGATTTACATGGTGATTGTTGGGTTTATTTGGTTTGTTAGTATTTTGGATCACTAAAATTTTTTTATTTAAATTTTTAAGTGAGAAAACGATAATGTCATATTCGATTTTTGAATTATAGTAAAATTTTAATGTGATATTTTTATTTTAAAATAAAATAATATCATAAATATATTTTAATTAATAAAATATTTAATGTAATCCTTAAATTTTAAAATTTTTTAATATAATATCTAAATTATAAATTTGATAAATAATATAATATTTAAAAAATTATTTATTTATCATATGTAATCATTTATAATTAATCATGTTAAAAATAAATGTTATATTAATTAATAAATTTATAATTTAATACCATATTAAAAAATTTTAAATACAAATATTACATTAAATATTTTATTATGTTTTAGAGGTATTCATAATATTAATTCTTTAAAAATCTTTAATATAATTTCTATATCATGGTTCCATTAATGAATATGGTATCTGCCCCTGACACTAGTAACTTTCAACGACGATATGGACGTTGACCAATTAAAAGATGATGGGTGACATAAATTTACCATGTCATCAACTTTAATCAAATGTGGCACCCACATGCATTAGCATGTCAAACTTATGATGCCACATATCATAATTTTAAAAAATATAAAAATATATAAAATTTTACTTTTGAAAAATAAAAAATAATATTTTAAAAAAGGAAAATAGATAGAACTATTTTAAAGTTAAAAATTGAAAATCTTTAAACTAACAAATTTTATATTTGAAAAATAAAAGAATAAATTTTATAAAATTAAAAAAATATTTTTAAAATTAAAAAAATTTTAAAGAAAATTTTAAAGGTAAAAATAAATTTTGAAAAAATAAAATTTTCGTTTTTGAAATATAAAATAAAAAATTTTATAATCTTTTTCTTTCTTTCTCATCGCTCTATCTCCCCCATACCCTTCTAACTATTGATTTCAACCAATCACTAATAAGATCTAATTGGATAAGATTGAATCGAGCATCTATAAGGTAGTCCCTAGTGCATATAACATTTTTCTCAAAGTATTTTCTTGTGATTATATTATACTTTCTTGCTATCACGTCAAGGATTTAGAATGATTGTTTGAAACTGAATTTGTACAATTTTATGAAAGATTTTGAAATTTTATTTAGATTTAATATTTTCCTTCAATAAAAACACCAAGACATTTGAGTATGATCATTATGAAACTTAAATCATCTTTTCCTAAGAGTTTGAAAGGTCTCGAAGGTCTCAGATGTCACTATTAATTATAGAAAAAGGTTTTTATGTTTTAACTCATCAATTGTCAATTATTTTTAATTAAAAATTAAAAAAATTGAAAGCCCTTTTTTGCTTAAACATAAAGAAATTTTTTTTTACTAAAAATCCTCTTTTATTTTCTTATTTTATCATCTCTTAAGGTTTTAATGAAAAAAAAATTCTATTGAAACTTTTTGAAACTCATTCTAGTTTTTTATTGGATTAAATATAAAAATGGCTCCTAAATTATAAACTTTTTTTATCAATTTAGAGTCTAAAAAAATAAATTTGTCAATTTAATATTCCAACTTTCATTCTCACAACCATTTTGGTATATAAAACTATTATTATCAATCAACTTGTTGATGTGGCATAAATATCTAATAAAATACTGACATATATTAAAAAATTCAGTTAACGTCATATCGTCAATTGTTATGTCAGAATTAAAAGAATTTTCTTAAATTCTAAAACATTTTAAAGATTTTTAAAAAAATTTTAAAAAAATAATTTTTTTGAATCAAAATAATTTTTAAAAAATTATAAAAAAATTATTAAATTATAAAAACTTAAATTTTCAAAAATTTTGAGAATATTTCAACTTTTTAGAATTTTTTAATTTTCCCTAATTTTTTAAAATTTTAAGACTTTTTAAAAAAATTTTGGATTTATTAAAATTTTGAATTTTTGAATTTTTTTTAAGTTTTCATTTTTTTAATAATTATAATTTTAAAAATATTTTATATATTTTTTAATTTTTTATATATTTTAAAAAATATTTCTAACTTTTTTTAAAAAGAAATTATTTGAATATTTTAGAATTTTAAAATTTTTATTTAATGTTGATGTGGCAATTGATGGCATGACTTTTGCTAGACTTTTTTAACATGTGTTAATATCTTATTGGATATTCATTTCATGTCAACAAGTAAATTAAATATGTTAGTTCAAAGTACCAAAATGATTATGAAATGAAAGTTTGAATACCAAACTGACAATTTCATTTCTTTAAGTACTAATTTGATAGAAAATATCTAATTCATGGGCCATTTTTATATTTAACCTTTTTTATTTAAAAAGTAACAAAAATCTCATCCTAATATCATAAATAAATCTTGGGTTTACATATGAAAATTTTGAAGCTAACTAATAAATTATAAATGTAAGAACAATTTCTGGAAATATCTAGAATACAATTTTTAGAAAAACTCTAAAAATTTGAAGAAATGCTCTAATGCGTGTAACAGTGTCACTTTTGTTAAGATTTTATTTACCTTCATCATATAATTTATTTATTAAATGTGCAAAAAGATTGAAAGCAATAAAGCTTTAGATATAATGAAACCTTATGAGTGGTTACATTTGTATTGACAAATCAATCTATTAAGCATTCATCGGTATATAACAAGATTATTGAACTTTTATAAAGAATTTTTACAGTAAAACATTATAGAAAAAATTTGAGAATGATTTGGAGGAGTGTTCTAATAAGTTGTTTTTGTATTTTTTTTTTTCATAAAATCATGAGTTTTTATAATATAATTTAAATATATGTTTATTTTTACAAACATAACTCTTTACCTAAAATTATATGTTTATGCATACATAACTCTTTATTTTGAACAGATATAATTATCTAGATTTTAAAATTCTACCTTTGAATTCCTCTTAAAGTTTTACCCAAAAGAATTCACTTCTTAAAATCTCAATATTCATTTGTTAAATTTCATCTCCCACTGAACTTGATACACTTTTCAATCTCCTTCTTAAATAGTCAAATTCAAATATCAAAACTACCTAAAAAGATTAAAAAAAAAAAACTAAAAAGATATTGATCGACAAACCAATATTTAGTATGATGTGTGAATTAATAAAAAAAAAGTTTCATTTAAATGCAAAGGAAGTGAAAGAAAAAAGAATTTCATTATTGTGGAAGAATTTCATGATTAAGGATCGATGAGTAACATGGGCACATCTCTAGCCTTGCAATAACATATTGTTGTAGTGTGTGTTAAATATGACTTGGTACGGAGACTCCATCTTATATAAGATTGGCAAGATTACCTTAATCTATTTTTTCTAGTTTATTGGTTCGATAGAAAAAGAAAAAATAGATAATTTTCTAAAAAAAAAAGAGATAAAATGAAAAAAAAGGACTAAAGGAAAAAAAAAAATAAAATTAAGATAAAATTAAATATAATATTTATGCTATTTAATAAAAATGATATGTCATAGTGTTCTTTTAAAGGATCATGTGATTTAAGTGAGTGAGTTGGTCACGGGCCTTTTATAAAAAATTATCATGATGTATCAAATTTGAAAAACTTAAATTCTAATTTAACTATATCAACAAATTATACGATTGTTGGATTGTTGGTTATGTAAAGATGGTTTATACACGAGTTGTTAGTTCAATGGAACTAGTTCAGTTTTACTTCTTTTTGTTCTGTTTTTTTCTCAAGTAGTTTCTTTTCTTTTTCACATGAAATAGAAAGGGTTTTTATTCCAAATTTCTTTCTTTTTCACCCGAAACAAAATGTTTTTTTTCAAATATCTTTTTTTTTAATTCCACCTATTATGTCATGCCATCTAGTATTTTTTGTCAAATTAAACGATTTTGTAGTTGGAGGTACTACTATAGCATTTGAATTTAATACTTGCCTTGCTACATTGCGTTTTAGCACTTTTTTATGCAATTGCACCATTTAAAGTTGTTTAGGTAATAATCAGTGCAATGGCCAACTACACTGGAGCACTAATTTTGAATTAAAGGAAAAAGGTCCTCTTAGCCACTACATTAAACCTTTTTACTAAAATTCCCCTATTTTTTATATTTTAGTTAAATATTTTGTATTTATATTTAAATTCATTTATTTTTATATTTTATATTTCATATGTTCAATATTATTTTTTAAATAAATATAAAAAATAACTAATTGAATACTACTTTGTTAAATTTTAATTTGTGTAAATATATTATTATCAATTTTTTTAACAAAATTATTATTTGATATAAAAATAATTTTAAAATTTTTTAATTATTTATTAACTTTATAAATGAAAATTAATTTAAAATTTTTATTATACACAAAATTGAATTTAATGCCCTTAATGGTCATTTTTTCTTCTCATTACAATTCACTTTATCATTACCATTGCATTTGTAAACAAACACATATCCAATCACTAATTTTAATCTCACCGACATCAATATTTTTAATCTTACCATCAATTTAAATGGACCCTACATTGGTTTGCGTTTGGGTAATTGAAGATCCAATTAAAACTTTTTGAAGATTAAAGACCAAATTAGAATTTAGCCTAAATTTTAGGGATCATAAATGCTAAGTTTTTTCCCAAACCAATATACTTTGTGATCTTATTTCTTTAACTAAGGAACATTCAAACTTTATTCTGAAAAGCAGGTTAAATTGTATAATTGGATTCCAAATTAACATGGTAATTCCAACTCACCTACCTTCTCCATCCTCTCTATCTCTTTCTTTTTTGTAAACATGTAAGTATCATATTCTTCTTTAATACATTTTCTTTTGTCAACAAAAAAAAATAAATAAAGGCTTCGTACATGAAAAATGAAAAACCCATTGCTTCTTGATAAAGTCTTCATATTCTCTTTATAATTTCTTTTCAAAAAATAAAAGACCTCATGGATGCCATCTTTGAAGATCCATCTACTCTTATAAAGGGATGATTTTTCTTCAATCTTCATAATAAATTAAAAAGAACTGTTGAGAAAGTTTTAAAATGAGAAAAATATCCATTTCAACAAAATCATTACCATTCACAAGACTCATTTAATAGTGATGAAAGTATCATCAAAACTTTATACCCAATTAGCCTTCTATTAAAAAAGATGCCTCTAAATTTCTTATATAACCTTTTTTGCTCAATTTCTTTATTTTCTTTTTCTGTTTATGTTATTGATTCTAGATTCTTTTTATCTTTCTCCCTAATTTGTAGTAGCATGGGTTCTCATATTAGGTGCTATGAAATTTCTCATTTTCCCCCAATCCTACTCTTCAAACCTTTTTTTTTTTTCAGTAAGAATATGTAAGTAAATAACAATAAACATAAAAAATGTGTTAGTCCCAACTAGAAAGCACAAAACAACAAAATAAAACTAAAAAAGGTAGGCAATCAATTTGTAAAAAGTCAGGGCCATTTAAATCTTGTTTTGGTTGCTACTGCTCTTCTCATGATGCCAACTTCATTTTGTAATGGATGATATTCGTTAATTGATAAGCTTTTGGCTTATGTTCTTTCGTTCTTTTTACGTCTCTCTAAATTTAGGATTTTGTACTAAATTAAAGATTTTGGTTGTTTGATATTATGGTTTCTTCTTGAAAATAGTAAATCATTCAAAAATTTTTTTAAATAATTATGTTACGCCTAAGTCAACTGGTCAACGGTTAACTTGATCAAGACTTGGTCAACACATTTATACCTTGAGGTCACCCAAAATAAGGCATGCCTAGATAGCCACATCACTTGCTCTAAGGAAATGGCTTGCTCGTCACCAAAAGAACCACTCGCCTAAGGTCCCATTAATAACCTATCAAGACAGTCACTTTAGAATTGACTGCTTGGCATCCAACTTGCTTGAGACTATTAAATACAACCCATGCTTATTTGGGATCATTAAATGCGACAACATATACCAATGTAGACCCTTATCAAGCTCCACGTAGACATCCCATCAACTATCAACTATCCCAATTAGGTCACTGCCTCTTGGTATCATATATAAGGTAATTAGAAGACCAAGTACACAAAAGCGAACCCTACTACACACTTTGAGCTTTTTTTTCGTTGAAACTTCCTCTGCACACTTCACCACTTTCACCTCTTTCCTTTTTTTCTTCGTTCTTTCCTTACCTCAGATACAATGCTAACTTGAGCATCAAAGCGTGCCTTTGAGTAACAACTTCTGTTCATCCTGACTATGTTCTTTGGCTATATGTTCTAGTTGTTTTCCCTCTAACCTCACCTTACTTCTTTCCAACTAAGACAACTTAAAAACACCATCAATAATTGGCGTTATTTGTAGGAAGTGACAACCATGTTTTATCAACCACATTCCTCTGAATCCTTAACTCCAACCATTAATGCTTTTACTCACCTTGTAGCTATTACTAATGCAGTATCTTTGCTACCAACTCCCCCAAAATCCCATCATCGAACCTACCTTATTGGAATTCTCCATTCCAAATAATCCATTGTCAATAAATGCCTGGGCCACATAACCTTCAGGTTTTTACTAGAATTTGATGAAAGTTCTATTTCCAAATGTAACATTACCATTGGTTCACACCATTACAAATGAACCTTCAAATCCTATTTTCTAACTACCTATAACACAAATTCCCTTTTCACAAACCATTAATGCTAGTTAGTGGCCAATACATTCCTTTTGTAACTTTCACCATATATGTCTCACTTGCAATGCCATAAATTTCAACATATCAACCCAATTTGCAACAACCTGCATCAGATTTCTACCAAGCCCTTATAATTCAAATGCAACTTTTAAATGCTCAGGTAACCACTCAACAAAAACTGCTTCAGTAGTACTAACAAGCTACTCAACAACCCTCTTATGAATGATTTCATCTTAGAAAAAACTCAACCTCTTATTTTAGAGAACCACTGCCACTACAAAACTTGACCTTCCTTAAAGAAACCTACCCTCAAACACTATAAGATAGTACCTACCATAATGACCTTACCATACTAAACCTTACATAAAGTCAAGCTCATGTAAACCCTAACCTAGATAATAAACTAGTTGCGTAAATTGCTACATTGTGCAAAGAGATAGCTGACTTGAAAAAAAAGAAAAACAAAGATTTCTAGTGACTCAAGGATGACATTCCCATTAGACCCACCCACCATTAGATAAGTCGACATCCCCTTCTCTCTGAAACTACCAAAAGATACGTATAATGAGACCACCGACCTAAAAGATCACCTAGACTACTTTAGAACCATTATGAACTTGCATAGTGTGTCTGATGCGATGAAGTGTAGGGTTTTCCTCACCACCTTGTATGAAAGAGCCAGAACATGGTTCTACTCTATAGTCTCTACTATTATAAATAGTTTTGATACCCTCAACAGATAATTTTGGCATATTTTTTAAGTAGTAAGGCTATTGAATGCTCATTTGCGAGCTTGTTAACCATGAAAAAAAACTTGAAAAGACTTTATAGTAATATTTAAAATGGTTTAATGTAATCATTCTGGAGATTATGAATCTGAACATTGAGTGGGCCATCCAAGCCTTTACCTTTGGGGTAAGGCATGACCATCACAAGTACTCATTAATTGAGAACAAACTAGAACAGTTACACCAACTGTATGAAAGGGCCTAAAATTTTGCTAAAGTAGAAAGCAAAAGAGATTAGGGTTGCTGATAGGGTAGAATAACATGAACAATGCTAAGAATGTTTGTGAGGTAGAAGTAGGTGGATAGATTCACCGAGCCAATGGTTTTATGATAACCGCTAAGCCCCTAACTAGTAAAGAATAAAAGAATGGCATAATAACAACAATAAGAACAAAAGTTTCTAAGCATAGTCTAACCAACACCAAAACCAAAATAAAACCTTGAACGCCATAAAAAAAATTCTACCCAAATACCTAATTAAATGAGGCCTTTGCCAGATGCTCAGATAACCAACCTTTATATAAGAAAAAAACATTGCAGCTATCATTTAATCGGATAGCTCTCCATTGATGAGTGCATAGCTTTCTAGAAAAAGATTGAAAGATTAAAGGGCTTCATTAACACCCAACCTACCCCATAGGTTAACAACTTCTACTTCGCTAAAAATACGAACAAACTACTCGCCAACAAGGCAAGGGCTCATCTTACAAAATAGAAAAGGCTTCATAGGACAAAGTTGCTGGGAAAAACATAACCCAAAGGGTTATTCATGTTATTATAGGGGCCACTGAAGATTAGGCAAACAATAAATCTAAGTGTAAGTCTCATTTACCCAGCTTGATGGCCATTAATGTTGCACCTAAGAAGTAAAAAGTTGAACATTGGCAAGTGTAATTTTTAGAATATGATACCAACATACTGGTAGATAATGGTAATGACCTCATAATGGTCACAGCAATAATAGCCAACTACTAGGTCTAAAAAATATTGGTGGATAATGGCAGTGTAGTGGATTTGATTCAATATCAGGCCTTCGAGCAAATAAGGTTTATAGATGGAGATTTGAGGCCATCAAAGCCTATTTTTGGGTTTGCCAATCAACCCATTGTAGTGAAAAGGTTTATTACTTTGTCAGTTATAATGAAAAATGGTGAGCATACATTGACAACACTAGCAGACTTTTTTATGGTTGATCAGCCCTCTATTTATAACATTATTTTTGGTAGGCCATTAATGAAAAAGGCAAAGATGGTGACTACCATTTATTTTTTGAAGGTTAAATTTCCCACCCCAACTGGTGTAGGATACATGAAAATAAATTAGGTGACAACTCATCAATGTCATCTTTTGAGCCTCTAACTCACCCATAAAAAGATCAAACCACCAACCTATCCTACCTCTACTCACAGAAGACCCTAAAATACATCCTTCCCTATCAATCCATGTCATTAACTTAACTTTAGCCTAAACTTTGAGCATAAATAGTCTGGACATAAAAGATGAGACCAGGTAATCTAAAGCTCACCTGGTTGAGCAAACTATACTAGTATACTACCCTCCAAACTTAGACCTCAACATTCAAGTAGGTTTTTTATTAGATGCTAAGTTAATGGGTATGTTATGCATTTTTTTTTATAAAAAAATGTTGATGTATTAACATAGTCTGTGATGAATATAGCTGGTATTAATGAGTGTGTTATCGCTCATCACCTGAATGTAGACCCAGTTGCCAAACCGATTAAGTAGAAGAAGAGAAAGTTTACCCTTGAATGAATCAAGTAATTTAGCAAGGGCAAATTATGAGAAAACATTATTTATCACTGAGGATTGTTTATTTTGCTATACAATGATGCCCTTTTGGGTTGAAAAAAGCATGGGACACCTACTAGAGATTAGTGAATAAGATTTTTAAAGAGCAAATCAAGAGATATCTGAAGGTGTATATATATGATAGGTTGGTGAAAAGCTTCTTATTAGAACAACATATACATGATCTAGTAAAAGCCTTTACCATTTTGAGAAGATACAATATGAAATTAAACCTACCAAGTGTACATTTGGTGTGAAGGTCGAAAAGTTATTGGGCTTCATGGTTTCTAATAGAAAGATTGAGGTGAACCCTAAAAAAGTGATTGCCATCTTAGACATGAACCCCTAATGTACTACTAAGGAGATACAAAGACTGACAAGGCAAGTGGTAGCCCTCAACAGGTTTGTGTCCAAGTAGGCAGACAAGTGATTGGCATTTTTCAAAGTTCTCTGAAGTGCCATTAAGTTTAAATAGACTGAATAGTGTCAAAAAGTCTTCAAAAAACTTAAGCAATATCTCTATTCACCACCTTGCTCGCTAGCCCTATTTTTGATGAGCCCATATATGTATATTTCGTAGCTTTTGATGAAACGATGGTAGTAATATTGGTAAAAAAAAAAGATAGAAACCAAGTCCCAGTGTATTACACTAGCAGAGCTTTGGAAAATGAAAAGGTTAATTATACAAGGTTGAAGGAGATAGCATTAGCGTTGGTCATGATAATTGGTCGATTACGATAATACTTTTAGGAGACATATGCCATAGTTATTTTATTGACCAGCCACTTAAAGAGGTCTTGCATAAGATTGTCACTTCAAGAAGAATGATGAAATAAAGTGTTGAGCTAAGTGAGTTCCACATTGAATACAAGCCAAGGAAGGCCATCAAGGCCTAGGCTCTAGTAAACTTTCTTGTCGAGTATTCTTTCACACTTGAGGTAAAAACGTCACCCTAAATAAAACCCCCACCTATACCTCTAAATCCCCAAACAGAATTGCCCCAACCAAAACCACAGAAGACACAAGAGATAGACAAACCAACTAAGCCCTCTACACCACCTTCGAGATTATTCAATGCCCCTAGTAGTAGGCCTCCTACCAAAGCACACATGGTTTATTACATGTGGATAGTTCATTACGAAAATATGGCCTTGGCATAAAAATTTTTTTGTTTAGCCTATAAAACAAAGAATGGTAGTATGGCTTATCTTTTGAGTTTTTTGTCTATAAAAATGTAGCTGAATATAAAGACTCTTAGTTGGTTACTCGCCAAGTGAATGGCAAGTATGGAGACAAGGATCCCATGCTTGTTAAATATCATGTAGTTATTCATCAACTTAGTCAGTCCTTCACTACAATGACCTTGTAGCAAGTCCTTTACACTAACAATACTAAGGCTGATTCTTATCCAAGTTGCTAGCATTCATTGAGATTAAGGAGTATGGGAATATCCTATAGGAGTATGTGCCCATACCTAGATACTTACAAACAACACCCATCCTATGTATAAAAGAAGAGGACAACTAGATGACTCCTATTAAGGCATACCTTAAAGAAGAGTACACTTTTGATATTATAGAATATAAAAAGGTATAAAAAAGAGTAGCAAGGTTTGCACTAATAGGAGACAAGTTGTACAAGAATGCTTTCTCAACCATGTCTTCAAGTGTGTCTCCCTATTTAAAACAGAGTATGTGTTAAGGGAAATTCATGAAAAGGATGTGTGGCCATCATGTTAGTGGGAGAGCACTGGTACAACATATATTGAGATAAGGTTATTACTAGCCCATAATGAAGAAAAATGCGGTAGAGTTGGTTAAAAGGTATGATAAGTGCCAAAAATTCACCAAAGTCCCTAGGTAGCCAGTAAAAGCCCTTAATCAAATTTTCAATCCATAGTCATTCGTACGTGATTATTTTATGATTGCCCAAAAGAAGTTCATAATAGTGGCTTGTGATTATTCTACGAAGTGTGTAAAGGTAGAACCTATAATGGTTACCATCCCAATCAAAACTGTGAAAGATTTTATCTAGAAGTATATTATATATAGGTTTGGTGTCCTTTACACCATCATGGTAGATAATTGAACACAATTTCAAGATTACAAGTTGAAAGAGTTTTGCCAAAACTTTAAAATGGCCTTGGTACATAATTTAGTGGCCCATCCTCAAAGAAATGTACAGGTAGAGTCCATGAACCAAAAGATTCTAATTTCCCTTAAGAAAAAGTTAGATGAAGTATTTGGGGTATAGGTAGAGGAGACCTCTGGTATACATTGAGCAATTAGGATCATAGATCATTCAACAATAGGGAAATACCTTTTTCTTTGACTTATGGGATAAAATTAGTGATACCTACTGAGATGGGTGTGAACACACTCAAGACAGCACATTTTGACTTTAGCCAGAATAAAAAAGCTTTGAGGGCTAACTTAGATTTGTTGCAAGAAACTGGGACTTAGCCAAAGTTAAAATGGCTGCCAGGGCACAACAGGTCACTAAATATTACAACTTCAGAGCTAAGCATAGACACTTTCGAGTTAGTGACCTAGTACTAAAAAACTATGAAACTAGTAAGCCAATAGGAGAAAAAAAAGCTATCACCCTATTGAGAGGGACTATACAGAGTATTAACAATCAGTGGTTTGAAGTTTATAGACATTAGGGGTAACTTTATACCAAAGACTTGAAATGTTGCTCACTTGAAAGAGTACTACATCTAGCCAGGTCTTTTACATTTGTGTAGTATCTCTGATTAGTTGTATTTATTTTTCAATACATGTATTTTTTAAATTATATATTTGGGTTTTCACCTTTTATCATAAGCAATCTTGTATAGAAAATATCTTAATGAAGATGAATGGCGTTCTATTGCTTTTCTTTAAACTTTATCTCATAACGCATACATTTATTACATTAAGGCATATAGGTAAACACAGACCCCACTTTTTACCCACACATTCAGCGCATCCTAGCGCATCACTTATTATGTTAAAGCTCTAAGCCAACACGTTTAATAGGCCTCTATATGCTACATTTATTACATTAAGGCATATGGGCGAACACAGACCCCACTTCTTACTGACATACTCCACACGTCCTAGTGCACCACTTATTACATTAAGGCTTTAAGCCAACACACTAAACTCACCCTTATGTGCCACATTTATTACGTTAATAAATATCACTGAACATAGACCCATTTTCTTGTCAACACGTTCAACGTGCCTTAGTATGCCATTTATTGTATTAAAGCTTTAAATGAATATGCTCAATGTGCCCCTGTACATCTTTTTTATTGTGTTAAAGCCCTATGCCAACACGCTTAACATACCTTTATACACCTTTCTTATCGTATTAAGATTTTGTGCCAACACGACCAACTTGCCCCTATGCACCTCTCTTATCGTGTTAAGGCTATACGTTAACACGTTCAACATCTCTTTATGTACTTTTCTTATTATATTAAGGCCCCATGCAAGCAAGCTTAACGTGCCTTTATGTACCTTCATTATCACATTAAGGTTTCACGCTAATACACCTAACTTGCCCTGGTGCACCTCTCTTATCACGTTAAGGCTTCATGCTGAGATGCTCAACATGCCCTTGTGCACCTTTTTTAATTACATTAAGGCTCCACCAACATGCCCAATGTGCCGCTATGCACCTTTTTTATCTCGTTAAGGCTCCTTACCAACATGTTTATGCACCTCAGTGTATCTCTTTTATTGTGTTAAAGCTCCATGCCAACACACTCAATGTGCCCCTATACACCACATACCTATGCGTTAAGGCTTCTCAACTAACATGTCCAATATGCTCTATGTGTAATTTTTCACCTCGCCAATACAATAATCACATCAACAAGGCTAACGCAAGGCTGATATGCTAAAGAAAAGATAGTATGAAATCTCATCAAGGTACACATACTTGTCATTTTTAACAAGTTATTTTATTTTTATTATTACACCTAAATATTTAAAAGCAATGATCACCTTTATTGATCAACTCTTCATGCAATTTTTAAAGTCATCCAATAGGTTGCACCATTTAATCTGAAGTATTATCTCCTTGATGAAGAAAAGTTTAGTTCACAATGATAAGATTACAATTGCTTTGATATGCTCTAAATAGTAGCTTAGCTTATTGCTTATGAACTTTACAATATTGATTACACTACTTCATTTAACTTGCATGAATTCTTAGAATTTAAGTCTAGTACTAAGTGTTTACTTTACAACTTAGTCTTTGTTGAAAACTAGTAGAATTCAAGGCTAGTATACTTAAACTATGTCTTAACTTACTAAACTGTTATATAAAAATGTCTTACTTTATCAAATTTACATTAAGTTTGATAATTGCTTGTTTTTAACTTATTTTTTATACAAGCAAATGCATAGCTAACTCATGTTGATAATTGCAATCTATTTATTTGAGTAAACTGAGATAGAGATTATGTAAAGTTCATTTCATTCATATTTGTAAATTGTATACATGATGGATTAAAAAAAGAATTATGACTAAAAAAATACTAAAGAAAAACATAAGAAAAAGCCTTATAAGGCAACGGTGGTATCTTTCTAATGGCGTAAAGGGTAGAGTTAGCATTAATAGGAAGAGCAGATGGCCCTTCAGTCAGTATAATTGTAGGCTCACTAGAGGGTAGGAGAACAAGAGTATCAACAATCTTACGACCCTTAAGGGTAGGTTCAGTGCCAAAACTGCTAGCTTTAACATCGCCAACAGGAACAAGAAGAGCATACAAATCTAAATCATATGCAATGAAAATAGATTCCATAGAGAATCTTAATGCCTTTAGAAGGGCCAATCCTTAATATACTTCACATTAAACCTTTTTGAAGGTTTTTTCATTTTTGAAAAGTTAATGTCCTTTAAGTCTAAGGGCCTCAAATAGAGTAACACTTTGTACAATGCAAACAACCTGTACTGTAGCCCATTACTAATTCAAACTTCAGTCTACTCTGTATCTTACTCTTTTATCTTTTTAGAAGATTGTACCTTATTATTCTTTAGCTTAACCTTCAGCTTCACTAACTTTTCTTCCACTTGTAAAGTGTGTGCCAAGGTATGGTCCCTATTAGCTAAGGCCTACTCTTTTTTTTTTTTTAGGCTTGGTTAGATGGGGTTATAGCTTTAGCTCACTTTACTTTCACCTTATTTCTCTCATTCTCAATAACTTTTAGGTAAGCATTAGTGTTATCAACAATCTACTATGGGGCTTTATTTTTTCTTGTTATCTATTTTATTTTGGCCTTCATGGCTTTTATCTCCTTATTAAGAAGGCATTATAAGCCTTTAGACTCTTAATGGACAGATCCTTCTCTTTTATTATGATGGCCTATTTAGCAGTCTTTTGGGACTTCTGCCATAACTCTTCCCTCTTGAAGTTTACACGGTCCACCAAGTCTTTAACCTACTTATAAATGCTAATCTTGGTGGTAAAAAACTATATAAAAATGCATAAAAGTTAAGTTCTCGTATTAAATGTAACAAAAGCACAACATATTCATCACTACAATTCTTACCTCAGCAGCTATGAAGAATTCATTTCGTAAATTACTAAGTAGGTAAAACCTTTGAGCCTTTTCCTAGTAAACTTAAAGAGGTTAGTAGCAGCATATACACAAAATGCATCAACAAATAAAAGGGTCTTAGGTCTCTTATGCACCATAGCAAAGTATTTAGAGTAAACTTTGTTCAATCATTCTACAACATAACCTTTAGGTGAAGACAGCTACTCTAAGGTTTGCCTTAAATTCCTCAACTATTAGCTTACCTAAATCAAGCTCTGAAGTCATATTTTTAGCCCTTATTGTTGCTAAATGGGGGTAATAAATGCCGTAGAAGTAGGGATAACTACAGCAGGTGAACCAGCACTGGGGGGTGTTAGTGTAATTATGGTGGAAAAGTAGCAAACATAGTAACAAGTGCCTTGGTAAGAATTGCAGGGACCACTACAATGGTTGAATAAGGCTTTGAAATAGTAATAGGTAGAGGTGGTTAAGTTGGCACAACAGCAACAAGAACAGCAGTAGCATTAATAGTATGAAAGCCAGATCTTTTAATTGTAGACCTTTTGGTAGGAAAAAGATTGGTGACTAAAAATCTTTTCCTTTTTTGCTTCTCTTAACCAATCACCTACATTTTAGCTAAACAATCCATTTCTATAAAATAAAGACTTAAGAATTAGAATTAATACATAAAGGAAAAAAGTCATAAGCAAACATAATAGTTACCCTTAAAGGAGCCACTTCTATTTGATGCTTCTACACACTCCTTCCCCTCATTCTTTCCCTCACGTTTGATCTCATACTACCTTCTTCTTCTTCAAACCTGGGTACAAGAGTTGGTGTAGGAGCAGAAGCAACAACTGGTGTAGAACTCGATACAGAAGTTGGGGTAAAGACTATTTAAGGCACTGGTTCAACAAACATGATAGGAGCATCTCTCAGGTGAACCTCTAACCTCTCAGGCTATTTGGCTTTCTCAGCCTTACTCTTCATTGTAACAAAAAACAATAATAATCATAGATAAATGGCATAAGTCAGTAACTATAATAATATCTAAACAACACAACTTTAAGTTGAAATTCAAATAACTTACATCTTTGGCCCCTGAAATAGACCTTTACATCTTTTTCTTAGATTGTACCCTCTTTTTAAGCTTTTTTTTTTTTACCAATTTCTCCTTAATAGTGGTAGCCAAACTCTGGTCCTCCCCAATTAAAAACATCTAATTTTATTCGGGTAAAATTTTAACTATTTATGAAGCTCTTAAAATCCCTCTCGATTCAAATTGAATAGTGCTTTATTTTTACAAGTTGCTAAAATCGAAGTTCAAACTAATTTGACCAAAATATCCTAAAATCAACTATAGTCAAACTTGGTTAACAAAACCAAAATTAGCTAAATGAAGTCAAAATTGGATAAATTTAGGTCAAAATGGATAGAACCCTAGTTAACCTTCAAAATTCACAACCAAATTGGAATCAATGAGATTTAAAATTGAAATTTGTGATTTTTAAAGCTCTAAAAGTTTAATTATACTTCAATAAGTTAAAATTACTAAAATGCCCTTATGGGTATTTTCATAACTTAACTTTCTCGAAGTCAAATTTTCATGAAAACTTTCAAATCATAATTGAATCTTTTTAATAATTTTTTATGTAATGAAAACTCGGATCACACATTAGAAGATGTAAAATTATCAAAATATCCTTCAGGGGTATTTTCATAATTTGACCTTTCTAAGGTTAAAATTTTATGAAATACTTAGATCGTGGTTTGATATTATTTAATGATTTTTAGAATTTTGAAAATCTTAATTAGACCTTAAAAGGTGTGAGATTACTAAAATGCCTTTTAGGGGTAATTTTGTAATTTAACCTTCCCGAGGTCATTTTTTGTGAAACTTTTCATATCATAATTTTATAATATTTGATAGTTTTTGGTGTATTCGGAATCACAATAATACCTAGGGAGGAGTGAAATTACCAAAATACCCATTATGGGTAATGTTGTAAGTTGATATTTTCAAAGTCGAATTTTTATGAAAATTTTTAGATCTCAATTTCATAATATTTCATGATTTTTGACACTTTAAAATAATAATAAAAAGCACGAGAACAATGACTTCTAAGAAAATGGTCTAAATATCAAAAACTTTATACTAAGGGTAAAATGATCTTTTCACTTAGTTTAAGGGCTATAAGAATCCAACCTTTGCAGTGAATAATGTGGACCATTAGATCTCATGAGGAATTTTGATCCAATGGCTAAAGGTTCTCCTTGGATTAAAAACAAAGAAAAAATCTTGTCACTTGGATGGTTTTTTGATCTTATGGTAATAATTTAGTATTTGTAAGATATTTTCCATCTTCTTTGTCATTCAAAGGGGATGTTCTACATGAGAAACTAGAATACCAGCTTATGAAAAAAAGAAAATAAAGGAGAAAAAGAAAAGAAAAAAGTGAAAAAAATAAAAGAAAAGAACTTCTTTATTGCTTGGTTACTTGAAAGTAGCTTTTCTCAATCTTCATCTTTGCAGTTTTTGCATCCTTATCACATTTTTCATTGCATTTTCATTGTGTTTCATCCATTTCTTTATTGATTTTCTTGAAGGTTTTTCATTTATTTTCTTGCTCTAAGTTTGAATCAATTTTCATCCAACTAATCAATAGTAGGATTGAAGTTGAAATCCAAACAAGAGCAACACAACTCTACCATTGGATAACCAAGTTAGAGGTTCGGCCATGGTGTCTTTCTTGTTGGCCTAATCCTAAACCCTAACCTAACCCTAACCCTAAACCTAAACCTAAACCTAACCCTAAACCCTAATCCTAACTTTAAACAACCCTAACCTTAAAACCCTAAAATCCTAAACTCTAACCTAGACCCCAAACCAACCCTCAAACCCTAAATCAATCATGCATTTGCATTTCATTTTACCTTGTCATCACATTTATTTTTATATGATCATGCATTCATACTTTATTCATATTATATTATCATACATTCATTATATTTTATTATGTTCATGCACTTCATGCATTTGTTTTCAAAAATAGGTTTTCGAAGTAAAAATGTTTTAAAATAAGATAATATTTTAAGTAAATATAGTCATCGAGATCTTGCCTAACTATAAGGGGACTCTCATTGATTATTGTTTATGAGAGTTGTTATCTTGGTTTTGTGGGGTAATTTGAAAACCTTTAGATTAGGAATATTTTTGAAGCTTTACTTGGTTATAAGAGGGTGAAAGAATTGTTTCGATATTTAAAGTGTTTTAACTTTGATCCAAATTAAAGGAAAAAAAGGAATAAGAGTTTTGTTTTAAATTTGATTTGTTTTTGCTTCTAAAGAAAACAAAAAAAAAAAAAAAAAGGAAAATGGAATTAATTTTAAACATTAAGAAAAATAGGACCATTTTTACTAAAGTTAAAAGATAACATACAATTAATTGTTATTGTTTTTGACAGGAGCTATGTGAAGCTAATCATTCCCATGCGTAATTGACTCTCGAACCTAAGTTTGATTTCGCAGACTATAAATTTATTCTTTTTCTAGAACTTTTAAACTTATTTTAAAATGTTTTATTAAAGGATAAAAATTTTTGGGTGACCAATCACACTTAAAAAAAATTAGTGGTGACTCCTTGTTTTAATTGTTTTATCAAAATATTTTTAATCCCCTCGTTTTCCAAAATTTTCCCATTTGTCAGACTTTTAGGTCCCCCGCCCTCGGATCTTGAGACATTGCAACAGCAATGATGGCGTAGTAGCCACAAATTTTCTTGGGCATGGCTCTTTTTATAAGAGAGTTTGGTGCCTTTTAATGCCTACACCTGTTTAGCCTCATCTCTACTCAACATTTTTTTTGCCAAGTGGCTAGCATATTACCATATTATTTTGAAAAAGAACCTCATTCGCGCTATCTTGGTGCATGCCACAACAAACCAGTCCTACTAGAAGTGGGTATTTAAAGGCAAATCCACCATAATCATTCTATCCCACACTTGGAGAAAGTACAACCAACTATAACTCTCCCTCATAGTGTATAGGGTGAGGAGGACATTCACCGAAGGCACCCTCCATCCAGTTTGCAAAAAAAGAAATAGGTAACTAGGATAGCCCAAGTAGTTGGTGTGAACTGTTTGGCGGCTACATTGAGGGTGGCCAGCAATAAATGAAATAATAAGGTTAGTGGTAGGTGGAACCTATAGTGAAAATTGTATAGATAGAACCCTGCTATGCTCTTAGACTACCTTACCTGACTAATTATGAACCTTGGATGAGGTAGAGATACTTCATACATGGGATCATTATGATTGAACATCGCATGATCCAGCTCATTCCTCATCATACCATGATTTTTAAGGTAGGCATAACCATTTAGAGGCCATGAACTTGGTGCCAAATCTTTTGGCTTTACCTTTACCAATTTCTTGCCTTTTTTTTTTCCTATGACCAATAACAGGGGTAAGAATATCAGCACCAGCATTGAGGATCCCCTTCTTTAATCACTATGCCTCTACTGTAACTCTTACTAGATTCACTCCCTTAACCTTCATGGCCTATAGATTGGTTACCTTATTAATCCCTCTTAAACCCATATTAATCCCCTTTAAACTCAATTTTTGACATTTTTTAAAATTAAAACTATTCATTAAATAAATAGATAATTTAAATTATAACCATTAATTATAAGAAATGACTTTTCATTCCCAATGCGACATGTGACCTGTCCATTTGCTTTCCTCTAAAAACACAAGAACAATGGCAAAATAGCCACATAGAGTTTTGATTATGTGCATCCAACAGATAAGCTACAAAATATTTATACAAATTTTTTTTACTAGTCCCATATATGTTCTTATGGTTTTGCCAGTTCTCAAGCTCGCCAAGGAGACTCATTATTTCCCAATGTGACATGCCATCAATTAAATGTGTCAAGCATACCTGTCTCACCCTTAAAGACACCTCAATAGATCTGTCCGTCAAAGATGCTCACCTTGCCTTAAAAGGGACACATCACCACACCAAGCTCGCAAGCCATAAAGACCTCTCACCAAACCTTACCTCAGCATTTCTCTTTTTTTTTTTCCTTCCTCTTTAGGCTTTGGACAATGGTCAAAGGGTAGCCACTTTATAATCCCCCTTCAAACCTATAAGAAAATTCTTATACCTAAGTCAACTGGACAACAATCAACTTGGTTAAGAATTGGTCCACACAGTTATACTTTGAGGTCACCCAAATAAGGCATGCCTAGGCAGCCATGTCATCTACTCCAAGGAAATGGCTTACCCGTCGCCAAAAGAAGGACTTGCCCAAGGTCCCACCGACACCCTTTCAAGATAGTCATTCAAGAACTAACTAATTGTCACCCAAGTTGCCCAAGACCATTAAATACAACCCACACTTACTTAAGATCATCAAATGTGACTTACATCTATCCACATGGACCCTTATTAAGCTTCATGTAGACATTCCATTAGTTGCAAACTGTCCCAATTAGGTCACCACATCTTTGTCTCATACATAAGGTAGTTGATAGATCAGGTACATAAGAAAAAACCCTACTACATATTCTGAGCTTTCCTTTCATTGAAGCTTTTTTTACACACTTCACCTCTTTTGTTCCTTTCTTTCTTTCTTACCTCAAATATAATATTAACTTAAGTGTTAAAATGTGCCCCAGAGTAACAACTTTAGCACCCCCTAACTTTGTTCTTTGACTGTAGGTTCTAGCTATTTTCACTCCAACCTCACCTTTTCTCCTTCCAGCTAAGACAATCCAAAAACACCATGAACAAATTCATTGATCACAAACATTATATAAAAATGATTTTAGTAAACAATGTTAGAGTAAACCAAAGATTGTACCTATAAAGATTTGGTAGAAGAGTAGTTTTTTTTTCAAGTTTGAATTCTTTATAGAGTTATAATTAATTATATTAACTCTTATTTATTTTATTTTTTATCGTGTGTGACTTGGATTCCATGTGTACAAGGTACCTTATTTTGGGAATTAAGTTTAAAACTACTCTAGTTTGGTAAATAAGATTAAAGGGCACCTTGGTAGAGGAAAAACCTCCATAAATGCTACTTACTCAACGTTTAAAGATAATTTATCATTATCCTAGACTCAACATTATTATATTTTAATTTTTATAAAAGAAATAATTTTTATTTTGAATATTTTAAATTGATTTAAAGGTAGTAAAAAAAATATATATTTAATTTTTTTTCTAAACTCCATTCCTAATTGAAGAATGATAATTCTCAACTCAAAATCTATGAACAAGATCGGGTAAAAGTATTGAATTTTAGTAGCAATAGTATTGAATTTTTCTCATTATTTAATGAGGATTTTTTAACTATTTTTCTTAATAAAATTTTCACAATTTAGAAACAAGTTAATTTCATTACCCATATTATCATTAATAGATCGATGCCCCTGCTTCGTTACGAGATTTTTTTATTTAGCATAATTAGAACTTTAAAAAATATAAAAAAGAACTCAAATACACTTTGATCATCTATAGCATGAATATAATGAAAAATTCAATTAGACTAACCTAAGAGATCAAAATAGTCAACAAATTAATGGATGTGATAGGCAAAAGCAGATTCTTGACATTTGTTAGTGAGAAAGGTGGCCCCAAAAGATCTATTGAACATTTTTTTCATCATGCAATGTGTTTTGTGCCTATCTTTGTTTAGTTCATCCATAAGTAACTTGTATGTCTCACTTCTGTTAAAATTGGCTATAGTTACATATAATCTCCCAAGCAGTTCTTGTAGTATATGAAATTTTTCTTGCATCGAAAAAAGAATTTTAAATGGATTAAATAGAAATTCTATTGTTGAGTTGTTGCAGTGTAGTTAAGGCAATGAAAAATTGCAAATAACAAAATAGCCAACAGAAGTAAATATTCTACATTATACTCCATTCAACTCAATCAATCTTTGAGTTGTAAAATAACTGAATGAGGAAGCCTACCTCTTTTCACCAACACCAAATAAATTAGATAGTGAAAATAAAAGTTCCAAACATTCCATAAGTAGAAATATATACCTATTCAAATCCATAACTATCATCATTTTGTATGTGTATTTCATTCTGCAATCAAAAAACAATTTAAAGACATGAAAAGTTTGTCTTATAGCATGCCACAAACACATACAAAAGATAGATAAATACTCAAACTATGAATTAGGAGATAAAAGCAGCACTAGTCTAATGGCAGAAACCATTGCTGTCTAAGTCGTTTTCTTTAAAGAAAAAACAAAACATATTTAAAATCAAAGAAATCTTTGGTGCTTTACCAATTATTAATTTGGACAAAAGTTATCAGTCATTCATAAAGCATAGCCCAAGTTGTTTATATTTAAACTTTTAGATTTTAAAAAAGAATATAAAATCGATAACTATCTTCATTTTGTATGCGTATTTAAAAATGGTGCTTTGACTTAAACTTCACAATGGGAATTGTTAGACAATATAAAAGATGTATATATATAATCCAATGCTATAGTACAGAATATTAGAGAGGTTGCCATTTATTTGGACCAAATATTCACTCAGTAGATCCAAAAACTAATTTTAACAACTATGAAAATTTTCCAACCATCAAAGATCCATGGCTGATAAACAAAACTACAAGTTATAAGAACAAAGAGTAACCTTACCTTCTCTAATGCCCTGTCAAAACATTATAATGTTGAAGCAATGTCTTTCTTAATACAGTCACCTATCAAGTATACAACATCTAGAAGGTAAAGAACACCTAGATGCAACTATAATATAACATGTTCTAGTAAGGTTTTTAGAGATACCATAAAAGAGCCACATACAACTGACTTCTAAATGAAATTACTCTAAATAATAGAAAACTTGTTGATGTGATTGCGCATAGTCATTCTATCTAAAAAAAGCCAAAATATTATAAAGAAAAATATATTATTAGCTGAAGTAACAAATCACAAGAACTATTTCCTCAAAAGAATATTGCTCAAAAAATTCATTCAATCATTATCTAGGACTACAATTTGTTTAAACTATTGTAGTAACAATATTTTAACAAAAAGTAGCCTAACCTCAATTTTTAGATGACAACCCCATTCATATTGTGCATTTGGATCACCTATATTTGTAGCTTATACTAACAAAGTAGCTCTTTTATCCCAATAAAGTTGTTAGTTTTAACATTCATATCCATATACATAATCCAATCTAACATGTAATAGAAACCAGATGAGATTAGTGAAAAAAATGTTAATATGAAAATCAAACATCATAAATCTTATATAAAAAATATGGACATTAAAAAACATTCAAAGTTTCAAATGTATCAACAGCTAAACCATCATGCTTTCAATCAATGTAGCTAATAAAAGTGCAAAAAATAAAGAAAAAATATGAATTCTTAGCTATCATACTTCAATACAATAATTGAGTAATTATGTTAGGATGTAAATATAAAGTATACAACCTTACTTACATGGCTTTACATGTGTCAGGAACGTGGTACCTTAAATGCAACTTGGATAACCAATACCTAGCATGTGTATTGGAATTATTAGCTGCCAATGACAACTTAAAATTCTCCTTTGTTGCCTAACATTAAACGTTAAAATTAGAAAACATAACTCAAATTTAATAGTAATATAATGTTTCCAATTCCTATAAAATACCCTGTCTCTTTTGAAAAAAAAAACAAATTATTAAAGATCTAATTACATAATCACAACAACTTTAACTATTAATTTTTTTTATAAAAAAAGTCATATCTTGTGAATAAAAATTTTTTTAAGTATATATTAAAATTTAGAGAAGATATCCTAAAATCAACCCCTTAGTTTATCCAATAAATGCATTTCCCACATTTAAAGAGGGAAAAAAATAATGTCAACTATTAATGGAACTAGGTTTAAGCTTAGCTTTTATCTGTTTCAGTAATGAATATCTTTCATCTATCTTTGGAATGATTAGAGGTCAAACCTACGTAGTTAAATTTCTTAATTGCAAAAAATTTAAACTGTTACTCCACAAAAAGAAAAGCCATACTAAAAAAAATTGAAATGTATAGCCATAATTAACTTGCCTTTGCTATGAGTAGTAATAGCATCAATGAGAGGATTGCCATAAGTTAGAATCTCATTGGAGTACTTTAATTTTATCTATATCATGTCATAAGCAAACCTTTTTTTGTCGCATCTCGCTAGAGTCATATACAAAAAATAACAGCTTCTAGTTTCAAATAATTGAAAAACGAAATTGTTTTGTGATTAAGCATTGCATAATCTTAAACCAGCCAATTGAAAAAAAATAATTACTATCACCTAAGCAAGATAAAATTTTAAATAATGTAAAAAAGGATTGATGCAAATAATTGATGTGATTTTGAGGACTAATGTGATTTTGAGGTTTTAAATCATACAAAAATAATATTAATAAAATAAAATAAAATATTTATTTAATTTTAATTTTTTCTTAATAATTATTTTTCTATAGCAATGACTTGAACTGATGTGATTTTGAGGTTTTCTTTGATAAACAACACTACCCCATTCATTACACCAATATTGATAAAATATATACACAAGCTCACAGCATGGGGGTGCAAACTAGCTAACACCTATAGCAAAGATATCAGTGGTATGATTTCTAGAATAGAAATAGATAACAGAAAGAATCCAATACTAAATGCTAAGCCATTTTATAAAGGAAAAGAAAAAGAAAGAAATGTCATTTACATCTTATGGTATACTTTGGGACTCATAAAACAATATGGATAATTCAAAAGAGAAAGGTTAAAAATGGCATCAAAGATGACTTAATAAGGGGAACATACTTGTGGCAAATCATCTTAGCCTAGTTGTATTTCCTAGCCAATGCCATCAAAGAAGGCTTAATAATATTACCACGAAACCTCACAACCAGATACAAGGTTGATTCTGCACAATTCCACATAAATATTCAAATTAAACTAAAATAAACACCTGATCATAAACAAAAGGGTCCAAAATTTAAATTCAAAATCCTAGTCCTTCTAATTTTAATACTATAAAGAAAAAAAATTCAAGGATGACATGAATACCATTTAGCTCTCATCATTGAGATCTTACAAGATTATGGAGTATTAATCGATAAGGTGGACACCACTATTTAAGGCTAATTGAAGTATTTTTAGTGATTCTTATAAATTTCTTCTTACCCACTTGTCTCATTTTCCTAATAAGAAAAACATTACTTAAACATGTTAATGGCTTTGATTCACAGCTTAGTATAAAAACATATAAATAAAAAATAATTTTAGCATAACTTGTCTAAATTTGTGATGATGTTTTCTCGAGAATCAAACAGGGCTTATGATCAGCAATATTTACCTTTCTGGATGTTATAGTCAATAAAAGTATGATCATCCTTAAGCTACTTGTTAGCAAAGATTAATTTTTGTTGTTCTGGTAAGATGCCTGACAAAATTTACATGAAAAATCTAAACCTTCAAATCCTAGAAAAAAGGTGATGGAAATGAAAGGAAAAAGAGAAAGAAAAAAGAGAAAAGTATACCTTTTTTGTCTTAGATCTTGGCCTTAACATTGTCAATAGTGTCGCTAGATTTGAACTTTAGGGTTATGGTTTTCCTTGTAAGGGTTTTCATGAAGATCTGCATTTTCTTTAACACTACCTAAGAGAATAGAGTTTGTAGAGACCTAAAGAGCATTAAAAAAAAAGAAATATCATTCTAATTGGTGCATGCATTAAAATTGTAGAAGAAATTAGCTGAGAAAGAAACTATTTTTTCTTCTTCTCCTTTGATCTCTTTGTTATAGTCTTTTCCTTATAAACGTCTTTAGAATCTTCATTAACACAGCATCCCGAGCTTCAACCTAAACTCTCTCTTTGATTCCTTTTTCTCCTTTGGTTTGTTGTTCCATTCCCCTTTTTTTTTTTTATTTTACTTTTTTTCACATGTATCAGTCTCCAAAACCTTATCTCTTCAAAAGTTTTAGCCTTTTTTTTTTCATCTCGAATTGTTTATTAGAGAAGCTTCTGAAAGTTTCTAAAAGTTTGAATAAAAAGTTTCTTAGAAAAGCTTATGAAAGCTTCTAAGAGTAAGATGTTTCTACTAAATCTACCTACCCAATCTCATTTAATACATTGTTGAACTGTCCCCTATAAAATCAATTGGGGATAGTTTTTATATATTTTATATATCCTTATCTTTTGGCAGGAAGAAAATAGAACATGGGAAAAAAGTGAAGAAAAAAAGAATAATGAAAATTGTCTTTTCTTTGTTTTTTCTTCCATTCTCATTTTCTTTACCAAACATAATGTGTATTCCAAAATGAATAAGAAAAAATGTGTTATAATAGATGATTATAAGGCAATCACTTAGGCCTTAATCAGAATCCAATGAAGCTAAAGTAAGGCATGATTGAAAGGTTCAATCATGTCATTTCATTGTCTAAGTTACCAATATGCAGCACAATGAGATAATTTAATTGTATTGAATCCCCAGTCACAGACTGGACTTATGAGGTCTAGTGAGTAATTGTATGTCTCAAACGTAGGTTTTTTTTTAATCATTTTTATCCTTTAGTTTGTTTTATTTTTTCAACATTTGTATATTTTTTCACTTAATTTTTTGACAATATTAAATAATTAATTTTTAATTATTTATTAAAAATTTGATATATAAATAATTTAATAATTTTATTAATTTTAAATAATTTAAAATTTTTTATATTTAATTTTTAATATAATATCTTTAATGGTCATTTTATTTTCTTACTACAATTTACTTTACCACCATCATTGTGTTTGTATCCAAACATATATCTTACCATTAATTTTAATTTCACTACTATAGTAACCAATTTCACTGTCATAGTAACAAATCTCACCCTCATCACTGTTTTCAATCTTATCGAAGCTACCTTCAAGAAGCAACTATATCAAATCTCTTAAAAAGAAGAATTTTAAAATTAACTCTTTATAGTATTTGCAAGGAATATATCATTTACAATTACTACAATATAATTAATAAATTTTAATTTAGTATTGTGTAAGGTTTATAAAAAATGTAGAGTCCACACTTCAAAGTTATAGATCTGTCTATAATTTTTTATTATGATAACTAATTGCAAAATAATAATAAAAAAAATATGTAAGTGAAATGCTCTTGTATTTGCTATGTGCCCTTTTGGTAAGAGGCAAGTGATGTGTGAAAAAAGTAGGTAAAAAACAATCTCATAATTCATTTTTTAAAGTTATATTTAATGTCATCGTTCGTACTAAGTTTTTATTTGTTTGTTTTGTAGAAAATTACTTTAAAAAATAACTTCTACATTTTTTTGGTGTTTATTGGGCAAAAAATTAACTGATCAATAAAAAATGACTTTTTGGTCAATGAAAAATGAAACCATTATTTTGAAAATTATCTTCCTCTTTTGAAAATTAGAAGATAACTTACAAAAAGGAACTATCTATGGGTATGCTTATTTATCAAGCTCGTTAGTATAGTTTTATTCAAATCGGACCATGAACATGAATTTTTGAGCTTGAGATTAATTTGTTCGGCCCTAAATATTATTATATTAAAAAATATTTTACTTAATTTTAATTAAAAATTTTAAAATGTAATTAATATAAAAAAGTTTCTAATATTTTAATTTTCAATATGTCTATAATTCTAATCAAGCTGACCTCTAGACATGATTCTTTAAGCTCAAACTTAATTTGATCCGACCCAAAATATTATTATATTAATAAAATTATTTTCATTTAATTATTTTAAAAAATAAAATATCAAAATATTAATATTTAAAGTATACTAATATTTTATTTTTAAATATTTTAATATTCAATAATAAATGATATTATATTATATTATTAAGAATAAATATTAATATAGTAAATAATATTTTATCATTTTAATAATTAATATTATTTAATATTGTCATAATAATTTTGGAGACCGCTAAACGAAAATTTTTAAAATATCAAGACAGGAGAGTTGCTACAAATCTTTTTTGGTTAGATGTAATTGGTCACTTAAAAAAACTTGTCATTTTAATAAAATTTTAAAACTAATTAAAATTTATTTAAAAGATAATTTTTAGATCTGCGAAAATAAAGTCGGATTTAGGAGTACGGTTATACGTTGGGAAGATTAGCACCCTATAGCGCCTTTTAAAAATGATACCAATTAACCATGTGCTATCCTTTAATTTTGACAAAATGGTCTTAATTTTTATATTTGAAAAAAATTTCCATAATTACTCTTATTGCAAAAAAAAAATCTTTTTATTATTTTTTTAGTCATTTGCTTGAAAAATAAATAAGAACATTATATATTGAATAACTTTCCTATTTAAGGATTTCTTAAGAATTACTACTCGAACTTCTCAAGAGTCCCATCCTCGACGGTTTATATTTATTTTAAAAACCAATATTTATAATGTATACAATAAAATAACAAAATATGATGCCCAAAATTTAATCCAAATAAAAGGTAAACTATATATAACAACATAATTGTTCATGAATAGATTTATCTTTTCACAATATATATTTTATAAATATTTAACTTTTTTAATTCTTTTAAGATAATTATTCAAATTAAGAGAAAATAAATAACAATTTTCATATTGAAAATAGCTTCTAAATATTCTAATACTTTGACAATTTTTAAAACTTTCTGAACCTAGGCAATTATTAGGAATCGCTACTTAGACTTCCCAGAGTCTCATGATAAAAAATTTATTTTTTTTATTTATTAGATTTTTATGATAAAAATAATCATACTAGATAAAACTAAACTTATAATCCTAATTATTTAATCATTTTTATTATTTTTTATTTTTTCTATAAATAATTAAAACTACTTAAATATAAGTCTATTCTAAAATATGCATACAAAAGTAAATAAATAACTAAAAAAACAACATTAAAATAAATTTACCACAAAATGGGTCAAAACCTAATTCAAAGGAAGGGTCTAAAGGTAATTGGGCTACAACTGACAATTCTATAAAATAGAATTATTTAGACTTATTTTTAGTGCTTAAATAGTTGATTTTTGCTTTCTTAGCAAAATAATGTTTTTTTTTTTTCTCCTAAATGGTTGAATTTTTGTTTTATAGATTTTCTTGAAGAAAGAATAAGTATTGTAGATTCTTGACAAATCTTGGATGATTCTTGATTATAATATGGAATCTTGGAATGTTCTTGCGATGTTCTTGGAAGTACTTGATTTTTTTGAAAATCTTGGAGTTAAAGAATGAATAAAATGTTCAAGATTGGTTTTATGGAATTTAATGGAGTTGATTTGATGCAATAATGGAAATCATTTGTTTTGATTTAATTGATTCAAATTTATTTTTTTTGGTTTAATATTATTTGCATATTATAGTTTTAGTTTTGATTATTTTTAGTTATTTGATTCTTGCTTAGTTTAGTTCTATATTGGTTTATAATAGTATTGCATATTTTAGGTTTTATTTGATTAGTTTACATTATTTTTGATTTGATTTATCTAAGTATTGGCATGAGGGATACAATTTTGGTACTTGTGATCTCATATACACAAATCTTTAAGGGACAATACTCTTATTCTTATCATTATATTATTTGTACGATTATGTGTGCTTGTAGATCGTCTATCAAGTTTTTGGCATCGTTACCAATGATTTTTGAAAGAATAATCACAATATCAATACTAATCACTTTGCTTGTTACGTGAATTTTTATTTTTCTTATTTTAATCTATTGGTTATTCTTGTTTTGTATGCCAAGGATTGAGAGTTGTAGTTTAGTACCTTTAGACAAGGAGTTTGAGAAAACACTTAAAAAGATAAAAAAAAAAATAGGGGGTAAAAAGTAAACAACTATTATTTTACCTATAGTTGATCAATTACAAGAAAATTAGAGAACACTTAGGGATTATGCTATCCCTCAGCTAGATGGTTTCCAGCCAAGCATTAGTAGGCTAGCCATTCAGGCCAACAATTTTGAATTAAAACCATATATTATTAATATAATTCAAAATTATGTTCAGTTTTGGGGGGAACCTAGTGATGACCCCAATTTTTATCGTACTAATTTTCTTGACATTTGTGATATTTTAAAACATAATGATGTTACTAATGATGCCATTAGATTAAGATTTTTTCCTTTTCTTTCAAGGATAAAGTGAAAAGTTGGCTTGTGTTTTTACCTCTTATTTTGATTATTACTTAGGATGGCCTAGTTCATAAATTCTTAGCTCATATTTTCCTCTATTTAAGATGACTAGGATGCATAATGACATTACTTCTTTTAAGCAATTTGAAGCTAAATCACTATTTGATGCATGTGAGAGGTACAATGAGCTTTTAAAGAAGTGTCCACACCATGGCCTACCCAAATGGTTACAAGTTCAATTTCCATAATGGGTTAATAGGGCAAGCTAGGATTACCATAAATGCTACTACTGGTGGGGTTTTAATGAGTAAGTTCATTGATGAAGCATATGACTTGATTGAAAAAATGGCCATGAATAATCATAAGTGGGCCAATGAGAGGTTTGTTCCTAAGAAACCTACTAGGGTATATGAAGTTAATGATTTAATTGGTTTAACTTCTCAAGTTTCAACCTTAGGTAAAAAAATTGAGAACTTACAATCTAACCCTTCTCCTAGCCCTGTTAATGCCATTCAAAGTCTTTTTATTTCTTGTGATAATTGTGGGGGGAACCATCATTTAGATAGGTATCCCATTAGAATAGAGCCTATCCATTTTGTTACTCAACCTAAGCAACAATTCAATCTATACTTTAATACCTACAATCAATGGTGAAAGATACATCCTAACTTTTTATGAGGTAATAACTAGGAGCAAATTTTTAATTCTTATAATAGACTTGTTAACCCACCTAGTTTCCAACCACCACCACCACAACAATACCATCCACCTCTACCACTCCCAGAAAAAAACTATATTAAAAGACATGTTCACTTAATCTTGCAAAACCAAGCAACCTCTATCAAGAATTTAGAAGTGCAAGTACGTTAGCTTGCAAATGCCTTCAATAGGCACCCCAAGGATCTTTATCTAGCAATACTGAGCAAAACCCAAAAAGACTAGGGAAAGAACAAGTTAATAGTATTCTCACTCTAGAGAAGGAAGAGTCAAATAGGGTTATGAGAAAAGTTCTTTATTTAGAGGAGCCCATGAATGATGAAATAGAGAAGGACCCTAGTGAGGAAAAAACTGAGAAAGAAGATGAGAATGAAGAGTATAAACTAACTAAAAAGAAAGATAGTGAGAAAGAAAAAATTAAAAAGGCAAAAGAGAATAAAGTTCAATTGAAGCAAACTCCATGGATGTCTACAAGAAAGAGGCTATAATTCACTCTTGTAAAACAAGTTAAAAAGCCCACTTTGGATGAGTTACTAGAGGAATTGAAAAAGGCTACACTTATTAAAGAGTATAGTATTATGCTTTAAAAGCATTTGCCAAAAAAGCTTCATGATCCAGGAAGTTTTTCTATTCCTTGTTATATTGGTAATCTTTATTTTGATAAAGCTTTATGTGATCTTACAGCATATGTTAATTTGTTACTTTTACATGTTTTTAAGAAACTAAGGATTAGGAAGTTGAAGTTGATGACTTTTTGTTTGAAACTTGCTGATAATCTAAGAAGTACCCCTTGGGAGTAAAAATACCCCTTGGGAATGATTTTGTTGTTATGGACATTAAAAAAGATGAGGATATCCCCATTATTTTAAGAAGGCCATTCTTAGTCACATTTAAAGCCTTAATTAATGATAAAAAAGGGGATGTAACCTTGAAATTTCAGAATAAGGAGATTATTTTTAGGTTTAGTAATTTTGATTTGGTTTATGATGATATAGGAAGAAATAACAATGTCGTTAGAAAATGAAGAAAAAAAAAAGTTAAAAGAGGAAGAAGAAAAAGGTGACCATTGAGAAAGACCCAAGGCTGAAACCTAGGCTAACCTAAAGCAGCCCACAAAAGAAAAAGAGGAAGACCAATGATTATTTTATGAAAGAAAAAAAAAAGGGTGGCCCAAAAGTGATTGAAGAATTCTGAAAGGAGTTAGTCAAGTTTGACTTTAACTAGCATTGCTTAGGAGACAATCCAAGTCTTTTAATTTCAAATTTGCATATTTACTTTTAGTTTGTTTTATTTTTATTTTTTTAAAAATAGGTAATGTTTTTTGTTTTTGTTTTTTTGTTTTTTGTAGGAACTACATGCAAAAAGCTAGGATAAGCCACGACAATGATGGATTTTATTCAAAATTAGTTTCGGCCATTACCATTTTAGGGGAGTATCTCTTTTCCTTTTATGCTTTTATGTTATATTTGCACACATTGTTGATAATGTGTTATTTTAAGTTTGGAAGGAGAGAAAATTTGTGCCAAATTTTTTCAAACTTTTTCAAAATTTTTTATTTTGAGCTTTAAATTGTCATGTAAAGAATCATTACACTTCCTTTGATTATTTTCTTGTAATTTAATGATAGTAACATTGATTGACATTGAATATAGCTTTTTAGAAAAGATTGAGATGCATTATTTTCATATTCTTGAGCACTTAGTCTTGATCATTAAAATGCATGTATGTTTAGTTGAAGTTGCGTAGATGTGAAGTTGCATTAATATTTGAAGTTATGTGCATATTTTAGAATTCGTTTAAGTATCTCTTGAGGTGAAATAATAGATCACACTTAACTAGGGAGATGATTTTAGGCTAGATCATTTGAGCCTTTCAAGCTAACTTTCATACATGTTTATCTTTAGTTACCTTTTTTGAGCCTTATATATATTCCTTTATTTGTTTTCACCTACATAAATTAGCCACCTTTATTTTATTATCTTTATCTTTTTACCTTATCCTATGTGCATATGAATCAATAAAAAATAAGTATGAGAGTCATGTTTCTTTGGGAAAGAAATGTAGAAGTTGAAGTTGAAAAGAAAAGGTTGTGCAATTTCTATTTCAAAAGCTAAAGCTAAAAATAGCTTTGAAAAAAAAAAGAATGAAAAAGAAAAACAATAAAGTATTCATGTAAAAATCAAAAGAAAGTTGTTGTTTGAAAAAAAAAAAAAAAAAAGAATTTTAAGTTTAGGGGTGTTATAAGTCTTGAAAGCTCTCTCATCATTAAAGTGTAGATCCTAAGTAATGCATGTTTGGTGTTTATGAGTCTAAATTGTCTTTTATCATACCTTAATTCTAGCTTAATGTTACAAGCTTAATAAAGACCTTATTTATCTTTGGTTAAGTTGTGGCCACAATAGTGGAGAGACTATGTGAAAAGCAAACTTATAAAATTTATGCATGCTTTGAGGTGATTTGTTGACTTCATATTGCTTAGCTTTAGTTAAATATCTTGTATTGATTTGAGAGAGATTATTCACACACACATGAAAATTTATGATTGAAATGCAAGCTTGTTTTTGAATAAGTTTTATGTTGGATCTATGCTTATGATTTTCTTTTAAAATATATTCATTATGCAAAATTTGAGGATTCATAAGAATTTGATATTAGGAATATGTATTTTGATATCTAGCATGCTATTTTCTTACTTTTATTTTGCTTGAGGACAAGCAAAAGTTCAAGTTTAGGGTTTGATAACTTTATAAAATAGAGTTATTTAGGCTTATTTTTAGTGGTTAAATAGTTTGATTTTTGCTTGGTTCTTAGCAAAATAATGTTCTTTTTACTCTTAAATGGTTGAGTTTTTTGTTTTGTAGGTTTTATTGAAGAAAAGAACAAATCTTATAGATTCTTGGTGATTTTTGACAAATTTTGGATGATTCTTGATTATAATATAGAATCTTGGAATTTTATTGTGATGTTATTAGAGGTTCTTGATTTTCTTGGATATCTTAGAGTTAAAGAATGAGAAATATGTTTAAAATTGGTTTTGCGAAATTTAATGGAGTTGATTTGATGCAATCTTGAAGAAAGATGAAGAAAATTCATGCAAGATTCAAGTTGGTAATTTCGATAATAATGAAGGGTAGGATTGTAATTTCAAGTGAATGCAAGTCTATGGTAGCTTATGTAGGTGCACATGCATGGGATTACTAATGGATGATATGGCATCAAGAGTTTTCTTGACATGAAAGATGATGTAGCATGATGGGGTGGCAATTCTATTTACTTTTTCTACTTGGATTTGGTTTTCCTATTTTTAGTAGGATTTGTTATTCCTAATTCTATTAGGAGTAGGATTTGCATGAAGTTATAAAATGAGCATAAAATGGGTGGTAAAGTAAGACTTTTGTTGAATTCAAACTACTAATTTTTCTCCAAGAATTCAAGACAAATTTGTGATGCAAGTTAAGAGTTCAAGAACAATGCTTTTAAAGATGATTTTTAGAAGATTGATTCATCATAGTCGAATGCAACATTCTTGGTAAGCAAGATTCGATTAAGCTTTCTTTTATGCATGTTTTGAGTTGTTATGTAATGGATATGATCTCGAAGACAAGAATGGTCTATAAGTTTTCTTTTTGAAGAGTTTTTGTTAAAGTTAACTACAAGAGGCATTCTTGGATTCAAGAGTTCTATTTCAACCAAAAATGTGCAAGTTCTCTTGGAAATCCTTTCAACTGAACACTTCTAGGGTTTCTTAAGCTTATAAAAACATTATTAACTCTTAGAAAAAGGGTGTAAGGGGTTGGGATGATAGACCAACTTATTAGAAGTTTTTATTAGCTTTCTTGTTCTAAGTTTTCTTTAAGTTTTCTTTAGTATTCAAGTTTTGGTTTTAAGCTTTTATCATTTATTTAATCTTTTGGTTTTCAAGAATAGTTTATGCATATATATTTTTTAAAAGTTTTAAAGCAATTAAATTCTATTTTTAAGATTTTTTTCAATCTGGTTTGGTTAATTTTAGTTTAAAGATTGAATCTTACTTTTTGGTTTTGCATTTTTGCTTTTATAAGTTGTGGTTTTGCTTTAATCTTGTTCAATCTATTCCGTTCATGTTCTATTATGATTCTAATCTTTCAATTGCATGTTAAACTTTGTTTAAAGCTTTTTATTAGTGTTTTTAAGATTGGATTTAATTTGGTTTATGCTTGTTTTGTTTAGATGGCATGTTTAGGGTTTAATCTTAGTTTATTTGCATTATTTGTTGCATATTCTATTTGGTTTAAGTGTTTTTATTTGAATCAATTTTTGTTATTGCTTTTTCAATTGATTTTAATTTAGTTATTGCATATTTAGGGTTTGTTTAATTCATTTTAGGGTTTTTATATTAGGGTTTGCATGAAATTGTATGAGATTAGGGTTTTATAGTTTCAATTATTATTAATTGGTTTAATTTAAATTCTATTTTGATTTGTTTTGGTTTAATTGCATGTTAATTGATTAAATTAAGTTTATTGCATAATTTTAAAAGTATTTAAGGTTTCGGTTTAAGTTTTTGTTATATTGCATGTTTTGTATGTTAATCGATTAAGGTTTTATTCAGTTTTGAGCATTAGTGTTCGGTTCAAATTTTTATTAATATTGCATATTTTCTTGTTTAAGTACATTCGATTTTGCTTATTTGGTTCCTATAGCATTCGTTTCATTGTTTATTGCATGTTATTTCGTTATTTTTGTTTTATAGTATTTGTTTTATGCTATTTAAGTTTTATGTAGTTTTGTTTTTAAGGATTGCATGTTAATTTGGTTTCATTTGTTTCGATGTAGTTAATTCAGGTTTATTTGGTTTTGGTTTAATATTATTTGCATATTATAGTTTCGATTTTGATTATTTTTAGTTATTTGATTCTTATTTAGTTTACTTCTATATTGGTTTATTATAGTATTGTATGTTTTATGTTTTATTTGACTAGTTTACATTATTTTTGATTTAATTTATCTAAGTACAGATGTGAGAGATATAATTTTGATACTTATAATCTCATATACATAATTTTTAGAAGACAATACTCTTATTCTTTTCATTATATTATTTGTATAATTCTTACGCTTATAAATCGCCTATCAATAACTTGAGCTTGATCTAGATCACAGGGTCGAGGAGCTCCAAAAATTCTTGGCTTGGTGCAAATGGGAATCGGTTGGGTTAGTGAATTGCGGATCGGTAAAAATGGGTCGGGTTGACCCGCTTCTTTTCTTTTTTTTTCACCGTATAAAACGCAAACTTTTTTTTTTTTTATCTAATTTCTCCTTACTTTTCTTATATCTTCTCTTAAAAAACCCAAACATTATAAAACCCAAATTTACTCTTCCATCCGGAATCTCAGATTCCGATGAGCCGCCATCATGCAGCGTTGTAGACTTTGTCCAGCAATGCTGGCCACCGCTGGTCGACCCCCTTTTCAGCCCAAATTTCACTTAGAGCCTCCTTTTCATCTCCTCTTTCCTGTTCTCCAAGTGGTTTTCCTAAAATATGCCTCTAAAGCCATAGATATGGGGTTTTGAATCAAAACTTCACACCACCAGAAACCACCGTTGTCGCCTTTCGATTGTCCCCAAATTTCAGTTTATTGTTGCTCGCTTACTTCCCTTTCATTTCACTGTTCCCGATTGCCTCAAAGTCCAATGGTGCGGTTGTCAGCGCACGCGTCCGCCGCTGCTAGTGGCGTTGGTGGCCACCCCTTTTGTCTTTCTTTGTTCCCCCTTATTTCTCTACAATTCCAAACCAAGCTCTCCTAAAAAATCTCCAAAGCCCAACCAGTCCCAGGAAAATTGAAACCCTCCTATTTTTGCATTTTTTTTCTGTTCTTTTTTGTTTCTACTGTGGCTTTCCCTTTTTTGGGGATTAAGGTTGATTTTTTTTCTTTCGTTTTTATGGGCTACGGTGGAGGGGCTGTTTTCAACTTGTGTGATGATGGTTGATAGTTCAAAAATTGGTTTCGGTGGTGGGGAATTGTGGGTGGAGCTGGTGGTTCAAGGAGGGGATGTCGGTGTGTTTGGTTGATGATGGACAATGATACTGGTGATGATTATCTCGGCTGCTTGACAATTTGGGTGGTTGAGGGCTGGTGAGTTGGTCAATTTGATTTTGTGTTGTGATTTTTTAGGAGGGTTCTAGTGGTGGAAAGGACAGTGTTGGGTGCAAAGGGGTTGGGTGATGGTGAATATGGGTTTCGGTTGGCAAGGGAGGTTGCAATGGGGTTGGTGGTGGCCGCGGGCAGAGGCTTGGGGCTGGGTGGTTTGTTGGTCTTATGGTAGTGGTAGGATGTGCTAGTTGGTAGGTTTTGGATGTGGGCAGTGATAACCAGTTTCGGTGGGGGACTCAGACGGTAAAACGGGGCAGAGGCAGGGCTAATTTTGGGTTTGTGGTCTAGTCATTTAGGATTTTTGGTTGCTTCCTTTAAATTGTCCTTCTCCCTTTAATTTTAGTTTGCTGTCTATTCCCCCTTTGTTACGTCCGAATTCCCCCACTGGGTTCTTGTATAACCGTCGCTTTTCAAGATGTAATTGTCTTTTAGACACTTGTTGTAGCAATGGTTGCTGTAGAAGTATAGCATGTTGGGTTTGGGATAGTGCGAAAGTGGGCTTGGGGAAGGAGCTGTTAACTTTTTGGAAGGTTTTTTTTGATTAATCGGTGCTAAAGGTAGATGGGTAAAATAGGAGGGGAAAGTCAAGGAGTTGGCAGTAAGCATGTCCGTCGGGGGAAGGGACCCAGCATTTGGAGAAGAAAGCTGATTGACGTTAAGCCTCGTAGAGACTTTGATTGGGTTTGCAACCTCATGTGGCATTAGCCTAATTTTGAATTAGATTGACTTACAATTCATGTAAAATAGTTCAAGAATAATTATTCCCAAAACAAAACTTATTTAGGCCTAACACGAAATAAATTTCATTAAAGAGTCCAAATAGGTGCAAATTAGGACACGCAATAATCCTCAAAAATCGATTGAAATTTACTTGTCTCCAATAAAATTAGATGTTTATAGATATAATAATATTATTTTAATCATATCTTATTATTCTTAAATTTAAAATATATTATTTTTATATTTTATTGATAAATATATTTATATTACTATTTTACTAGCATAAATATTTTAATAATTTAATAATAATAATAATTATTATTAAGTGTTTAATTTTAATATTAATAATCATTAATAAATAAATTTATTTTAAGTGATTAATTTTAATATTAAATATTATTATTAAAATATAATTATTTTTAGTATTAATAATTTTAATAAAACTAATTTCAAATAATAACTAATTTTAATATTTTAATAGTTTTATAAATATTATTTAAATAAAAACAAATTTTTTAGAAAACAATCAAATAATAAAAATATTTTTTATTAACTCTTCAAACAACAAAAATTTCTACTTTTTAAAAAATATAAACATTTTTCAAAAACATTTTCTAAAAGTTAATTTAAAAAAAAAAGAACAAAACCTTAATATATATATATATATATTTTTCATGGATGAGTTAATTATAATTTTGGCACCTTAACTATAGAAAAATATACAAATTGGTATTTAAAAAAATAAATTGCATCTTGAATTTTCAAAAAACATATAATTTACACCTTGAACTTTCAAATTATGAATCATATTAATTCAAACTTTAATCCCATTAATCACATCAGTATATACATAAAATATTTGATAAATATTTCAAGTTATGTGTTTACCACACATACTACAACATTTTTTTAAATATAAATTAAAAAATATATGATTTTAACCTAAATGGCAAAAAATATTCAAGATCAATCAATAATTTAATGTCACATGATATCCCAATGAAGATTTTTACAAAATATTTAATATTTTTATGTAGACACTTAATTTTATTTGGGTAAAATTCTGACTATTTGTGAAGTGTTTAAAATCTAATTCAGTTTAAATCTAACATTTTTTCAATTTTAACAAGTTTGTAAAATCAAAATTTAGAGCAATTTAACCACAATGTCTCAAAATCAACTATGGTTAAACCTGATCAAACTTAGTCAAAGAATGTCAAAATTAATCAAATTTAGACAAAATTGATCACACTTCGTAAAAACGAATAGAATTTGGGTCAACACTCAAAATCACAATCAATTAGAATCAATGTGGTTTAAAATTGAATTTTTTTATTTTTAAAAGTGCTAAAAAATTTGATTGCATTATGAAAAGTGTGAAATTACCTAAACTTCCTTAAAGGTACTTTTGTAGTTTGGCTTTCTCAAAGTTGAATTTTTGTGAAAATTTTTAGATCATAATTGAATTTTTTTTAATGGTTTTTAATACTTTGAAAACTCAGATCACACTTTATGAGGTTTGAATTACCAAAATACCCCTTAGGGGTAATTTTTGTAATTTGACCTTTTAGAGATAAGATTTTCACAAAAATTTTCAGATCTTAATTTCATAATATCTTACTATTTTTTATACTTTAAAATCATAAAAATGAGCACAAGAACATTGATTTATAAGAAAAAGGCCTAAAGATTGAAAACTTTATATTAAGGGCAACATGGTCTTTTCATTTGGTTCAGTAGCTGTAAAACTTTAGCCTTTGTAGTAAATAATTTGGACCATTGGATCATCTTGAGAAGGTGGATCTAATGGTGAAAGTTGGCTCATTGAAATGAAAACAAGGAAGAAATAGATGGTTTTGGATCCAAGGGCCAATATTCAATCTTGAAAGATATTTTTTCATCATCTTCATGGGTCATTCACGTTGAAGAAACTAGAGAGAGGCTGGAAAACTAGAGGAAAAACAGAGGAGAAAACCAAAGAAAGAAAAACATGAAAAAAAAAGAAAAGGAAAAAGAAAAAAAATGATAGTGGGCTTGGAGTTTGTATAATTCTTCTCCCATTTTTGTTATTCTTCTTTGCATTCCATACCATTAAGCATATCTTTCATGCCATTCAATTTTTTTTTTTTGAGAAATTTATAGTTCTTCATATTTTATTTTTCTCAAAGCTTGAATAAAAACTTCTTCCAACTAATTCATAGCTTGGATTGGAGTTGAAAAATCAAGCAACAAAAATTCAAGATCACCAAACATCATTTGGAGGTTCGCCTAACCTCCCTTTCACCATTGTCAAACCTTTTTTGGTTCTCCATGATTGTTTTGCTTGCTCCTCAATGATGTTCATGGTGAATAAATGGTAAGTTTGTTTGTTACTTGCATAAATTGTAGTTTGTATGTGATATATGTATCTTGTTTGGCTTTGAATGTTTGGCTTTATGATTTCTTTCCTATTTAATTCATTTTATGTTTGATGAAACCTTTCTCATGAGGTAAATGCTTCCAAATGATGGATATTATGATAATTACTACATACTTAAGTGAAATGGGTTGAAATATGCTTAAGGAAAAGTCATGGAAGGTTCTTGGTTTGGCTAAACCTTCATCTTCATTTTGTGGATTGTTCTTGCTTAAATTCATGCATTAGATTATATTTTTGTTATGATTTTCAAGTTTTCAATGTGTTTTGGACAAATTTTCAATAAAAAAAGTGTTAGTTTATTAGGTTATTTTAGGGATTTTTTTATTGTTGTTTGGTTGGTTTTTTTTTTTTTAAAAGAAAAATTGGTGGAACATTTATCCAAATTTTGAAAATTTTCATGTTTGATCCATTTTTCTCTTGAATTTTCATGCATAACATGTTTGTGATTTAATTTTGAAAATACCTTAGTTTGAAAGGTATGAACTTGTGGCATATGCATTTATTAATGGCATTTATGTAATTTATTTTTGTTACATATCCATCTTCATAAAACTAAAAAAAAAAAATTGAAAACCCAAATTTGAAACCCCAAATCTCCAATCAAACCTTAAATCACAAACTCCATGAAACCCTAATTTCAAACCCTAAATCTTAACCCAAAACTCCAAACCTTAAACCTAAAACTTCAAACCTTAAATCGAAACCTAAAAACTGAAATCGTAAAATAAAACGCTAAAAGCCTTACCCTAACCCTAAACCCTAATCGTAAACCTTAATCCTAAAACCAACCTTTAAACCTTAAACTAATTATGCATTTGCATTTTATTTTATCTTGTCATCACATGCATTTTTATATTATCATGTATTCATACTTAGTCATCCATATTATATTATCTTCCATTCATCATATTTTATAATGTTCATATATCTCATGCATTTGTTTTTCAAAAATTAGTTTTCAAAGTAAAATATTCTAAAATAAGATAATAATTCAACTAAATGTAGTCACCAAAATCTTGCCTAACTATAAGGAGACTATCAATGAATGTTATTTATGAGAGTTGTTATCTCGATTTTGTGGGACAATTTGAAAACCTTAAAATCACAGATATTTTTGAAACTCTACCTAGTTATAGAAGAGTAAAAAAAGTGTTTCAATATTTATGATGTTTTCATTTTGATCCAAAATAAAAAAAATGGTCTTTTTTTAAAAAAAAAACTTAATTTGTTTTTGTTTTTAAAAAAATAGAAAGTAAAGGAATTAATTTTAAACATTAAGTAAAATAGGACCATTTTAATCAAAATTAAGGGATAACATGCAATCAATTTGTATCTTTTTTGACAGGTGTTGTGGGGTGCTAATCCTTCACCATGCTTAATTGTCTCATAGACTTAATTTTGATTTCGTAAACCTCAAAGTTGTTCTTTTTCTAAATTTAAAATGTTTTATTAAAAGGATAATATTTTTGGGTGGCTAATCACACTCTAAAAAAGATTGGTGGCGACTCATTATTTTGTTATTTTTATCAAAAATATTTTTAATTCCCCTCGTTTTCCAAATTTTTTCAATCATTTGGCTTTCGAGTCACTCGCCCTTAAGTCTTAAGACGTTGAGATAGCTTGGTGATTCCATTAGGGATATATTTTTTAGAGTCAGGCCAAATATTGATTATATGTTATCTTAAATTTTGGTTTAATGGTCCCAATTAGTGTTTAATCTTAATTCCTTGATTTTGATTTTCTTGTTTTCTTAAAAAGTGAAAAATTTGAAAAGAAATGAAAAAAAATTACAAAATAAAAAATTTAAAAAATGTCTTGATTTTAATTTCCTTGTTTAAAAAAATCAAAAAATTGAAAAAAAAGTGTTTTAATTTCTTTGTTTAAAAAAAATGTGTTTTACATTTTATGCATATTTTAATTATGTTATTTTATGCATATTTTAATTATGTCATTTCATGTATGTTTTAATTATGTCATTTATTATATGCAGTTATTCTTTATTTTGTTCTTAATATTTATGGGGCATTTAGGATAGGGGTAGTTTTAGGAAAATGTGAAAGGTTTGTATGTTTTTTCACACACACTCACATCACTATTACATGCATAAGCTCTATATCAGACTCTAACTCTATTTAGGAGGAAGTAAAGTAACTATACTCTTGTGAGGTGTAAACCTCTGTAATGACTAGTAAAATACTTCCACTTGGATTCAACCCTTTCTGTTTATAGCATATAATGGGTGGGGATCAGGTTACCACACTAGCCTGTGATGGATGATGATATGAGGAGCAATTTGGGAGCCTTAGATGCATCAATTCTTGATCTAACATATAGTTAGCTTTAAAGAGCCAACTTTAGATAGAGTTATGCCGCACCTTATCCATAATAATTAACCCGAATAAGTCATGATAAGGAACACCCCTCACTTTTCTTTTTTGTTCTTTTATTAATTTGATAGTTTATATTGTTTCTTTTAATAACAAGGAAAATAAGAGAATCATTAAGAAAAACAATCCTTGGTGTTTTTTAAAAACAAGAGAAAACAAAAGAGAAAGTAATTTCAGTAAAATTTTTTTTTTCATGTAGTTTGATTGATTTGATTTGTGTCTAAAACTGGCAAAAAAAAAGAAGAAAAGGATGAAGGGTTTTTCTTAAGTTATTTGTTAATAATAAAAGTTAGAAATGAAAAAAAAGTGTTTAAATTTTAGTTAATTTGGTGTGATTCTTTTTGTGTTCCTGAATTTTTCCTTGTTCTAAGCAAAAAAAAAAAAAAAACAACATCAATGGAAAAAAGAAACAAAAATCTTTGAATTCTAGTCATTCTATGTGATTGCATTTCATGTGTATTTTTTGAAATTTTCCTCTTCCTCTTAAAAAAAAAAAAGCTTCGAGTTTGAATGTTGTTTCATGTTTTTCATTTCATTCTTTTATACATTTTTATCATGATTGGAAATAATAAGATAATATATGTACCCATCTCTTGCACGTCATTATTATCTAATAGGATAACACATGCATTCCATGTCATCCATGTTAATAGATAGTACATGCATTCCATTTCATGCACATGTTAATAGATGGTACATACATCCCATCCTATCCATATCAATAGATAACACATGCACTCCACTCTATTGCATATCTTAAATAGTGTCAACCTCATTAGGTCAGCACAATACATACATTGCATTTCATGTAGGCATGTCTTATGTATATAATATGTTAGTGCATTTCATATAAGTATGTTGCATTAGTCAGAGGTATACATTTTATCACTTATGTAGTATGTCATTGCATTTTATGCATAAGGATTCATGAATGGTAGGGTCTTTGAAGCATGTATTGTACAAATTACACTTCATATGAATATATCTTACCACCCCTACAAGACTGCATTTCTTGCACTCATGTAAAATGTCATTGTATTTCATGTATATAGATTCATGAATGGTTGGGTTTGAAAAACATGCCTTGAACTTTATGGGAGCATACCTCACCATTCTTATGAACAAGACATTACATTCCTTGCATACATATTTTGAGTAATGTGATTTTTATCATTTGGGCTTTGTACATATGAAAATCCTTTGTCTTAGGCATCATTGCATCTCATGATATTCTTTTACATCATAATCATTTTCATGTATTCATAAGCATGTTCTGTGTGTCACGTAAATTAGCATTTGTTTAGAGGCATCCATTCATAAGAATAATACCATAAACTTTTGGTCTAAACCTTTTGAAATAAAATGTCTATCTTGGTAGGTATTAGAAAAGGAAAAAAAAAAGGGAGATCAATTAAAAGTAAGGATCAATGTATTGCAATTGAATCAAAAAGAATTTGAGCATAAGTTTCAAGAAATGAAACAATAGATCACTCAAAAGAATACCTTTAAATAATCTAGTCTAAATATAGGAGGGGATTTCAGAAGTTTTTTTTTTTGACAAAATAAAACTTGACATGAATAACATATATAATTTGTTTGAACTCATTGTTTTTCATGCCAGCTAAGAACAAGGAATGGTGATCGTAGGTATACTTTCTTCAAACCTTTGAAGCAAAGAGATATTGTTAAAGGTCTTACCTAAATATTGCAGGATTTTAAAATTATCTTTTAAGGTTGATAATAAATTCATGTTATGCATTTTTAACTTGGGTTAATTAATAAATTGTTTAAGGATAGCAAATCCTAAAAGTCAGGGAAAATGAAAATACAAGTCGGATGGATCGAATAGAACATGCCCAAGGAAAAATCAAGAAACAATTATGAGAATGCAACAAAATATGGATAGATAGTTGGCAGAATTGAAATAGATGTTAGCAAGTTTGATAAAAGAAAAAAGGGATTGTTGAAACATACAAGGCAAATGAGGAAACAACTGTTAAGGGACCATTGTATTCACTTAGGTTCACATATTCATATGTTCAAAACCTTCACATGCCATAAGCACCCTCAACAACCCATCAACCTTATACCATAGCCACTTTTGACAAGTTGCCCCTAGTTAAGATAAATGTCAATCCCAGGCCTACTACCTATAACCCCATTACTGGGCCTAATTTGGATGATCCTAAATAATGGGAAAATTTGAAAAAGCTGTCAGATCCATCAATAGATATAGTTATGAAGGATAAATATGACCTTTTGAAAGAAAGACTGAAGGCAATTAAAGGTCATGATATATAAGGGAGTGTTGATGCCAGTGAACTGAGTCTAGTACCTAATATGGTAATTTCGTCAAAGTTTAAAGTTCCAGACTTTGAGAAATATGATGGAATGAAATGCCTATCGGCACACATTACCATGTATTGCTAGAAGATGATGGCCATATTCATGATGATAAGTTGCTGATCCATTACTTTAAAGATAGTCTTACGGGGTCTATAGTAAGGTGGTATGTCCAGTTGGACTAAAGCAAGATTCTCTTATGGAAAGATTTGGCAAGGGCTTTCATAGCATAATACAAACATGTTGAAGATATAGTGCCAAATAGGTTATCTTTGTAAAACATGAAGAAAAAGATGACTTAAATTTTTAAGGAGTATGCTCATCGATGGAAAGATATTGCAGCTTAGGTCTAGCTCTACTGATAGAGAAAGAAACTGCAATACTTTTATAAGCACTTTGAAGGCCCTTTACTATGATAAATTAGTGGGTAATGCCACAAAAAATTTTGCTAGCATGGTAATATTAGGAGAATTGATTGAGAATTTAATTAAAAATGGCTAGATCAAAAGGCAAGAAATCTCAAGAGCTAAGGAAACCTTGGCCACCAAAAATGAAAAATCAGAGAACCAAGCAATAACTTTTGGGAGCCAATCACATAGACCATTTGTTCAGCACCAACCATACTTGACCATTCCTCTTATTATCCTTTAGCCAACCAAGTGTCCCAAATACTATACCCCTATTAATCAATACCAACGCCAATTTATACCTTATGTTTCGAACCTTTATTACTCCACCTACCACTAAACCAACTTCAAAGCCTCATAACTAAACAAATGGTTTAAAAAGGGCATGAGTTTAGTGAGAAAGAAGTCATATTGACCTAATTCCCATGTCATATGTTGAGTTACTGCCAAAACTTGTTAAGAGTCATTTGGTATTAACTATTCATCTGAAACCATTAAAACTTCCTTATCCTAAATGGCATGATGCCAATGCTACATGTGAGTATCATAAAGGAAACATGGGTCATTCCATAGAAAGTTGCCCTACCTTCAAGCATAAGGTTTAAAGTCTGATCAGAGAGGGCTTTATAAGTTTCTATGAGTAAAAGAGGTTGGATGTCAAATTGAAACCAGACTATACGGGGTGTAATTCTTGAAATGATGAGATAGGCTAGAGTCATTTGGAAATGACTTTCTTGAATTTCTTTTAAGGGTTACTTGGATTTTTTTTTTTATGTGTGATGCATTTTCATGATGTTTCCACTTTCATCCAATTGAATTGATATTTTCTTCAATATTGTTTTTCTATTCATTTTCAAAAGATTGAATGCTTTAAAAATATTTTATGGGATTTTGATTTTAAAATAATTATTTGAGAATAAAGCCCCGTATAATTAATTTCGAAAATCATAAAAGAGAAGAATGTGCCTTGAAAATGAAAATTAAAAAAAAAGTGTTTGATAAAAAGAAAATAAAAAGAAAGTTTTCATTTGTAATAAAAGATGGAAGGAGTCTTGAAAGAATTGATGATTTTTATTAGAAATAAACTCAATAAATACCTTCACATCTTTTTTAAATCACTCAATTGACTTCACTCATAAGTCATAATACTTCAAGGAACTTGAACTTGAATTCATGAACCTTACCTTTCCTTGATAATATTGTGATATCAAAGGTGGTAACCTTTTCTTAGGCAATGAACAATAAGACAATCAATTTCAAAACAAAAAAGAAAAATTGGATTCCAAGAAGATTAGGCAAAGATGGCATTTTTCTCAAAAATTTGGATGTCGTAATTTGATAAATGTCAATGTTATGCTATTCCCAAAATCAAAGCCACCAAAATCCTTTAAAATAACCCTAAACATACCAGTCTTTCACTCATCTACCCCAAAAGTTATCCTTATCCAATGTCTTGGGGGGCATATTAACCAAAATGAATGCCCTCATTACCCTTAAAACAACTTGAATTGTGATCAATCTGTCCTTTGTTGTGGAGTGACATAAACTTCTTAACACCTTAAACTAGTTCATTCAACATAACCCTTTTTTTCACATTTACCTTCATCATGGGTGGATTGTCAAAGCATGATATCTTTCTTAAATGGTAGTGGGGGCATGCAAAGAAAAAATAGAGAGAAGAAAAAAATAAAAAGAATAAAAATTTGATTTTGACATCATGCACTCAAGACATTTGAACAAATCCAAAAAATAAAGAAATCTCAAATAAATTCACAAAGAAACCAATGAAAGAAAACTAAAGTTAAAAAGAAAAAATTACTTCAGACCTTTTTTTTTATAAAAGAATTACTCTTAAAATTTAAGTGCCTTATGCTTGAAATGACAAAAGGCCATCCGTCATCATCCTTTCATAAATATAAAAATTTATCATTTGTCACCCTTTTAAGCCTAATGAAAATTCTTTCAAAATAAACCATAACTTAGGATTACCTTTTACACTAGGAAGCAAAAAATAAGGATACATCTAGGGGTTTAAGTATGGTAATGTCCAAAGAAGAACTCTATATGCTGAAGGCAAATGTTCGATAAAAGGTTTTCTAAGTTTTGAATCCACTTAAAAGAAAAGAAAAAGAAAGTGAAAGAAAGAAAGTAAGAAAAGGGAAAAAAATGAAAGAAAGAATTAAAAAAAAGGAAAAAAAAAAGAAAAAGAGGAAAAATAGAAGGAGGGGAAAAAAGAAAAAAAAATGATGAACGATTGAGTGAAAGATATGGGAAATGAAAGGAAAAATGCCCCAAAGTTATTCATTCAAATGAAAAAATGATACTTGGTTTAATCATCCTCAATACTTATTTTGGGCCTATTTATCCTTTTATATTACAATCCCAAACCTTGGCCTACGTTGCATCCCAACAAAAGTTCATATTGGATCAAGCATGAATACTTAAAATTAAAGAGCTTCTCTTTAAGGAATGACCATTAAACCCATGAACCTCTTTCATCTCCCTTTATCACCTAATTACCCATTTGATCATTAGTTCATTTTAGATAAGTTTGAATTCTTGAGTGCATGATGTAATAATAATAGAAAAGAATAAAAAAAAGTAGAAGAAAAGGAGAAAGAAAAAAATTGTAAAAAATAAAAAAAATAAAAAAAAATTAAAATGAATATAGCTTTAGAGTGAAAAGATTGCAAAAGGCCAGTCTATAGCAAATTTGAAAAGTCTTAAAGCCATTCCTGATGTTTAGCAAAATAGATGCTAACTAAGGGTAACCCAAACTTAAAACAGATCTGAAAAAGTTAAAATCTCCAAAGGTTTTAAAATAAAAAAATGGATTATTATAAAAAAATTGAAACCTTCTTTCTTCATCCTTAAATGACTTCTCAAAAATTTGAGCTTATCACAACTAGCCTTGCTATCTATTAAAATGCCACATTTGGATGCTAAAGAAAGTGTCAGAAATGTTTGATTTTCAAGGGATTCGATTTTTTTTTAAATTTATGTCTCATTTGTGAGATTGTCGGGAAAAGTATACACCTTTTTTATCCCTTTTAAGTGGTGAAACCTTTTGATTAAAGTAAAACTTCCACATGTTAAACCATTTAATCTTTTGAAATTATTTTTTTTACTTCTTTCATTTCTAATAGGGAATGCCAATTCCCAAGAGACTCCCAAAATCACAGTTGTTTAGATATTTTGTTTCTTTTTGATGTGGAATTTAGTTATGTAAGGCAAATTTTGTTGACCATTTTCGAAAAAATTTTGAATAACCAGTCACACATTTTGTGAAAAATAAAGAAATCATGTGAGTGTCTTTAGGCCTGTTTGTATTCAAGAAACAAAAATGTTTTTTCATGGAATAATTGATGTTGAAAAATGCAAAAATGTTTCCAAAAATGATGGTTTGTGTTCTTGTTTTGATAATCAAGTCTAAAAAGCATGTTGCATGTTGTGTATATTGTATCTATATTTTAGAAAGAACATTTTTATTTGCCTAGGGACACTTGCATTTGGATTATAATAGAGCTCATTGTTTTCCCCATCTTAATGATTGATCATTTATGTTTACAAATCGTTGAAATTTGTGAATCTTTAAAATCCCTTACTAAACTTTGAAACTTACAAGTCCTTGAATTTTGCAAATTTGAAAATTGTGAAACTATGACTCTTACGAATCTTTACAGTTTATGAATCTTTAATCCTTTTTATAAGTCTTTGAAAATTTTAAATCTTTAACATTTTTTGTGAAATCTCGAAGTCTACAAACCCTTGACTCTTATGAATCTTTGAAAACTAAGAATCATTTACTCCGATGTGAATTTGGAGTCCTTCAAACTGTGAATTATTTCTTTGTTATGAATCCAAAGTCATCCCAACTGTGAATTGTTTACTCTGTTATAAATCCAAAGTCTTTCAACTGTGAATCCTTTCCTCTGTTGTGAATCTAGAGCCTTTCAACTATGAATCATTTGTCTCTATTGTAAATCGAAACTCTTTAAACTTTGAATCATTTACTCTATTGTGGATCTAAAGTCTTCTAACTTTGAATTGTTGCCTTTGTTATGAATCCAGAGTATTCCAACTATGAATCCAACCTTTTTAATGTGAATATCAAACCTTTGAAAAATCTTGGTGTGAACCCAACCTATTGAGTGATCCCAACACTTCGATGTGAATCTCAAAACTTTTGAAGAATTTTGGTATGGATCCTAGCATTTCAGTGTGAATCTGAACCTTTTGAAGAATCTTAGTGCAAATCTTAAAACTTTTGAAGAATCTTAGTGTGAATCTCGAACCTTTGAAAAATGTTGGTGTGAACCTCGGCCTTTCGGTGTGAATCCCAAACCTTTTAAAGAATCTTAGTGGGAATCTTAGCCTTTTCAATGTGAATCCCAAACCTTTTGAAGAATCCTGGTGCGAATCCTAACTTTCAGTGTAAATCTCAAACCTTTTAAAGAATCTTGGTGTGAATCCTAGCCTTTTAATGAATCCTAAACCTTTTGAAAAAACCTTTTACAAATTCCAAACCTTTTGAAGGACCTTTCAGTGTGAATCCCAAAGTTTTGAAGAATATTGGTGTGAATCCCAGCTTGTTAGTGTAAAACTTGAACCTTTTGAATAACTCTAGTGTGAATCCTAGCCTTTCAATGCGAATCCCAAACTTTTGAAGAACCTTTTGGTGTGAATCCCAACCTTTTGGTGTGAAGCTTGAAAACCTTTGATACAACCTCGATGTGAATTTTGAGAATTTTTAAGTGTGAATCTTGAAGACCTTCGGTATGAATCTCAAACCCTTGAAACAACAAACCAAAAAGAAAGCCAGCTTTTGATACAAATCTAAAAAAAAAAAACAACAAACCAAAAAAAAAAAAGAACCCCTTCCAACATGAAAGCAAACAAACAACACATGCAAAACCCCTTCAGCCCTTGCTCTCGAAGAAAATTCGTGTCTTTAGCCTTTACATTACTTCTAATTTTCATAAATATGTAAAGAGGGATAGCTATAGACATCTAATTTTGTGAAGGTAAAATCTCAGCAATTGTGAAGTGTTTAAAATCCAACCTGATTCAAATCAAACAATTCTTCAATTTTGACAAGTTTCTAAAATCAAAATTTGAATCAATTTGACCAAAATGCCTTAAAGTCAATTTTTGATCAAACTTGGTCAAACAAAGTCAAAATTAGTCAAAATTGATTAAACTTGATAAAATTGGATAGAACCCTAGTCATCACTCAAAATTCACAAGCAATTAGAATCAATATGGTTTAAAATTGAAATCTGTGATTTTTAAAAGCACTAAAAAGTTTGATTGCATTTCGAAAAGTGTGAAATTATCGAAACTCCCATTAGGGTATTTTTCTAATTTGATCTTTCCAAGGTCAAAATTTTATGAAATGCTTTAAGTCATGGTTTTGGTATAATTTGATAATTTTTAGAATTTTGAAAACATTGATTGTACGTTGAGAGGTGTGAAATTACCAAAATACCCCTTAAAGGTAATTTCATAATTTGACCTTTCTAAAGTTGGTTTTAAATAAAACTTTTCAGATCATAATTTTATAATATTTGATGATTTTATGTGCTTTTGAAATCACAAAAGTACTCTAAGAGGTATGAAATTACCAAAATACCTTTTAGGGGTAATTTCGTAATTTGACCTATCCAAGGTCTGATTTTTACAAAAATTTTCAGATCTTAATTCCATAATATTTCATGATTTTTGGTGCTTTAAAGTCACAAAAATGAGCATGGGTACATTGATTTTTAAGAAAAGGCCTAAATAACGAAAGCATTGATTAAGGGCAAAATGGTCTTTTTACTTGGTTTAATGGTTGTAAAAATCCAGCCTTTGCAGTAAATAATTTGGGTCATTGGATCATCTTATTAAGGTGGATCCAATGGTGAAAGTTGGCTCCTTGAAATGAAAACAAGAAAAATGTGAGCCATTAGATGATTTTTTATCCAAAGGCTAATTTTCAATCTTGAAGGATATTTTTTTCATCTTCTTCATGGGTCATTCACGTTGAAGAAACTAGAGAGAGGGCTGGAAAACTAGAGGAAAAATAGAAGAGAAAACCAAAGAAAAATTTGAAAAAAAAAAAAAGAAAAATTATAGTGAGCTTGGAGTAGGTATAATTCTTTTTCCATTTTTGTTCTTCTTTGCATTCCATACCATTCATCACATCTTCATGCCATTTAGTTTTCTTTTTTCTGAGAAATTTGTAGTTCTTCATATTTTATTTTTCTCAAAGCTTGAATCAAAACTTCTTCCAACTAGTTCATAGCTTAGATTGGAGTTGGAAAATCAAGCAACAAAAATTCAAGACCACCAAATACCATTTGGAGGTTCACCATGGCTGAACCTCCTTTTGGTTCTCCATGGTTGTTTTGCTTGCTCCTAAATGATGTTCAAGATGATTAAATGGTCAGTTTGTTTGTTACTTGCATAAATTTTAGCTTGTATGTGATATATGCATCTTGTTTGGCTTTGAATGTTTGAATCCTCGATTTCTTTTCCATTTAGTTCATTATATGTTTGATGAAACCTTTCTCATGATGTAAATGCTTCCAAATAGTGGATATTATGATAATCATTGCATGCTTGAGTGAAATGGGATGAAATTTGCTTAAGGAAATGTCATAGGAGCTTCGACCATGAAAGATTCTTGGTTTGGCTGAACCTTCCTCTTCATTTTATGGATGGTTGTTACTTTCGTGCATTTGATTTTGTTTTTGTTGTGATTTTTAACTTTTCAATGTGTTTGGACAAATTTTCAATGAAAACAAGTGTTAGTTTATTAGGTTATTTTAGTGATTTTTTATTATTGTTTGGTTTTTTTTTTAAAGTTGGTGGAACATTCATCTAAATTTTGAAAATTTTCATGTTTGATCCATTTTCCTCTTGAATTTTCATCCATAATATCTTTATGATTTAATTTTGAAAATACCTTATTTTGTAATTATTTTTCAAATTCATGCTTTTGGCATATGCATTCATTAATAGTATTTTTGTAATTTGCTTTTGTTATATGCCCATTTCCATAAAACCAAAAAAATAAAAATAAAATAAAATAAAATAAAAGCTAAAACCTAAATCTCCCTTAAAAACCTAAACCCCAAATTCCATGAAACATTAATTCCTTAACCTTAAAACCTAACCCTAAACCCAAAACTTAAACTTCAAATCCTAAATCAAAACCCTAAAATAATACCCTAAAAGCCTAGTCCTAAACCTAAATCTTAACCTTAAACCTTAAACCCTAACCCTAAACCTAAACCCTAATCCTAGACCTTAAACCCTAGAACCAACCCTTAAACCCTAAACTAATCATGCATTGCATTTTATTTTTTCTTGTCATCACATGCATTTTTATAGTATCATGCATTCATACTTTGTTAATCATATTATATTGTTATGCATTCTTCATATTTTATTTTGTTCATGCATCTTATGCATTTTTTTTTCAAAAATTGGTATTCAAAATAAAATGTTCTAAAATAAGATAATATCTCAAGTAAATGTAGCCATTGAGATCTTGCTTAGTAGTAGAGGGACTCTTAGTGATTATTATTTATGAAAGTAGTTATTTTGATTTTGAATGGCAATTTGAAAATCCTTAAATTAGAGATATTTTTGAAAGTCTATCTAGTTATAGGAGAGTAAAAAAAGTTTTTCGATATTTAAGGTGTTTTCATATTGATCCAAAGTAAAAAAAAAAAGGTTTTTTTTTTTTTAAACTTAATTTGTTTTTGCTTCTAAAAAAAAGGAAGAAAACAAATTAATTTTAAACATTAAGTAAAATAAGATCATTTTAATCAAAATGAAGGGATAACATCAATTAATTGGTACTATCTTCGAAAAGCACTGTGAGGGTACTATTCCTTATCCAGGCATAACCGATTCCCGGACTCAACTTTGTTTTCACAGACCATAAATTTATTCTTTTTCTAAAACTTTTAAACCAATTTTAAAATATTTTATTAAAAGGACAAAATTTTTTGGGTGGCCAATCACACCCTAAAAAAGATTGGTTGCAACTTTTTGTTTTGTAGTTTTTATTAAAAATATTTTTAATTCCCCCCATTTTCCAAATTTTCCCATTCTAACTTTTAGGTCACCTGCCCCTGAGTCTTGAGACATTGCAACATTTTATTTCACAAATAACATGTATATAACAAAATTCTAGTGATTAGTTTCATTTAGGCAAGTTAAGTTAACAATATTAGAATTAGAATTAGAATTATACATTATTTAAAAATTCAAGGTACAAATTATATATTTTATTTTTTAAAATACCAATATATACATTTTCTAGAGTTCATGTACCAAAAATGCAAATAGCATTTCATGGTTAGCCAAAGCCTACAAAGAAATAGATGCACATGGACTCGTTGAATGTTAGTGATAGTAACAAAAATGAATAAAACAATAGCCCTTTTCATAGAGTCCTTATCATTATTTTTAAAATACATTCTACTGATTTGATATCTTTACATTTCATAGAGTTTTTATCAAATCATACAAAATTAGGAAAAAAAAGTTAATATCATGAACGACCTTTAAATTATAGTAAAATATTTAATATAATACATATATTTTAGAAATTTTAATGTAATACCTAAACTATGAATATGTTAAACAATATGATACTTAGAAAGTTATTTATCCGCTATGTGTCATCATTTACAGCTAATCACATTATGATGAGTACCACATTACTAACAGATTTATAATTCAAGTACTTTATTAAAAATTTTTAAAGTTCATGTATCGTATTAAATATTTTACTATAATTTAGAGATTATTTATGATATTAAAAATAAAAAACACAATATTACCTGTGCAAGGTGGTTATATTAATTAAATAAAATTAAGGTTATATACTATAGACACCTAATTTTATCTGGGCAAAATTTAGCCAATTGTGAGGTCTTTAAAATCTGACTTGGTTCGAATCCAACATTCCTAAATGCCTAAACTTTAAACCTTAAACTTTAAGCCCTAACCCTAAACCTTAAGCCCAAATCCATAAACTAAAACCTAACCTAAACCCTAATCCTAAACCCCAACTCTAAAACCTAAACTCTAAACCAAACCTAAGCCTTGACCCTATACCCTAATCCTAAACTTTAAACCCTAAAACCCTAAATCTATACTCTAACCTTAAACCTTAAAAGCCCAAACCAATCCTTAAACTCGAAAAAAAAATAACATTTGATTCCCTTCATGTTGCATCTCATTTTACTTTATTGTTCTATGCATCCTTAAATTATCATACATTTATATTTTGTCATCCATGTTTAATTGTCATGCATACATTATATATTTTTATGTTTATGCATACCATTCATAGGTTTCACAAATAAGGTTTTTTCAAGAAAAATATTTTAAAATAAGATAATATCTCAAGTAAAGATAATCTTTGAGATCTAGCCTAAATATATAAGGACTTTCAATGATTATTCTTTATGCAAGGTATTATCCTTTTTTTTTTAAATGGTAGTTTGAAAACCCTTAAGTTAGGGACGTTTTTTAAGCTTTTCCTAAATATAGAAGGGTGAAGGAAATATCTTAAAACTTAGGACTTTTTGATATTGATCCAAAAATAAAATTTTTTTTGCTATAAAAGATTTTAAAAAATGATTTGCTTTCAAAAAAAAAAATTCAATTTTTGGAATAAATCATTACAAGGAATTAATTTATAAACATTAAAATAGGACCATATTTACCAAAATTTAAGGATAACATGCAATTAATTAGTACAATTTTTAATGGATACTATGAGGGTGCTAATCCTTCCCCATGCGTAATCAATTCCTAAACCCAAATCTAATTTTTGCAGACTATAAACGCTCATCTAATAAACTTTAAATTTGTTTTAAATGATTTATTAAAATGATAAATTTTGGGGTGGCCAATCATATCCTAAAAAAGATTAGTGGCAACTTCTTATTTTGATTTTAATTGAAAGTTCTTTTTAGCCTTTTTTTTCATTTTGTTTCTAAGTCTGGTGGTCGGGTTTTGGGATCCGTATGTCAGACAACTTGACAATTTGGCAACTCTACTAGGAATATATTTTTAGATAATCAAACCAAAGATTGATTGTATGTTATCCTAAATTTTGATTTAATGGTCCTATTTAATGTTTAATCTTGATTTCTTGATTTTAATTTTCTTGTTTTCTTAAAAAGTAGAAAAATGAAAAAAAAAAGAAAAAAATTGGAAAAATTGAAAAAAAATGTTTTGATTTTAATTTCCTTGTTTCCTAATAATTCAAAAAAAGTGTGTATGTTTTACATTTCATGCATATTTTAATCATGTCATTTATTTTAAATTGTTGTTATTTATTCTATTTTTAATAATTGTGGGGCATTTAAGATAGGGTATTTTAGGAAAATATGAATGATTTGTATGTTTGTTTGCACACAGTCACATCTAAATTACATGCATAAGCTCTATACCAGGCTTTAACCCATTTTAAAAAGAAGTAAAGTAGTTACACTCTTATGAGGTGTAAACATTTGCAATGACTAGTGAAATACTCCTACTCAGATTGAATCCTTTTTGCTCATAGCATGTAATGGGTGAGGATCAAGCGGCTTCTTTAGTCTGTGATGGACAATGATGGGATGAACAATTTGAGAACCTTTAGATACATCAATTCCCAACCCACTATATAATAACCTTAGGGAACTAGCCTAGATAGAGCTATGCCACACCTTCTTTATAAAAGTTACCCAAAATAAGTCACATGAAGAAACATCATTGACCTTTTTCATTTAATTTTCTATTAATTTGATAATTAGCATCCTCGTTTTTAATAAAAAAGTACAAAACAGAAAAATCATTAAGAACAACAATCCATTGTCTTAAAAAAAATGAAAAAAAAGAGAAAAAGAAAAAAAGTGGAAAAGAAATTGCTTAAACATGTTAATTTATCTTGTTACATTACATTGGCACTTTTAATTTTTCCTTTTATTGATTTGTTTTTTTTTTGTCTTATTTGTTTCATGCATCATCCACAACATTAAGGTATTGGGGTATACATTCTAGATAATTTATCGATAGAAGATTTCATGGCATTACAAGAATCACAAGTAGGGTTTTTGGTTAATAATAAGTCTTTTTAGGAGGTTAATAAGCAATTGGAATATAGGTAGCAAATAGAGAGGACTGTTTGATGAATGGGTATGTTGCAAACCTTCTAGATTTGTTGTTTTTGTACTTAAGGATGAATGATACGATGGATTCAAAGGGTATTTGGAGTTAATGGAGCCTAGAAAGAAAGGTAGTATTTAAGGCCAAATATGAAAGACATCGTTCTAATGATAATGGTAAAGCCTAATGATTAACTACTAAAGGCTACAATGTGATTCTAGAATCCAGCCTATTGATGCTTTACATTCAACAAGGAAGACTTAACCCTTACTACACCTAGATTTGCCCAAGCCCAATAAAGTGTACTGAAAGCATAGAAAGCATTAGGGTTTAAGAAAAAGTTGGCAAAGTTAACTAGGATCAATGTTCAAGTGATTGACAAGAAAAAAAAAAGGCTAGAAAAGGATACCATGGACATTTTTGTGAGACATTATGCTTTAAAACCTTAAAAAAGATTGAGTCATGGATATATTTACATTTGCAATTTATGGTTTAGTGATTTTCTCGAAAGTTTTTAGGTACATAGAGGCCTATGTGATCAACTTTTTTATATAGTTGGAGCAAAAGATTAACCTTTTATTAATAATTTTGGTGGATACTATCAAGTCTTTGAATCATTACCAAGAATGATGTATGATGTATTCAGCTACCTTATGTTTGGATTCAAAGTCACATCTGGGGTATTGATTGAGCTTTATTATTGCTTTACACAAAGTTTTTATCACTTTTTGTCAAATTTAACACAAAAGAGTGGCCAAGAAGTTTCTCCAAAAAATAGTGTATAGTTTTCTTTCAAAGTTTAGAAAGGGATGGGTTGACTTGGAAGGCCCCGTGGATACCTTGAGTTTTGATCATATATAGTTATGGAGATCAACCTTGGGTCTCGTTGCTAGAAATTTAGGGAGCAACTAGCTATGCTCCATTAATGGTTAGATGTTAGTATGGTCTTAGCAGTTTGTTTCAATGACTCAAGGGCTAGATCAGATGGAATTTGACTATGGTACAAAAAGTTACATGGCTAGAGTGCACAGTATTACAAAGGCTTAGGGGTAGATATTCAGCTTAAAATTAAGAAGATATACCAATGATGTGACTCTAAGGTACTTAGTTTGGAGGGCTACGTTAGTCAACGATCTCATATTTTTATTTGATCATGAGTCCATTTAGCTAGTTGACCCATGGGCTAAGGCACCACCATCAGAGATAAAGTTGCTAAGATACAGTTTGAGGCAAAGATAGAGAAAATGAAGAAAAGGAGTTTGAGATAGCAAGAAGAAATAAAATAGTTAAGGTATGAGAAAGGTGCACAGAATGATAGGTTTGAGAGAATGACAAAAGAAAAAGATTTGGCTTAAAGTAACCTCAAAGAGTTACATTTGGAAATTTAGAGGTTAAAGGCTTAGCTAAAGGTAAAGGAAAAGGAGGCAAACATCAAGAGGAGACAGAGAAGCTTAGGGAAGACATACAACTTTGGAAACATAGTACCTACGAGAATGAATATAAGATTGCTCAAATGGTTTGAGAAAAGAAAGAGTCAAATGAAGTAATTGTTGTAAACAAGAGAAAATTAAGTAGGAGCTAAAAAGAGAACAAGAAGCTAAATGAGGAATTGAAGAGTCAGAAGAAAAAACACCTAATAACTCAAGGGAAAAAAGATGCACTCGGTATAGAAATTAAGGCCTCGGGACTATAGTTACAAGAAAATAAGGACTACATTGCCCTCTTACACAAAAAATGGTAAGAAAGAAAGATAGAATGGAACAAAGTATACAATCAAAAGATGTGAGCCCTAAAACAATGGAAGGCTGAGAGTCAAGAGAGATATATGTATATGACCACCTGAGTACTTAGATCCACAAGGTAGTCAAACAGGCTTAAACGATAATGGAAAAGGTAGAATTCTTTAGGCAAAAGGTCATCCCCACTAGCAGTCACAGTTAACTTCTATTAGACTTCTTGGATAAGGCAAAGGGGTAATACAAGCAAGTCTTACATTTTTACAGCTCTAGTCTTAGGGATAATGATGTATAGATTTGGAATTCTTGGAATTAATGAAAATTTTTGTTGATATAAGTTATTTTAAAATGAATGTCTCTATTGTCTTTAAATAATATGCTTAAAAAAGCTTATGAAAAAGATATGGTGTTTGTAAATAAACTTTCATCAGAATTTTTAGGCAGAGGGAATACCTTTCAATAATCCAGCTTAAATATAGGAAGGGATTTAAAATGTTTTCTTCCCAACAAAATAATAAAACTTGACTTGCATGTCATGCATCATCTGTTTAAACATTGCTTTTATGCCAGCTTAGGATAAGAATGGTGGCTGTAAATACATTCCTAATAAACCTTTGAAGCATGGAGATATCTTTAAAAATCTTACTTAAATATTGGAAGATTTTTAAGGATTTATCTTTTAAGGCAAATAATAAATTCACATCATGCACTTCTAACTTATGGTAATTACTAAAAGGTTCAAAGATAGTGTATCCCAAAGAGCAAGACCAGTTAATCTCATGCATCTACAATATTTGAGCTCACTCAAGAGTCATGGAGAATAAGAATGCTAATCGGATTGATAGGGTGGAAAGAGCCCAAGATGAGATAAGAGAAATAGTTATGGGAATGTAGCAAAACATGGATAGGTAGTTCACAGAATTGAAAACAGATGTTGGTAGGACTTTCAAAAGGAAAAGAAATTGTCAAAACACGTGGGACAAAGAAAGAAATAGATGTTGAAAAATTATTGTATCTACCAAGGTTTACATATCCCTAAGTTTAGAATTCCCATATTCCACAAGCACCCTCGATAACTTATTAAACTTATGCTGGTACTTCTACTAGGCCATCATCATTTCAGATAAACATCAATCATGGGTCTACCCCTTTTGATCCCATCACTATGCTTAATCTCAATGATCTTAAAAAAATAAGAAAAATTAAGTGAGGTATCAAAATCGATAGAATATATTAAGATGAGAAACAAATATGACCTACTAGAAGAATGATTGAAAGCCATCAAAAGACACGATGCATATGGGAGTGTTGACACCAGTGAACTAAGTTTAATGCCTAATTTTGTCATACCGTATGATGGGAACAAATACCTTTCTATAATATCACCATGTACTATCAAAAGATGATAGGCTACACTCATAATGATAAGCCACACTCATAGTCTCATTGGGTCTATCGAAGATTGTATGTACAATTGACTAAAGTAAGATTCATTCATGAAAATGTCTGGCTAGAGCTTTTATAACACAATATAAACATGTTGAAAATATGATGCCAGATAGGTTCTTCCTTACAAAACATAGAGAAAAGGGCTATCAAAACCTTCAAAGAGTATGTGCACAGATGGAGAGACATGGTAGCCCAGGTCTAGCCACCCTTAATGGAAAAGAAAACTACTGTATGCTTGTAAGCACTTTGAAAGGACCTTACTATAACAAATTGGTAGGCAATGCATCCAAGAATTTTGCCAACATGGTAATATCAAGAGAAATAATAGAAAATGCAATAAAAAATAGCAAAATTGATAAGTAAGAGGCTCTAAGTGCTAAGAAGACCTCATTTGCCAAAGAAAAAAAATTCAAAAACTCATGTAGTTATTATAAGAAGCCCTTCACCCAAACCTTTCATTCTTTACCACCCATCGCTTACTTATTCACCCTACTACCTCTTTGTAAACCAAGTATCCCAAACACCATACTCACATCCACCACCCCTATAAGTAATGTATGAACCAAGTTTCTGACTTAAAGTTCTTTAATATACCTCAACACTGACCATACAACCTTTCTCCAACAAAGCAACCTAATATTAGAATAGAAAAACCACCGCAATGGCAACACTAAAGAAAGAATCCCTATTGACCCAATACCCATATCTTACACAAATATCTACCCATAATTTCTTAAGAGTCACTTCATCACTTCAGTCCATAAAACCTCTCAAACTACTGTATCCTTAGTGGTACAACCTTAATGCTTGATGCAAATACCACTTTGGTAATGTGGGCCATTCTTTAAAAGATTACAGACCTTAAAATACAAGGTATAAAGATTGGTGAAAGTTAGGTTATTAACCTTTGACACCCAAACAAAGACCAATGTTAATGTGAATCATGCTGAGGGTATAACAAATGCAATAGAGAATAGTAAGGAAGTCAACAGATGGGTGAAAGAGGTAAAGACTCCTATGGATAAGGTATATGACTACTTGATTAAAATTGATATAATTCGACTAATAATCTCTAAGACTAATGATAGCCATCTAGAGTTGGGTCTGATCTGCAAGTATCATGGAATGGTAATGTGTCATCTGATTCAAGATTGTGAAGACTTCAAACAAAAGGTGTAAGAGTTTATGAATTCTAGGGTAATAGAATTTTATAATAAAGAGGAAAAGAAAGTGTGCATGTGATAATAGGATAGGTTTTAGAAGGATTACTTATTTCAAAACCCTTAATAATTTTTTATGATGCACGTGGTAGATGAACTAATCCCCTACCCTAAAACGGTTGTGACAATATACGTGCCTGTGCATTTTCATACAAGAGTGATAAGGTAGTCTTGTGGAAAAATAATTATAACATAGTGGTCTAAGGTTGGCAGAATGACTTAGGGCAGTCAATGTTATGCTCCTAATGTATTAGAATAAGCAAGAAAAGAAAAAATAAAAGAAGTAAAGGGAAACAAAATTAAGGAATGAGTTCTCATCGCAATGAATCTTGGGGCATATAATTAAAAGGCCAGTGACAAAAAAAGAAGCATGTGAATTTCTAAAAATCATCAGGCATAGCGAATACAATATAGTAGGTCAGCTTAACAAGATTCTGGCATGAATCTCACTATTGTCTTTACTACTGAAAGTACTAAACCAAGTTTATGTGGATCATGATGTTTTAGTTGAGAAGGTTAACCACTTAGTGGGAAATATAGCAGTTTTTGAACTTTATTATTTTCAATGATGATGGAATGCCACCAGAAGGGCAAGATAGTGTAAAAGCCCTACATATCATAGTGACATGTAAAAGCCATACAATGGCAAAGGTACTGATTGACAATGGGTCATCCATTAATGTCATGCCTATAGTTACATTGGTAAAGTTATCGATTGATTCTTTTTACATGAAAAATAGCTATATGGTAGTTAAAGCCTTTGATAGATTAAGAAGATAAGTGATTCGAGACATAGAAATTCCAATGCAAATAGGCCATTGCATTTTTAACATTGAATTCGAAGTTAAGGTATTTCACCATTATATAGTTGTTTCTTGGAAAGGCCGTGGATTCACACAATAAGAGCTATGCCATCAACTTTACATTAAAAGGTGAAGTTAGTGTTTGATGGGAAACAAGTTCGTTCGGTTGGGGAAGGAGACCTACTAGTGACTAAGACCTTGACAACTCTTTTTGTGGAAGTGGCTGAAGACACGCTTGAATATTCATTTTGAGCCTTTGAAGTAGTTAACACCATGTATGCGGGAGAAGGCTTAGTCATACCTATTCCTCACTTATCAAAAATTAGAATGCTGATTAAACAAACATTGGGAAATAGATGGTAGCCCAGTTTATGTCTTGGGTTAACACTGCAAAAAATGAAGAGAGCACCAAAAATTATGGAAAACAAAGAGAGATTTGGTTTGGGATATCAACCAACTACTATCGATAGAAGGAAAGTTATGCTAAAGAAAAAAGAAAAAAGAATGGCCCACTTTAAGGGCAAGAGACATTTGAGAGCAAAATGGTATGTCTATACCTTTATGATTTTTTTTTTTGTTTAGAAGGATATTTTCATCCAAAAGTGTCAAAAGCAGGGACATCAATTGAAGGGATAGAGGTGGCCTTTTTAAGGTTGAATTTAGAATCAAGAGAAAAAGATGAAACTATGAGAATGGAGGAAAAAATCTTTTTGTTTCCTTTCAATAGTAGGATATAAGGAGTTAGTTTGTTTATTTCCATTATCCTTAAACCTAAATAGAAATCTAAATGTCTCTGTCCAAAGGCATGTGAAAAGTTTGTATAAGCTTATTTTTTATCATCATCAATAAAATGTTGAATGCAATGTATTTTTCAAATACTGAACATCATGGATGATCATGATGTTTATTTCAAATTTGATTTTAAGAATTTTGTTCAAGTTAATGGGCCTGATGATGTGGATTCAAAGGATTGCACTTTGCTTCATGATTTGATAAAACTTGTATAACATGAGGAGAAAGTAATAAAAACCCATTAGAAGCTAGTTGATATGATTAATTTAGACACTAAAGAAAATAAAAAAAAGGTAAAGGTGGGTACCTCTCTTTCACATAAAGAATGATAAAGATTAGAGAAGTTACTCCATGAATATGTAAATGTATTTATGTGGTCATATCAGGACATGTAAGGTATCGGCATAGATATTATGAAACACTAACTACCATCGATCTTGGGTTGCAAATCAGTATAACAAAAATTAAATGTATGAAACTGAAGATGCTATTAAAGATCAAAGAGGAAGTTAAGAAGCAATTTGATGCCGGCTTCTTAGCTGTGGCTAAATACCTCGAATGGATTACTAATATAGTCTCGATTCCTATGAAAGATGGAAATGTCAAAATACGTGTGGACTATAGGGATTTGAATAAAACCATCCCTAAAGATAATTTCCCATTACCTGATATCAATACTCTTATTGACAATAGAATAAAGCATACGATATTTTCCTTCGTGGATGGGTTCTTTAGTTATAATCAGATCAAGATGGCATAAGAGAACATGGAGAACCATATTTGTGACAATGTGGGGGATATTCTATTATTAGATAGTCATGGTCACTTTTTTTCATGATATGTGCATAAAGTGAAAGAAGTATATGTTGATGATATGATTGAAAAGTCTTACAAAAGCGAAGATCATGTAAAGAACCTTAATAAACTCTTTCAAAGGCTACTCAAATATTAGTTTAAATTAAAGCCAGTAAAGTACACATTCAAAATTAGATCAAGAAAACTATTAGGATTCATTATTAGTGAAAGAGGAATTAAGGTAGATCCTGATAAAATCCAAGCAATTACAATGCTAGCTCCCCTACGTGCCTAGAAAGACATAAGAAGTTTATTAGGGAGATTAAATTATATAGCCCGATTTATTTCTTAGCTCATAGTAAAATACAACCCTATTTTCAAGTTGGTTAAAAAGCATAACCCAAGAGAACAGAATGAAGAGTGACAATATACCTTCAATAGAATCAAAGAGTATTTGATAAATCCACCAATGCCGATGCCCACTATGATAAGAAAACCCTTAATTCTATATTTGACTATGAATGAAGCTTTTATAGGATGTGTGTGAGGCAAAGAGATGAGATAGACAAGAAATAACAGGCCATTTATTATCTAAGTAAGAAATTTACTAATTATGAAGTTAAATATTCCTAGCTTGAGAAAATGTGTTGTGCACTAATATGGATTGCTTATTGACTCAAACAATATATGTTTTATCCTACAACCTAGCTAGTATCAAAGTTGGATCCCTTCAAGTACATGTTTCAAAAGCCATCATCGTTAGGAAGAATAATAAGATGGTAGGTCATGTTTTCTTTGTACAATTTTGTATATGTGGCTCAAAAGGCCATAAAAGGAAATGTAATAGCTAATTTTCTTACTGATCGAGTTACCAATGATTATGAACTGATGAAATTTGAATTCTCGGATGAAGACCTAATGACTAGTCTGTCAATAGAAAAAGAGGAGTCTACAGTAACAATATGGAAAACATTCTTTGATAAGGCATTGAATGCCTTGGGGAATGGCATTGGGGCTAGATTGATATCCCCTGAAGGAATATATTACCACAACACTACAAGGTTATCTTTCTACTGCATCAATAATATAATAGATTATGAGGCATGCATTATGGGTTTACAAATGGCATTGGATAGAAAGATTAAGACTTTAAAAGTCTTTGGGGATTAAGCACTAGTAATTTATCAGTTGAAAAGTGAATGGGAAACAGGAGTCTTGAAATTCATTTTTAACCAAAGATATATTACTGGGTTGTTAAAGCAATTTGAAGATTTCAGTTTTGATATGTTCCTCAAGAAGAAAATCAAATAATTGATGCTTTAACCACGTTGTCAGCAACGTTTAAACTAAATGCAAGTGCCAAAATTCATCCTATCAAGATACAAACCCTTAAATTTCCAGCACACTGTGTGAGTATGGAAGAAGTTAAAGGTTAACCCTGGCATCATAATATAATGCAATATATTAAGCATCAAAGGTATTAGGAGTATGCCTTAGAAAATGATAAAGAATTTTGAGAAGATTGGCAATGGGATTTATTCTTGATGGGACAGTCTTGTATAAGAAAAGTGAGGACCAAGTAATTTTGATATTTGTAAATGCTTTAAAAGCAAAGAAAGTACTTGAAAAGGTGTATGAGGGAATATACAAGACACATGCCAATGGTGACATGATGGCCAAACAAGTGATGAGGGCATGATACTATTGGTTGACATTAAAGAGTGACTGTATCAACTATGCAAAAAGATGTCGTAAATGCTAGATTTATATGGATAAGATCCATGTTCCCTCTATGCCACTGTATGTTCTAGCACCTTTATGACCTTTTTCTGTGTGAAGAATGGATGTGATTAGACCTATTACCCTAAAGGCTTCAAAGGGACATTGATTCATTTTTATGGTAATGGATTATTTCACAAAATAGGTAGAAGCAGCCTTTTATGCTAGCATGACCCAATTAGTTGTATGTAGATTCATAAAGAAAGAAATAATCTACCAATATAGGTTACCTGAGAAGATCATTTTTGATAATGATAGCAACTTGAACAATAAGATGATGAGAGAGCTATGTAGACAATTTAAGATAAGCCACCATAATTTTGCACCTTACCATCTGAAGATGAATAGGGTAGTAAAGGTTGCTAATAAAAACATCAAGAAGATATTGGAAAAAATGATTATTACCTATAAAGACTGGCATGAGAAGTTGCCATTTGCTTTACTTGTGTACAAAACATCAATTCATACTTCTACTAGGGCTAATTTTTTTTTTTTTTTTGCTATATGGTATAGAGGTTGTCTTGCCAATTGAAGTGGAAATTTCCTTTTTTAAGGGTCTTAATGGAAGTACAACTAGAAAAGGTAGAATGGGTCCATAATTATTATGAATAGTTAAACTTAATTTAAGAAAAGAGACTTGTGACACTCTGTCATGGCCAAATGTATTAGAAATACTGATAAGGGCACATGACAAGAAACAAGCTTAGGCATTTTTGTGAAGGCGAGTTTGTTTTGAAAAGAATAGTACCTAATCAGCATGATAGTAGAGGGAAATGGTTAGCTAATTGGAAAGTACATATGTGGTGAAGAAAGCATTCTCTAGTGGAACATTAATCCTAGTAGAAATGGAAGGATATGAATTATGAACCCTATGAATTTGGATGCTGTTAAGAAATATTTTGCATGAAAAAAATAAAGAAAATAAAAAAAGAAAAAATGAGAAAAAAATAAGGATCTAGATTAAAAACCCTAAAAGAGGGCAATTTGGGTCACAAGGGGAAATACTTAAGTTAAAAACTTGAAAGAGTAGCTTAGGTATAAGGAGAAAACTAGAGAAATGATTGGATCATGAACTTGAAATGGAAAGAGATAAGGCAATAGTAAGTTTGATTTGAATGAAGTGAAAGATGTCTTTTAATGTCAAATAGGGACATAGTCCTACTTCAATGGGTCAACATTGATCAAGGCCATTAATGAGACAGGATTTTTAAAAAGAAGATCAGGGTGAATGATCCAAATCCATCATGATGTTCATTATTTAAAGAATTAAAGATAGATCCTTAATATCATCCCGTTTGTTTAATTTCTTTTTAAACCAAATTGTATATTTCTTTTTCTCCTTTAAAGTAACTTGAGGAACATGATTATCCAAAATTGCAATAAATAACCTTTGTTCTTTTTGTCAAATCCTTGTTATTCATTTCTTGATTGAAAAAGATATTACATTTGACATACTATTGTTGGTAATAATTGATAATCCTCATATTAAAACTTGAATTAGGATTCAAAAAAGGCTTTAGGATAACAAAGATAAACAAATAGAGGTTAAAAAAATTGAATGATGGCAAAAAAAATGAAAGTATGATGATGAATATAGACATCAAATTTTGACCGAAACATGTTAGCATAGTTAAACAAAGCCCATTTAAAGCCCGTTAAAAGGCCCCTTTAAGAGTTCATAAAATGTATCGATATTTAGGCCTAATAAACAAAGAAAAAAGAGACACGTATGATTACTACCAAACACTTGTGCATGGGATTTATATGGATGATATTTTTTCATGTGGATGTATGGAAAAGAAAGAATAAATGAAGCAAGTAAACTTTAAAGTCAACTCAAGTCAAAATTGCACAAAACTTGATCAAAATGAATGGAATTAGGGTTAATATTCAAAGTTAAAAGTATAATTGAAATCAATGTGGTTTAAAATTAAATTTGGTGATTTTTAAAAATCTAAATTTTTATTGCATTGAGAGAAGTACAAAATTACCAAAATACCCCTATAAAGGATACTTTTGTAATTTGACCTTCCCGAGCTCATATTTCATGAAACTTTTCAAATCTTAATTTTATAATATTTCATGATTTTTGGTACATTTAAAATCACAACTGTACCATAAAAAGTGTAAAATTACCAAAATACCCTATAAGGGTACTTTTGTAATTTGACCTTCTTGAGCTTGGATTTTCATAAAAATTTTCAGATCTTAATTTTATGATATTTCATGATTTTTGATGCAATCATAGCAGTACCCAAAAATGCAAAATTACCAAAATACCCATATAAGGGTATTTTTGTAATTTGACCTTCCCGAGCTCAAATTTCCATGAAACTTTTTAGATCTCAATTTTATAATATTTCATGATTTTTTACATTTTAAAATCCAAAAAATGAGCATGGAAACATTGATTTCTAAGAAAATGGTTTAAATATCGAAAACTTTGCACTATGGGTAAAATGGTCTTTTCATGTGTTTGGAGGTTATAAAAACCCAACATTTATAGTGAATAATATGGATCATTGGATCTTTTATTGATCCTAATCTAATAGCTAAAGGTTGTTCGTTGAAAAAAAAAAAAAGATAAGCTTTGACTTTTGGATGAAATCTCATCCAAAAGTCTATATTCACTAAGAATGAGATTTTTTTTAAGGTGGCTGACTTTTAAGAAGGTTGGGGGCTTTAGTCAAAAGATAGGGGAGGCCAAAGGAAAGGCTAAAGAAATGAGGGAGCCAATATAAAAAAAAAAAAAGGTTGAAAAAAAAAAAGAGAAGGGAAGTCGAATAGAGTAGAAAAATGGAGAAGAAAAAGAAAAAAAGAAGAGTCCACAAAAAAAGAGTAGGAAACTATTGAAGAAAGAAAGAAAAAGTGGTTTGGTTGCTATTGGAGATAGGAGAAAAGGAAAATTTAAGCAAATGGAGAGTTTGGTGGAAGAGAAAAAAGTTGTATCTCTTAGGAAATTTTTTCTTCTTCTTCAAAAAGGTAATTGTTTTGTTTCCCTTTTAGTTTACTTTCATAAGAATATTGTTGTCTTCATCCTTTGCATGAGTGTGCCATTCTTCCTTTCAATGGACATTCTATGCGTGGGAAAAGTTTCTTTTATATTCATTAGTTCATCATGTAAAATGAGGTTTATTTGTAGTAAGTGATCTAAGGAAGGAAAACAAAAAATCTTAGATGTTTATGAGTATCCTTGGTAGTCCATTGTCTTAAACTAATACTGGTTTACTAAATCCTTTTATGAAATAGCTATTTGTGAAGAAAACCAAATCCTTCTTGTTTCGATTTAGTTGGTAAATGTTATCCCTTTTGGTCCTTAAATTTTTCTTTATTTGTCTATGAGTTAGAGACGTCATAGCTAGTTTTTGTTTTTTTAATTTTTGTTATTCTTAGGATAAAAGAGTGGATCATGATTGAATAAATAGGTAAACCTTAATAGTTATGGTTGAGGTTTACGGTTTGTAAATGGCCAAACAGATTGGAATTCTTCTTTTCTTTTTGCATTATAAACCATCAAATGGTAAGGAGAAAATATAGAAAAATGGGAACGATTGTGTTAGTCTAGTGGGAGTACTTCCTTTCTAGTTAATAAACCAAGGTCTTGAAACTTGAGCCCATACATTTATATATTAGTAGATTTTATTTTTATGCAATTTCATACCATTTATGTTTATACTAAAATTTTTAATTATAATTCAAAGTTCGTGCATGCTTAATTTACTTATTAAGTTTTTATACTTAAAAAAAGTTTTACAAATGAAATTTTTGAGAATGATATTTTAAAGAAATCTGAGTTATGATTCTCTAAAATTTCTCTAAAATGTCTAGGTGAGAATTTTTTCTAAAAATACTACCAAAATAATGGAGTATTTAGGAAAATATTCAATACAAAAAAAGTTTCATTTTTTAATTTTTGTAAAATTTTGATAGATGTTAATAATAACGTGTACTGACTCTTTTAGTAAAGAAATTGATAAAATTAAAGTTTAAAATTTGGAACAAAAAAATAATTAATTAAGTAAGAAAAGACAACATGAATAAAAAATTTCGAGGATGGGATTCTAAGGAAGACCAAGTAGAGATTCTTGAAAAATCCCTAGGTAAAAATTTTTTTCTAAAATACTGCCAAAGTATTAGGGTATCTGGGAAAATTTTCAATAAAATTTTTTATTTACTTTGTTCCTCTCAAAATTGTTAGTAATAATCAAAAAATAATTAAAGAAGATTAAAACATAAAAAGTGTTATATTTTTCGTATGCATATTCTACTTTATTATCTGCATTAGATAGTTTTAAATGCAAATAAAAATATCTGATGATGGGACCTCAAGAAGTCCAAGTAGTGATTTCCAAGAATTTCCTAAGTGAGAAAAAGTCTTCTAAAAGTTGTCAAAATATTGGAATATTTAGAAGCCTCTTTTCAATACGAAATATTTCCATTTTATCATTATTCTCAATTTGAAAAATTTTATATGAAAATATACACTTTTGAAAATGAATTTGTTTATAGATAATAATATTAATAATAAAATTAAGCAAATGAAATTTTCGATAATGGGATTCCAGAAAGTCCAAGTAGTGATTCTCAGGAATTCCCTAGGTGGGAAAAGTCTTCTAAAAATTACTGAAGTATTGGAATAATTAGAAGTTTATTTTCAACATGAAAAATTTCCATTTTATTATTATTTTCTTTCATTTGAATAATTTTTCTTAATAAATAAAAAGTATATTTTTTGGAAGTAAATGTATTTAATTATATTATTACATGACTTTTAATATTTAAAAAAAACAAACAAAAAGTCTTCGAGAATGAGATCCTAAAGAAATCCGAGTAGTGATTCTTTAGGAAACTTTAGGCAATAAAATCTATCTAAAATGCTGCCAATGTATTGGAGCATTTAGATTAATTTTCAATAAAGATTTCTCGTTCTTTTAAAATGGCACAAAAATGAGTTTTAGAAAATACTACTTGTTTAAAAATTATAGATATCATATTTCATTTTTTTTCAAAGATAAATACCAAAAATAAATATGAACCACCGAGGATAGGATTTTTAAGAATTTCGAGTAGCGATTCTTAAAAATTTCTTAGGTGAGATGGTCCTTTTAATATTACCAAAGTATTGGAATATTTTTAGGAAATTTTCAATATAAGGTTCTTATTTACTTTTCAAGCTTATTAAAAAATAAAAATATGATTTTTAAGGAAATAAAAAAATTAATTTTTAAATACCCAAATTAAGACCATTTTCATCAATATTAAACTTAATTGGTACCATTTTAAATGAGTGTCGTTGGGGTGTTAATTCTTCATCACACATAACTAACTTCTGAACTTTAAACTGTTTTGCAGACCAAAAAAAATTATCTTTTTAATAAAATTAGTTTTAAATTTTACTAAAAAGGTAAGTTTTAATAGGTGATCAATCACTCCTAGCCAAAAAAGATTGGCGGCAACTCCATATTTTGTTTTCTAAATTCGTCTAGTGGTCTGTAAAACTGTTACAATAGCTTAGGGACTCCACTAGAGATGTAATTTTTTATATAGTTAAGCCAAAAATTAATAATGTGATGTCTTTAATTTTTTTTATTGATCTTAATTGGTATTTAACCTTAATTTTTAATTCTTTTTAATAATAATAATAGTAGTAGTAGTAGTAGTAGTAGTAATAATAATAATAATAATAATAATAATAATAATAATAATAATAATAATAATAATAATGGTAAATAGCAAAAGGAAAACAAAAAATTGCATTTTATTTTACCCATATCATATTTTGATCTTTTATTGTATGCTTTGTATGTATTATTATCGTTATTATGAAGTGCTTAGAATAAGATTATAATACTTTATTCCCTTGTTCACACATGCCACATTCACATCATGCATGAGCTCTATACCCGAGCTTTAACCTTGTTAGGAGGGAGTAAAGTACCTATGGTCTTGTGAGGTGATAACCTCTGCAATGGCAAATGAAATACTCCAATTTAGATTGAACCCTTTCCATTCATAGCCTATAATGGGTAATGATCGAGGTGCCTTACTAGTCATATATGGATGTCAGTAAGAACAATTTGAAAACCTTTTAGATGTATAAATCCTCACTTAGCATATAGTAAACCATAAAAGTCAACCCGAGGTAGAGCCATATCCATCCTTTTCGTAAACCGTCTCCATGAATTAGAATAAAAAAAAGGAGAATATTTATATTGTGGTTTTTTTTAAAGAAAATCATAAATGCAGGCATTCATATTTATTTTAATTTTTCAAAAAAATATAATAAGATCTTTACGTCATTACTTTTCCAAGAAAAAAATTTTTTCCTTTCATTTTTTTTATTTTTCAAGTTTTTACTTTTATTTTTCTTTTTCTCTCTCTTTCCTAATAACAACTTTTTTTCTTTTATGTTTTCTTACATAAATTACATTGGCATGGTATAATAACATAGTGAGGTATTAGCTCTAAGACATCTTTCAACAAAGTTCTTTTTCGTGGATCCCACAGTATTACAAATCTTCTATTCTTCTGTAACTGTCCTGTGTGAATCATACAATAAGGTTCATGAATGGTCTAAAAGAACTCAGCAAATGGAAAAAGATTATTTACTTGTTGGTTTCATGTTGGGGTTACCATAAAAAGTGCATCTAAGTCTTACCAAAATAATTTGAAAGATTTGGCTACCATATGGAATCAAATGGGTGAAGCTAGAAGAAAAAGTTTTATGAAAAATATAGGCAGATTGCATCTCTTATCTCAGTAGTAATTGAGGAACATTTGATTAAGTAGCTGTTTAGTTTTGGGACCCATCATACAGATGTTTCACATTTAATGAAATGGATTTGACATCGATCATTGAGGAATATTCAGTTTTGGTAGGATTGGAATTACAGTATCGTGATAAGATATATGTCAAAAAACCAAAATTAGGATACTGTAAGAAGATATCTAAATTGATAGGAATGAAGGTAGAGGCCATAGATGCTTTGACTAAAGACAAAGGTAAAAGTGTTAGCCTACCTTGGCATTTCTTTCATGATTTCATTTTGGGACACTTAAAAGATGATCAAGGCATGGTAGTGTTCGCCCTAGCAATTTATGGTATGGTGATCTTTCCAAAAACTTTAGGATATATTGAATTGTAGTTAATTTGTTTGAATAAATTGAAAGTCAGGCAATTAATCCATTCCAACCATCCTAGCTAAGACTATCAAATCATTGAACTTTTATCGCCAGAATGGAGGATGTTTCACAGGGAGTGCATTGTTACTATTTGTCTGGATAGAAAGCCATTTCTAGATGCAAGAAAAATGCTTTTTCTGAGCTATATCTTCAAAATAAAGCCCTAGTTAAAAAATTTTACGAGAGTCAATGGCCAACATTGAAATCCAAAAAAAAAGTGGGTAGCAATTTTTTGAAGGTTTACTAGTGATCAAGTCAAATGGATGGCACCATGGATGCCTTATGTGCCAATGTTATATCGAGGTAAAGATAACCTATAGGTACTACTTTGGGATTTTGGAAAGTGGTAAGTCACGCTCCATTAATGGTGTTAAGCAATTTAGTGCGAAGTAGTTTGTCCCTACCACACATAGACTTGCTCTAGTAGAATTTGCATATGGTATATTTGTAATTTAACCTTTTGAAGCTTGGATTTTCATAAAACTTTTTAGATCTTAATTTCATAATATTTTATGATTTTTGGTGCATTTGAAATCATAGCAGTACCCCATAAAATGTGAAAATACCAAAATACCCCTATAAAGGTACTTTCGTAATTTCACATTTTCGAGCTTGAATTTTCAAAAAGCTTTTCAAATCTTAATTTTATAATATTTCATGATTTTTGGTGTTTTAAAAGCCCAAAAATGAGCATGGAGATATTGATTTTTAAGAAAACAACAATATCTAAAACTTTGCATTAGGGATAAAATGGTCTTTTCATGTGTTTAGAGGTTATAAAAACCCAACCTTTGCAGTGAATAATGCAGACCATTGGATCTTTTATTGATTTTGATCCAATGACTAAAGGTAGTTCCTTGAAAAAAATAAAAAGACAAGCTTTGACCCTTGGATTAAATCTTATCCAAGGGTGTATATTCACCAAAAATGAGATATTTTAGGTTGTTGACTTTAAAAAAGCTAGGGAGTTTAGTCAAAAGCTAGGGAGGCCAGAGAAAAGGCTAGAGAAAGGAGGGAGATAACGTAAAAAAAGAAAAGCCAAAAAAAAAAAGAAGGGAAGCACAATAGAGTTAGAGAAAGGAGAAGAAAAAGAAAAAGAGAAGAGTCCATCGAAAAAGAGTAGGAAGCTACTAAAAGAAGAAAGAAAAGAAGGTTTGGCAACTAAGGGAGAGGAAAGAAAAGAAAAATTTTAAGGGAAGGGAGAGTTTGGCAAAAAAAAAAAGTTGTATCTCTTAGGAATTTTTGTTTTTTGCTTCTTTAGAAATGTAGTTTTTTCATTTCCCTTTTAGTTTACTTTCATAAGAATATTGTTGTCTTCATCTTTTGCATGAGTGTGTTGTTTATCTTTTCAATGAACAGTCTATGCATGGGAAAAGTTTCTTTTATATTCATTAGTTCATCATGTAAATGAGGTTTATTGGTAATAAGTGATCTAAGGAAGGATAGCCAAAAATCTTAGATGTTTATAAGTATCCTTGGTAGTCTATTGTATTAAACTAATACTGGTTTACTGAATCCTTTTGTGGGATAGCTCTTTGTGAAGAAAACCAGTCCCATCTTGTTTCAATTTAGTTGGTAAATGTTATCCCTTTTAGTCCTTGGATTTTTTCTTTATTTGTCTATGAGTTAGAGACTTCATAGTTGGTTATTTTCTTTTTAGTTTATGATATTCTTGGGGTTGAAGGGTGGATCATGATTGGAGAAATAGGTAAACATTAATTGTTATGGTTGAGGTCTACTGTTTGTAAGTGGCTAAATAGATTGGAATTCTTATTTTCTTTTTGCATTATAAGCCATCAAATGGTAAGAAGAAATATAGAAAAAGGGGGAACGGTTGTGTTAGTCTAGTGGGTGTACTTCTTTTCTAGTTAATAAACCAAGGTCTTGAAACTTGAGTCCATACATTTATTTACTAGTAGATTTTATTTTTATGCAAGCTTCATATCATTTATGTTTATACAAAAATTTTTAATTGCAATTCAAACTTAATGCATGCTTAATTTACTTATCAAGTTTTTATACTTAAAAAAAATTTTACAAATGAAATTTTCGAGGATGATATTTTAGAGAAATCTGAGTAGTGATTCTTTAAAATTCTAGGTGAAGATATTTTTCTAAAAATACTACCAAAGTGATGGAGTAGTTTGGAAATTATTCAATATAAAAAAAGTTTCATTTTTTTGTTTTTCTAAAATTTTGATAGATGTTAATAATAATGTGTACTAACTCTTTTAGTAATGAAATTCATTAATTACAACAAAAAATAATTAATTAAGTAAGAAAGACAAAGCGAATAAAAATTTTCGAGGATGGGTTTCTAAAGAAGTTCGAGTAAAGATTTTAAAAAAATTCCTAGGTGAGAATTTTTTTAAAAAAATACCAGAAAGTATCAGGGTATCTAGAAAAATTTTTAATAAAATTTTTTATTTACTTTGTTCCTTTCAAAAGTGTTAGTAATAATCAAAAATAATTAAAGAAGATTAAAACTTAATAAGTATTATATTTTTTGTATGCATATTCTACTTTCTTGTCTACATTACACAGTTTTAAATGCAAATAAAAATTTTTGATGGTGAGACCTCAAGAAGTCCACGTAGTGATTCATGAGAATTCCCTATATGAGAAAAAATCTTCTAAAAATTGCCAAACTATTGGAATATTTAGAAGCCTTTTTTCAGTATGAAAGATTTTCATTTTATCATTATTCTCAATTTGAATAATGTTATATGAAAATATACATTTTTGAAAATGAATTTGTTTATAGATAATAATATTAATAATAAAATTAAGCAAATGAAAATTTTGATGATGGGGTTTAGGAAGTCCAAGTAGTGATTCTCAAGAATTCCCTAAGTGAGAAAAGTCTTCTAAAAATTACCAAAATATTGAATAATTAAAAGTTTTTTTCAACACAAAAAATGTTCATTTTTAGTTATTTTCTTTTATTTGAATAATTTTTCTTAATAAATAGAAAGTATATTTTTTGGAAGTAAATGTATTTAATTATATTATTACATGACTATTAATATTTAAAAAAAAAACAAACGAAAAATCTCCAAGGTTGAGATCTTAAAAAAATTCGAGTATTGATTCTTTAAGAATCTTTAGGTAAGAAAATCTATCTTAAAATACTGTCAATGTATTAGAGCATTTAGATTAATTTTCGATAAAGATTTCTCATTCTTTTATAGATGGCATAGAAATAGGTTTCAGAAAATACTATTTATTTTAAAATTATAGATATCATATTTCATTTTTTTTCAAAAATAAATACTAAAAATAAATATGAACCATCAAAGATAGGATTTTTAAGTATTCTGAGTAATGATTCTTACAAATCCTTAGATGAGATGGTTTCTTTTAATATTACCAAAGTATTGGAATATTTTTAGGAATTTTAAAATATAAGGTTCTTATTTACTTTTCAAGCTTACTAAAAAATAAAAATATGTTTTTTAAGGAAATTAACAAAATTAATTTTTAAATACCAAAATTAAGACCATTTTTGTCAATATTAAAAGATAACACATAATTTATTGGTACCATTTTAAATAGGCATCGTGTGGGTGCTAATAATTCCCCACACGTAACTGACTCCCAAACCCCAAACTATTTTCTAGACAAAAAAATTATCTTTTTAATAAAATTAGTTTTAAAATTTTATTAAAAGGTAAATTTTAATAGGTGGCCAATCACACCTAGCCAAAAAAGATTGGTGGCGACTCCATTTTTTGTTTTCCAAATTCGACTAGAGATCCTCAAAACCGTTATAACAATGAAAAATGAAAAAATGATGATGATGAATGAAAGGATGGAAAAATAAATGGAAAATGGAAATGATGGATCATGAAAAATGAATGGATGAAATGAAAAATAAAGAATGTGGATTAATGATGATGAATGAATGGATAAGTAAATAAATGAAAAAATGAACAACTGATGAGTATAAAGAAATGGATGAAAGGGGAAATGAAATAAATGAATGAAATGGAAAAATAAAGAATGTGGATGAATGGAAAAATGGTGAATGAAGGTGAATGAAGGATGAATGATGAATGGTGCTGATGAAGAAAAAAGAGAAAGAAGTGTCTTTTGCAAAAATTAGCAGAGAACTATTGAAAAGATTAAAGCCAAATGAGTGGATAAAAAAAGAAAGAATAAGGAATATTCAAATCAAGACAGGTTATGATCATGAAAATCTTATTACCATAAGTACAAGCACATGATAAGAACAAAACTATTTGAATCACATGCACTATGTTCCTTGCATTCATTACATACATTGCATGCAAAATGAACTTAATTCTGGAAAAGCAAATGAACTATCAGCAAATGAATACATTTCAAGAAAACCCAAAGAGAAGAAATAATCTTTAAAGAAAAGAAATCATTTTTAAAAGGCCTCAAATACAACTAAACTTTTCAAAATTGATATTTTTCAATTTTTCTTGCCTCTCTTTAGATAAGCTTTTTAAAGATGAGATTTTTTAAAGTTTCATTGCCTCTCTTTAGAAGAGCTTTTCAATATTAAGATTTTTAAAAATTCCCTACCTCTCTTTAGATAAGTTTTTTAGAGATAAGATTTTTAAAGTTTCCTTGTCTCTCTGATAATTCTATAAAATAGAGTTATTTATGCTTGTCTTTAGTGCTTAAATAGTTGATTTTTGCTTGGTTTTTAGCAAATAATGTTCTTTTTGCTACTAAATTGTTGAATTTTTTGTTTTATAGGTTTTCTTGAAGAAAAGAATAAATCTTATAGATTCTTGGTGATTCTTAACAAATCTTGGATGACGCTTGATCATGATAGGGAATCTTTGTTTGTTCTCATGATGTTCTTAAGAGTTCTTAATTTTCTTGAAAATCTTAAAGTTAAAGAATGGGAAAGATGTTCAAGATTGGTTTTGTGAAGTTAAATAGAGTTGGTTTGATGTAATCTTAGAGAAAAATAAAAAACAATTCATGCAAGATTCAAGTTATAATGAAGGCTAAAATTGTACTTTCAAGTGAATGCAAGTCTATGGTAGCCTATATAGGTGCACATGCATGGGTTACTAATGGATGATATGGCATTAAGAGTTTTCCAATTGGTTAATATGACATGGAAGATGATGTGGCATGATGAGGTGGTATTTCTATTTACTTTTTCTACTTGGATTTGGTTTTCCTATTCTTAGTAGGAATAAATTCTGCTAGGAGTAGGATTTGGATGAATTTATAAAAAGAGCATATAAAGGGCGACAAAAGAAGACTTTTTGTTGAATTAAAACTTTAAAATTTTTTCTAAGAATTCAAGACAAATTTGTGATGCAAGTTAAGAGTTCAAGAACATTGCATTTGAAGAAGATTTTTGGAAAATTGATTCATCATAGCCGAATGCAACATTCTTGGTAAGCAAGATTTGGTTAAATGTTCTTTTATGCATCATTTGAGTTGCTATATGATGGATATGATCTAAAAGACAAGAATGGTCTATAAGTTTTTTTTTTGAAGAGTTCTTGTTGAAGTTAACTATAATAGGCATTTTTGGATTCAAGAGTTCTAGTTCAACCGATAGTGTGCAAGTTCTCTTAGAGATCCCTCTTGGCTGAACACTTCTAAGGTTTTCTTATACATTATTGAGTCTTAAAAAAAAGTGTGAGAGGTTAGGGTGACAAACCAATTTATTAGAATTTTTTATTAGCTTTTTTGTTCTAATTTTTCTTTAGTATTCAAGTTTCAGTTTTAAGCTTTTATTATTCTTTTAAATTTTTGGTTTTTCAAGATTAGTTTATGCACGCTGTTTTTAAGTTTTAAAGCAATTAAATTTTGTTTTTAACATTGTTTTTTCAACTCTATTTGGTAAATTTTAGTTTAAAGATTGAATCTTTCTTTTTGGTTTTATAAGTTTTGGTTTTGCTTTTATCTTATTCAATCTATTTGGTTCATGTTCTGTTATGGTTTTAATCTTTCAATTGCATGTTAAACTTTGTTTAAAGATTTCAGTTAGAGTTTTTTAGAATGAAATTAATTTGGTTTATGCTTGTTTTGTTTAGATTGCATGTTTAGGGTTTAATCTTACTTTATCTACATTATTTGTTGTATGTTCTATTCAGTTTAAGTGTTTTTATTTAAATTAGTTTCTGTTTTAGATATTTTAATTGATTTTAATTTAGTTGTTGCATATTTAAGGTTTGTTTAATTCAGTTAGGGTTTTTATATTAGGGTTTGCATTATATTGCATGAGATTAGGGTTTCTTAATTTTGGTTATTGTTAATTGGTTTGATTTTAATTCTATTTTGAGTTAATTTTTTCAATTGCATGTCTAAAGATTAATTTAAGTTTATTGCATAGTTTTAAAGCTAATTAGGGTTACGATTTTTATTGTTTTGATTAAGATTGTATGTTTACTTGTTTACTTATTTGGTTTAAGCTTATCAGGGTTTATATAGTTATGGTTCATTATTTATTGCATGTGAGTTTGGTTATTTTGTTTTATAGTATTTGGTTTATGCTATTTAGGTCTTATTTAGTTTTGATTTTAAAGATTGCATGTTAAATTGGTTTCATTTGTTTCAATTAAGTTGATTTAGGTTTATTTGGTTTCAGTTTAATATTATTTACATAGTATAATTTCAGTTTTGATTATTTTTAGTTATTTGAAGCTTGTTTAGGTTACTTCGATATTGAATTATGATAGTATTGCATGTTTTAGGTTTTATTTGACTAGTTTACATTATCTTTGATTTGATTTATCTAAGTATAAGTTTAAAGGATACAATTTTGGTACTTATGATCTCATATACACAATCTTTGAGGGACAATACTCTTATTCTTATCATTATATTATTTATACAATTATGTGCGCTTGCAGATCGCCTATCAAGTTTTTAGAGCTTGTATTGAGGATTGTTAGTAGTTGCAATATAAATACTAATCACTATGCTTATAGCTTGGAATTTTATTTTTCTTATTTTAATCTGTTTGGTTATTCTTGTTTTGTATAGCAAGGATTGAGTGTTCTAGTTTAGTACCTTTAGATAAAGAGATTGAGAAAACACTTAAAAAGATTAAAAAAAAGGGTAAAAAGCAAACAACTCTTGTAACAACTATGATTGATCAATTACAAGAAAATCATAGAGCACTTAGGGACTATACTGTCCTTTTGCTAAATGGTTTTCAATCGAGCATTAGTAGGCTAACTATTCAAGCCAACAATTTTGAATTAAAATCATCTATTATTAATATGATTCAAAACTCTATTCAATTTTGTGGGTTAACTAGTGATGACCCATTCTTTATCTTACTAATTTCTTTGAAATTTGTGATACTTTTAAATATAATGGAGTTACTAATAATGCCATTAGATTAAGACTATTTCCTTTTTCTATCAAGGATAAAGCGAAGAGTTGGCTTGTGTCTCTTTTTCCTAGTTCAATTACTAATTTGGATGGCCTAGTTCATAAAAATTCTTGACTAGTTTCTTTCCTCTATCTAAGATGGTCAAAACGTGCAATGACATTACATCTTTTAAGCAATTTGATATTGAATCTTTATTTGATGTATGAGAGAGGTACAAGGAGCTTTTAAGGAGGTGTCCACACTATCGCCTGCCCAAATGGTTGTAAGTTCAAATTTTCTATAATGGGTTAGTAGGGCAAGCTAAGACTACCATAGATATTACTGTTGGTGGGGCTTTAATATGTCTATTGATGCACATATGACTTGATTGAAGAAATGGCCATGAATAATTATGAGTGAGCCAATGAGAGGTTTGTACCTAAAAATCCTACTAGGGTATATGAACTTGATGCTTTAACTAGTTTAACTTCTCAAGTTTCAGCCTTAGCTAAAAAGATTGAAAACTTAAGATCTAACCCTTCTTCTAGTAATGTTAATGCCATTCAAAGTCCTTTTTTTTCTTATGATAATTGTAAAAGGAACCATAATTTAGATAGGTGTCCCATTAGAGTAGAGCTTGTCCATTATATTGCTCAACTCAAGCAATAATTCAACCCATACTCTAATACCTACAATCAAGGATGGAAGCAATATCCTAACTTTTCCTGAGGTAATAACCAAGGGCAAGCTTCTAATTTTTGTAATAAACTTATTTATTAACTTACTTGGTTTTCAACCACCACTACCATAACAATACCATCCACCCTTACCACTTCAATAGAAAAAACCATTTTTAGAAGAAATGTTCATGTAAATTTTACAAAACTAAGTAGCCTCCATCAAGAACCTTGAAGTGCAAGTAAGTCTGCTTACAAATGCCCTCAATAGCTATCTTCAAGGATATTTACCTAGCAATATTGACCAAAACAAAAAAAAAACAAGGTAAAGAACAAGTTAATAGCATTTTTACCTCAGAAAAGAAAGTGTCAAATAAGGTTATAGGGAAAGTTCTTTATTTAGATGAGCCTATGGATGATGAAATAAAGGAAGACCTTAGTGAAGAAAAGACTAAGAAAGAAGATAAGGATGAAGAGTATGAACCAACTGAAGATGAGGATAGTGAGAAAGAAGAAGCTAAAAAAGAAAATAAGAATAAAGTTCAATTGAAACAAACTCCAAGGATCTCTACTAGAAAAGGGTTGCAATTTACTCTTGTAAAACAAGTTAAAAAGCCCACTTTGGATAAGCTACTAAAAGAATTAGAGGATGCTATACTTACTAAAGAGTGTAGTATTATGCTTCAAAAGAACTTGTGAAAAAAGCTTCACAATCCAAGGAGTTTTTATACTCCTTGTTATATTGGTAATCTTTATTTTGATAAAGTTTTATATGATCTTGGAACATGTGTTAATTTTGTTGTTTTGGCATGTTTTTAGGAAATTAGGGATTGGGAAGTTAAAGTCTATGACTTCTTGTTTGAAACTTGCTAATAATTCTAAAATGTACCCCTTGGGAAAGGTGAAAAATATGCTTGTGAAAGTGTATAAATACGTATGCCTAACTGATTTTATTATTATGAACACTAAGGAAGATGATGATATCGCCATTATTTTAGGCAAGCCATTCTTGGCAACATCTAAAGCCTTAATTGATCTTGAAAAAGGAGAAGCAACCTTAAAATTTCAAAATAAGGAAATTGCTTTTAGGTTTAGTAATTTTGATTTGGTTGATAATGTGGTTAGGAAAAAAAATGACAATATGGTTAGAAAACAAAAGAAAAAGGAAAAGATGGCTAAGGAGAAAGCCCTAAGGTCGAAACCTAGGCTAAACTATAAAAAGCCCATAAAAAAAAAAGAGAAAGACCAATGATTATTTCATGGAAAAAAGAGGGTGATCCAAAAGTGATTAAAGAAGTTTTAAAGGATTTAATCAAGCTTGACTCTAACTAGTACTGCTTGGGAGGCAACCAAAATCTTTTAATTTCAGTTTTGCATATTTACTTTTAGTTGTTTTAATTTTTTTAGAAGAAAGTAATGCTTTTGTTTTTCATTTTTTCTTTTGGTTTTTGTAGGAACTACTTGTAAAAAGCTAGGATAAGCCACAACATGGAGCATTTCATGCAATTTTTGTTTCAGCCATTACCATTTTAGGGGAGTATCTTTTTTTCTTTTATGTTGTTTATGCTTTATTTGCACACATTAGGGATAATGTCTTATTTAAGTTTGGGGGGAAAGAAAATTTGTGCCAACGTTTTTCAAAAGTTTTTCAAATTTTTTATTTTAAGCTTTAAATTGTCATCATAGAATCAAAATTACACTTTCCTTGATTATTTTCTCATAATCCAATAATGGTAACCTTGGTTGACTTTGAGTATAGTCTTTTAGAAAAGATTGAATGTGGTGAAGGCATGAGATGTATTTTAGAATTTGTTTCCTTTTAATTACAATATTTTCACATTCTTGAGCAATTAGTCTTGATTATTAAGATACTTGTATGTTTAGTTAAAGTTGTGTAGATGTGAAGTTGCATTAATCTTTGAAGTTATGTGCATATTTTAGAATTTATTTGAGCATATCTTGAGGTAAAATAATAGACCACATTTAACTAGGTAGATGATTGGAACATTTGAGTCTTTCAAGCTAACCTTTATATATGTTTATTCCTAATTACCCATTTTGAGCCTTATATATATATATATACACCATTTCTTTGTTTTTACCAGCATAAATTGGCCATCTTTGTTTTATTATCTTTATGTTTCTACCTTCCCCTATGTGCATATGGATCAATCAAAAATTAGTATGAGAACTATGTCTCATTGGGAAATAAGGGTGGAAGTTGAAGTTGAAAAGAAAATACTATGCAATTTTTGTTTCAAAAGCAAAAGAAAGAGAAAAACAAAAGCTAAAAATAGCTTTGAAAACAAAAGAATGGTGAAAGAATGAAAAAAAGCAAAGTACAAAAGCAAAAATAAAAAAAAGTTGCTATTTGAAAAGAGAAAGAAAAATAAAGAAGAATTTAAATTTATATGGGTGTTACAATTCTTGAAAGCCTTCTCATAAAAGTGTAGATCCAAAGTAATGCATATCTGGGGTTTATGAACCTAAAATTTTCCTCTATCATACCTTAACCCTAGTTTGACATTACAAGCTTAATAAAGACCTATTGATCTTAGGTTAAGTTATGGCTGCATTAGTGGAAAGAGTATGTGAAAATCAAACTTATGAAATTTGTGCATGTTTTAAGGTCATTTGTTGATTTCATGTTTGCTTAGCTTTAGTGGAATATCTTACATTGATTTGAGAGAGATTATTTATGCACACAAAAATTTATGATTCAAATGCAAGCTTATTCTTGAATGAGTTTTATATTGGATCTATGCTTATGATTTTCTTTTAAGATATATTAATTATGAAAATTTTGAGGATTCATAAGAATCTAGTATTATAATATGTATGTTGATATCTAACATGCTATTTTCTTATTTTTATTTTGCTTAAAGATAAGCAAAAGTTCAAGTTTGAGGGTTTGATAACTCTATAAAATAAAGTTATTTAAGCTTGTTTTTAGTTTTTAAATAGTTGATTTTTGCTTGGTTTTTAGCAAAATAGCATTCTTTTTACTCTTAAATGGTTGAATTTTTTGTTTTGTAAGTTTTCTTTAAGAAAAGAATAAATCTTGTAGATTATTGATAATTTTTGACAAATCTTGGATGATTCTTGATCATAATATGAAATCTTGGATTGTTCTTGTAATGTTCTTAGAAGTTCTTGATTTTCTTAGAAATCTTGGATTTAGATAATAGGAAAGATGTTCAAGATTGGTTTGTGAAGTTTAATGGAGTTGATTTTATGCAATCTTAAAGAAAAATGAAAAAAAATTCATGTAAGATTCAAGTTATGTAATTTTAGCAACAATGAAGGGCAAAATTATACTTTCAAATGAATGCAAGTCCATAGTAGCTTATATTAATGTACATGTATGGGATTATTAATTGATAATATGGCATCAAGAGTTTTCTTATTGGTTAAAAACGATGACATGGAAGATGATATGGCATGATGAGGTGGCAATTTTATCTACTTTTTCTACATGGATTTGGTTTTCCTATTCTTAGTAGGATTTGTTATTCCTAATTCTACTAGGAGTAAAATTTCCATGAAGTTATTAAAAGAGCATACAAGGGGTAGGAAAGGAAAACTTTTTGTTGAATTAAAACTTCAAATTTTTCTCCAAGAATTCAAGATAAGTTTGTGATGCAAGTTAAGAGTTCAAGAACAATGCTTTCGAAGATGATTTTTGGAAGGTTGATTCATTATAGCTAAATGCAACGTTCCTGGTAAGCATGATTTCGTTAAGTGTTCTTTTATGCATGATTTAAGTTGCTATGTAATGGATATAATCTAGAAGACAAGAATGGTCTATAAGTTTTCTTTTTGAAGAGTTCTTGTTGAAGTAAACTAGAAGAGGCATTCTTGGATTCAAGAGTTCTAGTTCAACCAAAAGTGTGCAAGTTTTTTGGGAGATGCCTCTTCGCCAAACACTTCTAGGGTTTTCTTGAGCCTATAAAATACATTATTAAGTCTTAGAAAAAGGGTGTAAGGGTTGGGGTGACAGACTAAATTATTAGAAGTTTTTATTAGCTTTCTTGTTCTAAGGTTTCTTTAAGTTTTTTTAGTATTCAAGTTTTAGTTTTAAGCTGTTATTATTCTTTTAATTTTTTTGGTTTTCAAGATCAGTTTGTGCACATTGTTTTTAAGTTTTAAAGCAATTAAATTCTATTTTAAAGATTTTTTTTACTTAGTTTGATAAATTTTAGTTTAAAGATTGAATATTTCTTTTCGATTTCGCATTCTTACTTTTATAAGTTATGGTTTTGCTTAAATTCGTTCAATCTATTTTGTTCATGTTTTGTTAATATTTTAATCTTTCAATTGCATGTTAAACTTTGTTTAATGATTTCAATTAGTGTTTTTAAGATTGGATTTAATTTCTCTTATGCTTGTTTTGATTAGATTGCATGTTTAGGGTGGTTTAATCTTTGTTTATTTGCATTATTTGTTGCATGTTGTATTCAATTTATGTGTTTATGTTTAAATAAGTTTTTGTTTTAGATATTTTAATCAATTTTAATTTAGTTATTGCATATTTAGGGTTTATTTAATTCAGTTTAGGGTTTTTATATTAGGGTTTACATGAAATTGCATGAGATTAGGGTTTTTTAATTTCGATTATTGTTAATTGGTTTGATTTAAATTTTGTTTTGAGTTAATTTGATTCAAATGCATGTTTAAAGATTAATTTAAGTTTATTGCATAGTTTTAAAGCTAATTAGGGTTTCAGTTTTTATTGTTTTGATTAAGATTGCATGTTTACTTTTTTACTTATTTGGTTTAAGCTTATTAGGGTTTATATAGTTTTGGTTCATTGTTTATTGCATGTTAGTTTGGTTATTTTTGTTTTATAGTATTTGGTTTATTTTATTTAGGTTCTATTTAGTTTCGGTTTTAAGGATTGCATGTTAAATTGGCTTAATTTGTTTCAATTTAGTTGATTCAAGTTTTTTGGTTTCAGTTTAATATTATTTGCATAATATAGTTTCGATTTTGTTTATTTTTAATTATTTGAAGCTTGTTTGGTTTACTTCTATATTGGTTTATTATTGTATTGCATGTTTTAGGTTTTATTTGATTAGTTTACTTTATCTTTGATTTGATTTATCTAAATATAAGTTTGAAGGATACAATTTTGGTATTGTGATCTCATATACACAATCTCTGAGGGACAATACACTTATTCTTATCATTATATTATTTGTACGTTTTGTGTGCTTGCATATCACCTATCAATCTCTTTAAATGAGCTTTTCAAAAGTGAAAATTTTTAAAGTTTTTCTACCTTTTTTAGAGAAGTTTTTCAAAATTGAGATTTTTAAAGTTTCCTTGCCTCTCTTTAAAGGAGCTTTTTAAAAATGAGATTTTATAAAGTTTCTCTACTTTTTTTTAAAGAGGCTTTTTAAAGATGAGATTTTTGAAGTTTTCTAGCCCCTATTTAGAGGATTTTTTTTTTAAAGTTGAGATTGTTTTTAAAGTTTTAGAGTCTCTATTTAGAGAAGTTTTTCAAAATTCAAGTCTTTTAAAGTATTTAAAACTTCTGATGACCCATAAAAAAAAAAAAAACAAAAACAAACCAAAAAAAAAAAATAACAACAAGCAAAAACCTTTCAAACCATGGTCTTGGACAAAATTGATGTTTTTGTCTTAGTATTATTTTTAATTCTCAAAAATATGCAAAAAGACACAGTTGTAGATACCTAATTTTGTTTTAGCAAAATTTAGCCAATTGTGAGGTCTTTAAAACTCGACTTTGTTCAAATTTAATATTTCTTTAATTTTGACAAGCTTTCAAAATTGAATTTGGAACCAATTTGACCCAAATGTACCATGGTCAAATATGATCAAATTTAGTAAAAAAAGTCAAAATTGATCAAAATTGATTAAAATCAGTCAAATTGGGTCAAACTTAGGTCAATTCTCAAAATTCACAACCAAATGGGATTAATGAGCCTTAGAGATGATATTAGTGATTTTAATGCATTAAAATCTCTTATTGTACTTCAAGAAGCATAAAATTACCAAAATGCCCTTCAAGTGTATTTTTATAATTTGATCTTGTCAAAATTAATTTTTAGTAAAAACTTATAGATCATGATTAAATACTATTTTACGAATTGAAAATCCTGATCGCAGCGTAGGAGGTGTAAAATTACTATAATGCCCTTAAGGGTACCTAACTCATCCTTTCATGGTCAATTTTTGCAAAAAGCTCCAGTTTATAATTTGATATTATTTGATGATTTTTGGTATGTTAAAAACCTTGATCATACCTCAAAAGATGTTAAATACTAAAATGCCCTTTAGGGCTATTTTTGTAATTTAATCTTCTTAAGGTCAATTTTTCATGAAATGCTCCAGATCATGTTTTGAAATTAATTTATGATTTTTAGTGCATTAAAAACCTTGATCATACCTCAAAAATATGAAATTACTAAAATACCATTTATAAGTATTTTCATAATTTAATCTTCTTAAGGTCAGATTTTTACAAAAACTTTCAAATCATAATTTCATATTATTTTAAGATTTTTGGTGCATTGAAATCACAAAAACAAAGAAAGGATCATATTTTTCTATGAAAATTGCATACAAAGGTGAAAACTTTAACAAGAGCAAAATGGTTTTTTTACATGTTCCAATTGCACCAAGGCCTCTGTTAGCCTTGAATTTATCCTTATTTTGAAATGACAAAATATTAAAGATAAACAAACTTGATCGAAATTTTGAAAAAGATTTATTTAACATGTTCTTAAGTTTTATATTTTGGTACTAAATAAATAATATGATTTTTAAAGCTTAACCAAACCTTTCTTTGTTTTCATATTTCTCAAACCAAATCTACCTTTAAAGATTATTTACTTGAGCTTAAATGAAAGTCCAATTGTTGTTTCTAAAGTGAACTTATTCATTTTGGACTTCATACAATTTTGACAATATCAATTTTGAGAAATAGATTAACTTAAGAAAACTATTTTACAAGAACAAAGTTTTCCAACATTGAATTTATTTTATTTTTTTGTATTAATTCACAAAGTTTTAATATTTGAATTTTATATGGTTGAAAAACTCTTTGAGTCTACTTTCTAATGGATCAAACAAAATCAAAATCCAAATTTTCTAAGAAAAGATTTTGAATTTTTACTAGACACACTGCAGTTGTCTAAAAACTACACAAGGGGTAGATTTAAAAATTTACTATAATTCGTACACAGTGAATTGGGTGACAAACTTTATATGGATAGAAAGCCTTTTAAGTCTATTTCTTAATCATCAAACGGTTTGTAATTTGTATTTGTATTACTTAAGATATGATCAAATTAGTGAATAGAGTGCAAAACGGGAGACTACTACCCAGCATAGACAGAATCGATCCCCTTTAGAAGGGATCGATTGCTTTTTCAAACAGAATGCTACCAGGACTGAAAATCCAGAAAAGTGATTGACCCCCTACAAAAAGGGATCGATCGGTTAGGCTGTTTTCAAGTGAAAAGTGGTTCAAAACATGAACCAATCGATCCCCTCAAGCAAGGGATCGATTGGTTCTGGGTGCAAGCACACCAATAGCTATTTTTTCATGATTCCAATGGGCATTTATTCACTCCAAGCTTTCCCAACGGCTACTTCTTTAATTTCTCTATAAGTTAGGCACTCCAACACACTAAGAGGATTGATGAATTAAGAAAGCAATAGCCAACAAGCCATATTTTCATTCTTTTAAATAATCAAGAGTTTTTAGATCTTCAAAGTCTATATCTTTGTATTTATTGTATCCAAATTATATTTATTGTTCATTCATCATTTTATTGTACTTAAACTTAGTAAACACTTAGCCTTAGAGATGTTTTCTATTGTTTGCAAAATTACCTTTGATATACAAGGGTGAAAGAGAATAAGAGGTGAGGTATCCTCTTGAGAGCTTTGTAGTGAGATGGGGTAAAATACTACAAAAGGTAGAGGTTTCTATCTTAAGCCTTAGAAAGGAAAAATAGGTTGTAATTTTAATTCAAGAATAGTGGATTAAAGCCTTGTGTGGACAACCAAGAAGAGAGGATATAGGTGCCTTGTGGAGAAAAACTGAACCTCTATAAATCATTGTGTTCGATTTCTCTATCCCTATCTCCTTACAATTTATTGTTGTTTATATTTGATTTTAGGCTCATTAATTGTTATTGTTTGCATTATATTTTCATCAAAAGTGCTTATTCTTTTAATTTTCATTCAATTATATTGAAATCATTTGTTTGGGAAGAATTTGTAGAGATCCAATTCACCCCCATCTTGGATCACCATCTCACCTACAAAGCTAACAATTGGTATTGGAGCTTTGGTTTATTTTTATAGGTTTAACCACCTTGGATAAAGATCTTATGGCTCAATTTTGGTTCTAAGATGGTGAGAAAGTCCTCAAAGCTCCTATGGTTGATAAATTTGAATTTTGTGAATAGAGAAGAAGGATGAAGATGTTCATAATGGCCCAAGATTTAGAGCTTGGAATATGGTTGAAAAAAGTCTTGGAATTCCTTCAAATGATGCAAACTACATGATGTAAATAATAGAAGATACAAAGGCCGAGTGCATTCTCTATGGAGCTTTAGATGATTACAACTTCAACTTGGTCTCAAAATGCTCAACCTCAAATGAGATATGGAGAAAGTTGGATGAGCTATATGAAAGACGAATTTCCAACCAACATGCACCATATCTCATGGCTATTGAGGAACCAAAAGTAACCTCTAACTCTTGTGATTCAAACTCTTATACTTTTGATGAATTACAAGATTTTACAATGATTTATTAATTGAGTTTGAAAATATGCATTTGAAACATAAGAAAATGATTTCAAACTTAAAAGTTGAAAATGAATTTTAATGAATTCAAAGAATGATTTGGAAAAAGAAAATGATAAATTGAAAATGAATTTTGAAGCTTGTCAAAAGAGAAATGAAATGCTTAAAAAAGAGAATTTAGAATTAAGAAAGAAATTTGAAGTTTTGATGAATGAAAAACAAGAGCTTTTAAACAAGAGTTTAAGTAGTAAAATGATTAAAAGTAATTTTTATAATTTTCATGGTCATACTATACATACTTGTCCTATTAGAAGAAAAGTTTCATTTAGAATTAGGCAAGTATGGGTTCCTAAAGGAACAAGAGACTTGCAAGTATGGGTTCCTAAAGGAACAAGAGACTTGCTCACTAACTCTCAAGGACCTAAAGCAATTTAGGTACCAAAAATCAAATGAGATTGTCTCTTGTAGGTGTGCTAGAGCAAGGAGCCACAATTTGAGAATAAAGATTGAATACTCTAGACACACAATGGAGATGAGTAACCTCTAAACTTTTATTTGAAGAGAATTTGAATTTGGTTACCTTTTTTTGATGAAATTTGAATGCTTGATTGATTATGCAAAATTTGGTTAACATTGATTATAAGATATATGTTGCATAATCTTAAAAAAATGTGAACTTGCATTCAATATGCATTTATTTTGCTCTTAAGTATGTTTGAGATGCTTGTTGAAATTGTTTGTGGTGTTAAATTACTTTAGCATACTTTTGTTGATAAATTTTTTATTGATTTGTGATTGTTAAACATGCTTATATGACCATGATGTTTAAAATTGCTCAAATTTGTTTATAATGTTTGGATCTTGTGAATTCTTTAAACTTGATTGTGTTATACATAAGTGTTTTAACTCTTGATTTGTGATTTTAGAAATTGATGATCATCTTGTGCTTAAATAATATATATTGATGTTTGATTGTTCATCTCTTGACTTCTTATGAAATAATCTTAAAGTATGATTTAATTCATTATCCTTATTAATTCAAGATTTATTTCTTCTTTTGTGTTGATGAATTGACGAACTTTATGTGCTTAAGTAATATATATTGATTCTTTGTTCATCTATGTTTTTGGTCAAGGTATGTGCTCATATGATGATTGGTTCAACTTGACCTTAATACTTGTGATTTGAAAGTGCTTAAATTGTCTATTTTTAATTTGTGAAATACTCTTGTGAAATATGCTTGTTTTTGTGCTTAAATGTTTTATTAATTTTGTGAAATATTTTGGATCTTGTGCTCAATTGATATATCTCTTGATTTGTGATTTTGAATATGATGAACTACTTGCTTGTAAATGATATGTGTTATTGGTTCATCTATTGTTCTTGTCAAGTGTGTGTATATATGAGAAATGTGGTTTTTCTTGACTTGACATGGTTGCAACATGACTTAAGTAAATGAATTTCTTATGATGCTTATTTTTAGCTTAAGTCACTGTTGATTATGGCCTATAATTTGTGTAGACATATTTATGCTTTTGTGCTAAAATTTTCTTGAATATTTTTTTTGATAAATATGTCTTCCTTGAGTTTTTAGTTTTTACATGGCCTAAAACTTATTTTGGCATATTCTTTGGTGACTTATTGAATATATATATATATATATGAATATTGAATATGTCTATTTTGTGTTCATGAATGATCTAAAAGGTTTGATTTTTGCACATTACATGAGAACTTTTGCTTTAGTGCCATTCTTGTGCTATTTGATGTTTAAATTGATATATGGCCTTTAGCTTAAGTATATATCTCCCTTGCAATTAGCAACTTGTGCTTAGTAAATAAATTTTCTTTTGCCTATAATGACTTAGAATATGGAATTGTTTTCTAACAATTGGTATAATTTTTATTAATTGATTTTTTTGACGCTTCTAATGAAAATCCTTTGTCAAGAAATTTTTCTAAGACTATACTAGGAGAACTTGAAATAAGCATGAATGAGCCTACATTTTTTAAATTTCAAGTATAGCAAGCAAAGTATGTCATCCTCATCAATCAAGCCCAAGTACATAAAAGACTAGCTCAAATAATGTGGAATGGAAGATTCAAAATCTCACTCAACTACAATGAGCACAACAACATAGCTTGATAAGGATAGAGGTAATTGTATTGAATCTAAGCTATGTGCCTATGATTTATAATGTTTAATGCATGATTTCATAAATGCTTGCTTTGATATGTGCAAAAATGAGATATTATGTTTGAATTTATGAACACATTGCACAAATTAATCACCAAGCCACTTGGTAGATATTGTTCTAATATTTTTGAAAGCTTGGATTGATTAACTCACCTTCATTGATATTCATGCCTAGTTCTTGATGGCTTTGATTAATAGTTTTCATTGCATGAATATTTGTTTAAGATGAATCTTTGAACATAGCTATGAGTTGGATATGTTGATTTCTTGATCTTTAAATTGATTTGACTCATAGATTATGAATTATAAATTTGAAATTTACATACATGTTCATTGATTGACATTGAGATGGCATGTACCAAATTGTGCCTAAATGCTTGTATATATATTTTTTAATTAGGTATATTGCTTATATATTTTGCATATGCTTGTATGATTTTGATTGAAATATATGATTGAATACTTGCATATGTTTGAGTTAAGTACATTGCTATGCATTGAAATAATTTGGATTATATTTGAATGATTATGCTTTCATTACTTCTTTACTATAGCATATGTGCTCATCATGTTTGAAAAATCATGTTTATATAATCTTTGTTAGTACATGATGATTGAACCTCATTGCTCATTAGTACTTATGATTTATTATATGCATATGAGCTTTTGGTTCTTGTTTGGATAGGATAGCTTATGAAAGATTACTATTATCATTTATGCATGCATTGAATGAATCTTTCATATGCTTGAAGTAAGTTTGTTCTATGAAAGTTGTTGAATAAAATTGCTAACAATTGGTAACAATTGATATCAAAATTGCTAAATATTCTTTGTCAACTTTCATAGATGCTTATTTATGTGCCTATACTTGATATAGCTTGTACCTCTCATGAAAAATTATGTGTGCCTTATATTGATTATTTCTTAATTTAGAAAGGAGGAGAAATCTTAGAATATAATTTTGCTTGATTTGTTTGTCATAACAATTGGTATGCTTTATCATAACATATCTTTAACAATTGGTATCCTTAACAATTGGTATGAGCTTGTATACATGTGCTTGAATTTATGCATAATTGCTATTGATCTCTTAGGTTTTAAGCACATCTTAAGATAACATGATTTATGAGTAGATTGCATATCATTCATTACCCTTTGCTCATAAATTTCATGTAGTAAATTTGATGACTTGTGCTAAAATGCTAAAATTGGATACACTTATGCTTTTATGCTTGAATACATGTATGTGAACTTCATTGTGCATATTACATTTGATTACATGCATTCAAAATACTCTTGATATTATTGGTATCAAGCATTTTGTCCCATACCTTGAATTGATCTCTCTTTCTTTTGAAATGACAAAAAGGGGAGAGAGTTTAGAGATATTTCTTCTTATTGCAATTGATATAGGAGCTTAAAAATTTGGTATAAAGAGCATAAACAAAAGGGAGGAGAAATGTTTTATGAATATTAATGATGCCTCTTTATGTTTATTTACTCATTAATATGCTCATGCCTTTTTGCTATGACAAAAAGGGTGAGAAATATCATATGGACAAATTTGCTTATGCTTGACATAGTTTGATTGTGCTTATTTGATATATATGCTCTAACATATGTTTGGTGAGTTGTGTTGGATTAGGATGCATAAATTAAGGGGGAGTTTTACCATGCATTGTTTAAGAGGGAGTTTTCCAAAATGTCTTTCAAAATCTTAAATGTTTCAAAGAAAGTTTTTTATCAAGCAAATTTATATTTAAGTTTTATCATATCAAAAAGGGGGAGATTGTTAGCTTTGAATTTATCCTTATTTTGAAATGACAAAACATTAAAGATAAATAAACTTGATCAAAATTTTGAAAAAGATTTATTTAGTACATGTTCTTAAGTTTTATATTTTGGTACTAAATAAATAATATGATTTTTAAAGCTTAAACAAACCTTTCTTTGTTTTCATATTTCTCAAACCAAGTCTACCTTTAAAGATTATTTATTTGAGCTTCAATGAAAGTTCAATTGTTGTTTTTAAAGTGAACTTATTCATTTTGGATTTAATACAATTTTGACAATATTGGTTTTGAGAAATAGATTAACTTAAGAAAACTATTTTACAAGAACAAAGTTTTCCAACATTGAACTTATTTTATTTTTCTGTATTAATTCACAAAGTTTTAATATTTGAATTTTATATGGTTGGAAAGCTCTTTGAGTCTACTTTCTAATGGATCAAACAAAATCAAAATCCAAATTTTTTAAGAAAAGATTTTGAATTTTTACTAGACACACTGCAGTTATCTAAAAATTACATAAGGGGTAGATTTGAAAATTCACTATAATTCGTATACAGTGAATTAGGATGAACTTTACATTGATAGAAAACCCTTTAAGTCTAATTTCTAAATCTTCAAACGGTTTATAATTTGTATTTGTATAACTCAAGATATGATCAAATTAGTAAGTAGAGTGCAAAATGAAAGACTACCACCCGGCATAGACAAGATCTATCCCCTCTAGAAGGGATCGATTGCTTTTTCAAACAGAATACCCCCAGGACTGAAATCCAGAAAAGGGATCGATCCCCCCACATAGGGGATCGATCACCCCATTAACCAATCGATCCCTTACAAAAAGGGATTGATCGGTTAGGCTATTTTCAAGTGAAAATGGTTCAAAACATGAACCAATCAATCCCTCAAGCAAGGGATAGATTGGTTCTAGGCATAAACACACCAATAGCTACTTTTTCATGATTCCAACGGGCATTTCTTCACTCCATGCTTCCCTAATGGCTACTTCTTCAATTTCCCTATAAATTGGGCACTCCAACACACTAAGAGGATTGATGATCAAGAGAGCAAGAAGCCATAAGTCATATTTTCATTTCTCTTAAGTAATCAAGAGTTTTTAAAGCTTCAAAGTCATATCTTTGTATTTATTGTATCCAAATTATATTTGTTGTTCATTCATCATTTTCTTGTACTTAAACTTAGCAAACACTTAGCCTTAGAGAGGTTGTTCTATTATTTGCAAAATTACCTTTGATATGCAAGGGTGGAAGAGAAAAGAGGTGAGGTATCCTCTTGAAAGCTTTGTAATGAGATTGGATAAAATACTACAAAGGGTAGAGGTTTCTATCTTAAGCCTTAGAAAGAAAAAGATAGGTTGTAATTTCAATTCAAGAATAGTGGATTGAAGCTTTGGTGTGGACAACCAAGAAGAGAGGACGTAGGTGTCTTGTGGAGAAGGACTGAACCTCTATAAATCATTGTGTTTGATTTCTCTATCTCTATCTCCTTACAATTTATTGTTGTTTATATTTGATTTTAGGCTCATTAATTGTTATTGTTTGCATTATATTTTTATCAAAAGTGCTTATTATTTTAATTTCCATTCAATTATATTGAAATCATTTGTTTGGGAAGAATTTGGAGAGATCCAATTCACCCCCTCTTGGATCACCATCTCACCTATAAAGCTAGCAGCCTTATTTTTTGTTGGATTCATCATGGACCTTGATCATTCAAAGGCCTAGATCTAATGGTGAAAAGTGATTGCTTGGAAAATAATCTTAGAAGGGGGCTAATTGCCCTTGGATGCAAAGTTGATCAATGGCCCTCATACATTTGCATGGCATATAAATTTATCATTTAGGGCTTAGAAAGAGGGAGGAAGGCAACTTGAAAGTAGCATGAAAATGAAGGGAAAAGTAAAAAATAAAACTATTTGGGAAGCTTTTTAAAGGTATAATTTTTACTATTTCTTTCATTGCATTTCATATCATTTCCATAGTTTTCATATTATTTTCCTTTGAATTTTTTTTTAAAGAGAAAACAACTTCCTCCACAGTTTATAGCCTTTCATAACTCTAAGCTTGATCCAAAAACTCAACCAACTAATCAATAGTTTGGATTGAAACAAAATAGATCAAGGATAACAAAAATCCACCATTGTTGTAACCTTTAGAGGTTCGGTCAACAACTTCCTCCATAGTTCATTACCTCCATAACTCCAAGCTTGATCCAAAAACTCAACCAACTAATCACTAGTTTGGATTGAAACAAAATAGATTAAGAAAAGTAAAAATCCACAATTGTTGTAACCTTGAAAGGTTCGATCTAGCTTCCATCCTTTATGGCCAACCTATCTTTTGGTTTTTATTATGTGTTTTCCTTTTAAACCATGTGTTTGGATGTTTTGAGTGTTATACCACGTGTAATTTGCATATTTGTTGGTTGTTTTAGTAATATGCATGTTATGTTTGGCTAAGTATGCATATTTTTATGGTTTCAACTTTTAGTAGTTTGCTACATGTTTGATAAAATTCCTTTTATGATATAAATGCCTTCATATGATAGTTTTATAAGTGTTTGGTGCATGTTTAAGCTAAATAAAATGTTGCATGATTATGGGAAGTACCATGGAAGCATTCAGCCAAGCTTCCCCATGCTTAGCTAAACATTCTTTTGTGTTTGGTAGCTAAATGTTGCTTATAACATATTTGTTTGTGGTTCATTCTTTATGTTTTCAATATGTTTGATGAAATCCCCAATGAATAAAAAAGTTGATTTGGTAAAATTTTTGGTGAATTTTACTTAGTTTGCATGTGTTCGATTTAAAACAAAAATGATGGAGACATGGCTTTAATGTTTGGCACAACAACTTCTCCATGAAATGGCTTAGCTGAACCTTATTTTTTTACTTGAACCCTTGATGTTTGATCAATGGTTGAACATTTTTTTTTCTTGAACCCTTGATGGTTGATCAATGGCGGAACCTTATTTTGTTTCTTGTGATGTTTAATCCATTTTACTATGTTATTACCTATATATTTATTTTGTAATATTTTTAATTATGCCTAAGTTTGTAATATGTTTATTTTCATATTCCATGTATTAAAGGTTGCATTTTATTATTGGCATTTTTTTTTACTTTTGTCACATTCATTCACCATGATAACCCTAAACCCTAAATCCCTAATCCTAAACCAAAACCTTAAACCTTAAAAGGAAAGGAAAGGAAAAGAAAAAAAAAAGTTTTTAAAAGAAAAGAAAAGACACATGTAACCCTTATTTAAATAATTAAAATTAATAAAGGAAAGGAAAGGAAACAAATTCTAACAACCATTGTTTGGATAAAGAGTGTAAAAGAAAGGAAATGATTCATTATAATAATTTTTTCCAATTATAACCTTTCATTGCCTATGATTTTAGAGCATTCTTGGATCATGATATATTTGCTATCTTGTTTGACTTCACAATTACTATTAATCAGTGGTTTTTATATTGGAAGAAATATGTGAAACTTACTTTAAAAAAGAGATGGCTTTGAAAAACTTATAAGATGATTGTGATTTGCTTAGGTTTTTTTTATTAGATTTTTAGTATTAATAAAAGATAGATATAATAGTCTTTTTATAAAAAAAAAATTCAACTTTCCTTTCTTTAGCTTTTCCTCCAAATTGAGGTATTAAAAAAATTAGGTTGACAAGGCAAACCAAAGGTTATTTGGTTTCTACTTCTTCCTCTTTTTTTAAATTAAAAATTTATCCAAACAAGGAGAGGGGTGTTTTGTTTCCTTTATTTCCCTTTACTTTACTTTCTTTTCCTTCCCCTCCCTTTAATCCAAACACATTGTAAATCCTAAACTCTAACCCTAAACCATAAACCAAAATCCTAAACCCTAACCCTAAACTCAAAATCCTAAACCAAAACTCTAAATCCTTAACTCTAAACCCAAATCCTAAACCTACATCTCAACCTTAAACCTTAAACCCTAAACCTAAACCCTAAACCTAAACTCTAACCCTAAACCCTAAACCCTTAAACCTAAACTCTAACACTAAACCCTAAAACCTTAAACCTAAACCTTAACCCTAAAACCTAAGCCCTAACCTAAAACCCTAAAACTATAAACCTAAACCTTAACCCTAAATCATAAGCCCTAAAAACCCAAACCAATCCCTAAACCAAAAAAAAAAAAAAAACAACATTTGATCCCTTTCATGCATTTGCATCTTATTTTACTTTATTGTTGCATGCATCCTTGAATTGTCATGCATTTATATTTTATCATCCATGTTTAATTATCATGCATACATTATACATTATTAGGCTCATGCATACCATTCATAGGTTTTATAAATAAGGTTTTTAAGAAAAATATTTTAAAATAAGATAATATCTCAAGTATAGATAACATTTGAGATCTGAACTAAATATTGGGGGACTCTCAATGATTATTATTTATGCAAGATACTATCTCATTTTTTTATGGGGCAATTTGAAAACCCTTAAGTTAGGGACTTTTTGAAGCTCTCAAGGAAATATCTTAATACTTAGGACTTTTTCATATTGATCCAAAAATAAATTTTTTTCTTTTTGCTTTCAAAAATTTTTTTTAAGTGATTTGCTTTCAAAAGAAAAGAAAAAAAAAAGATTCAATTTTTGGAATAAATCACTAAAAAAAAGGAATTAAATTATAAACATTAAAATTGGACCATCTTTACCAAAATCTAAGAATAACATGCAATCAATTGGTACCATTTTTAATGAGGCACTATGGGGCACTAATTGTTTCCCACTTGTAACCAACTCCCAATTCTGATTTTCGCAAACTTTAAAATGTTCTTTGAATAAACTTTAAACTTATTTGAAATGTTTTATTAAAATAATAAATTTTTAGGTGACCAATCAAACCCTAAAAAAGATTGGTGGCGACTTCTTGTTTTGATTTATATTGAAAATGCTTTTTAGTCACATTTTTCCACAAGTCCGGTGATTTGATTCCCGAAACCATACATCGTGACATATACATACCACCATAAAAGCCTAAGGAGGCATTTGGATCAAGGAAAAGTTAGATTACTGACTGGAATCTTACTTTTTATAATTTGATTCCATAGTTTGGTTCATGAAATTTAATATTTGAGGTTTTCTAAAATTTCCAATAGTGTCAACAAAGGAAGGTGATAGCCTTAAATTAGAAAACTACCTTTCCCTAAGGTTTTTTAAGTTTTTTGGTGGAATGTAAAATTTGTCCCACTTTTGCCTTAATAATAATTTTTACGGTCTATTTTACACTTGAAAATCAACATAATTGCATGATAAATTGAGATGCATTCTAACACATAAAGCTGTGTTCCTAGCCACATGATTGGGCACCTGACAATTATCATTTGTAATTGAATTTTATAAATTTAAATATTTATTTTTAAATGATAAAATTTCATAAAGACAATATTTCATAATTATAAACGTAGTTGATCTTGTATAAAATAAAATAGAAATAACTCAAAATTTTCATTTACACAATGTTATTATATTAGAAACATAATTATATGTTATAATATGTTATGAAAAATTAATTATAACAAAAATAATGTTTTCAAAAACAACATTATTAAAAGAAAAACACAATAAATTGTTTCAAAATTAGGAACGTTTTTAATATATGAAATATTATTTACCTTAGAAACATAGTAATCTTTTTATAAAGTAAGATTCCTTAGAAACGTAGTAATTTTTATTAAAAACATGATTTTTGTAGAAAAGATGAATAAAATTATTTTTTTATAATTTAACAAAGACAACATTTTTAATATAAAAAACATGGTCTTCACTAAAAATATGAAAAAATTATTTTTTAAAATTTAACGAAAATGACATTTTTAGGATAAAAAACTCAATCTTTGTTAAAAAGACTACATTTCTAAGATAAAAAAATTTTTATTGTTAATATAAAAAAATATTTTCTAAAATTCAATAAAGATAGGACAATGTTTTTTAAATAAAAAATGTAGTCTTTATTGAAAATGTGATGTTTCTAAGATAAAAACATAATCTTTGTTAAAAACATGAAAATATTAATTTTTCATAATTCAACAAAAACAACATTTTAAAAATAGAAAACGTGATCTTTGTTGAAAAGATGAAAAAATATAGTTTTTATATTTCAATAAAAATGATATTTCTAAAATAAAAAAGTAGTTTTTGTAGAAATCATGAAAATTATATTTTTCAGAATTTAATAAAGATGATGTTTCTATGATAAAAACGTAATTTTTGTTGAAAAAATGACTTTTGTAAAATAAAAAACATAGCCTTTGTTGAAAATATGAAAAAAAATGTAAAATATCTATATTTAATATTATTACATATAAAATCTAAAATACATTTACTTGATATAGTTACACATAAAATTTGTTTTGGAAGCAGACCAAGGAAGGGGTTTACCACCCCTTTCTAACCCTCACGTTGATCATATCGCAAAAGTTGTTATGTGTATTTTTTCTATGTTGAGACAATAATGTTAAAATAGTAATTAGAATTATATGATTATATTTGTTGAAAATATAAAAAAAATTAATTTTTAGAATCATTAATTTATAACGAATACAACTTGTAATTTATTGTCACATGTTATTTATATATTAGTATTATGAATATTATGTGTTATTTACATGTTATCAAGGATAATATAATAAAATATTTTATTAAATAATCTTATATTTTTGTTAACCAAATATAAAAATTTTATATTATGTAATAAGTCAATAAAATTCAAAAATCACACATTCTCCTTCAATATAATTTTTCCCTTAAATCACTTTTTTTTTAAATTTAAAATTTTACGAATCAAATGTCCCTAAAAAATAAGCCCAAACTGACAACAATATTGAAGCCCATTCAAGTTGGACGCTATCTATTTAAGTCCAAAGATATTCTAGATGGCTTTTGGCCCGGCTCATAGATGTTGGAATCGTGTTTTCTCATGTTTCCTAGCGTATTTCGACATAGATCTGAATACTCATTCAACACCAATTTACCCTAAAATCAATATATAAAAATCAAGATCCAACATGTCCCTAACAACTAAACTAAAAAACTTGTCAATAGAATGATATTTTTAATTCAACAATCATTATCAAAATTTAGGAAAATATCAAATATAAAAAAATAAAACTTCAATATAAAAATAAAAATTTAATATCCCAATTCAATATAAAAATTACACTTTATAAAAACCAATGTCAAATAAAATCAAATAAAAAAATCTAAACTAAATTCAACATAATTAATAATATTTAATCCACCAAAAAACTAACAAAATGACACCTATCAAACATACTTTGAGACAAAAATGTTGCTAAGTGTCTACTCACAAAATACTAAGTGTCATTTAGAAATATCACCTGAATTATTTGTAATATATAAATTATAGATATAAAATATAATTTAAATATTATTATTACAAAATTTTTGTCCCCGATAGGATCAATGGTTGACAGGCCAGTGTCAATTAATAATCCCTATACCGGCACAATTTTAATACATGTATAGGGACAATTTTAATATATGTATAGGTATAGATGATATATCAATTAATAATTAAAGTTTCTGATTTAAACAAAATTAATTAATTATATATATATATTTACACACAAAATTTAAGCAATATTTATTGAATATATAGTAAAAACTGTCAATATTTATAATGAAAATACCCATTAAAAAGTCTCAAAACGCATTCAAATAATTTTAAAATTTATATACATGATCCAAGAAATAATAGAGTTTAAATTTTATTTTTTATTTGACTTTTTATAATAAAAAACCTTGAAAATTTTTTATTTAATTGCTGCCCTTAAATTTAGTAGACTAAGTAATCGACGTGGGATTTGATTTATGTTTTGGTGACTCTCACATGCAAAATGCAGTAAAAGCTTCATAAGCTTAAATCTTCTTTTGCTTTTTCCCCTTTTAGTAATTGCCCCAATTTGAATCTTACTTTAGACCGGTTTTGCTTTGCTTCTCAAACATCAAAAGTTTGAGACTGAGACTCCATTCGAGAGCCCGATTGAAAGGTTCCTATTGTATTAGAGGGTGCCTTTTTTTTTTTTTCTTTGTGTTTTGATGAGAATATATATGGTGACTATATATATGTTTATTTCTTTTCCTTTTCTTTCTTTTGTGTTATCCTTTGATTGCCACAAGATATAAGAATCTCATGCATGTCTACAAGTTTGAATGGACCCAAAGACCAAAACAGTCCCTAAAGAATCCACAGAAAAAGACTAACACAAAAAGATGCAAAACAACTTTTCTTTTGGGAGCTTAACACCTTTAATTGGTGGATTCACTTTAGTTTTGGAACTCATGCCCCAGTGCCCACCTTTTCTAGAATAAAATTCAAATCTTTGGCAACTATAGTGAATAAACCAAACAAACTAAAGCCAGAGCCGAAGAACCAGTGATTGACAGGTTGATGATAGATTTTGGTACATTTCCTCTCATACATTCATGTTGTAATAAGAAACATATTTACCTAATTCCAAAAAACCATAGTATCGGGGCAGGAATAGATATTATAAGCATTGAGATTTGAATCCCATACTTGTAGTACAGTATCATATCTTAAAGATAATTGTGCTGAGCTAAGCCTTAATTCATCTATTTGATGCTTTATATGCAAAGATTGAACTCCACATATATTGCACTCTTTTTTTTCTTAGATCCTGGTATGCTATTTAATCGAAGCTAATCCCTGAACGACTTTAACAGTGCACTTCCCGATATTAACTTGCTGTCTTTTTTCATTCTTTGATATCTCATAATAATTTTACCAGGTAATAAAATATTGTCTTTAAGCAAAAGATGCTTAATATCTTTATCCACTGGATGCTTTTAATTGATGAGCATATTTTGTAGTATGAAGCAAGCTTCCATTTTTTGTTTACTCTTCTACCAGCACCTCTCTCCATAACAAATCTTGTTAGTGAAAACTAAAAACATACATGCAGGCTTGATTGGGTATTCAAAATATTTTCAATATTTAGAGTCCCACTTCCAAAAGAATACATACAAGATATAGATGCATGGCAGATATATATGCTGGCTTTGTGGTCATCATCTTTTGCACTTTGATGCCAAATTAAGCTTGTCCTGGCGGTCGACCCGAATTGCCAGCTCGCCTGTCAAAAGGGAAATGAAGGGATTCATTGTGTGCTTGGCTTTTAATTTTACTGATTTGCTAATAAGCTAAATTGGTACAGTTTGCCTTTTTTTTTTAATAAAAAAAAGTAATAACCTAAAGATAAGAGAAGAAATTACATATATTGATATTTAAATCCTAAATCTGTGGATGCCTAAAGATGACACTAACCAACGGAATTAATTTCCTGGTTCAGGTATACCTTGCTTTGTAATACTACAAATCCAGTTTCTCAAAAGAAGGAAAAGAAAGGCTTTTATAGCAATTTTGTATTACAAATAATGAAAAGAATGGCCAATGAAGGGCACCATACAAAAAAGTTTAATTAAGTAAAGGCTCTGTAAATGCTGTATGCTAATAATAATTAGCCATTGGATAAGCAAGATTAAGAGCTGGAATAAAGTGAAGAGACAGGCTTTATTTCTTTCTTTTTTTTTTTTTTGCAAGTGTTTAATGTTGGAGATTAAAACATAGTGGACCACATGTACAGTAGGACTCAATGTAACAGTTAAAAGCATATATATATATATATATATATAAGCCTCCAAGATTAATTTCGTAGGGTGTTTTTGTTTTTATTTTTTTGACAAATATTAATATACAATTAGGGTAAAAACAATTTTTTTAGGAAAAAAGCCAATTTTTTTATACGAATAAAAACACTGAAATTGAAAGACAAATAATATATATATGTATATATATACACTAAATATAATATAAGAGAAACTTAGAATATGTTTAGTGTACAAGATTATGATAAGATTGTACAATATGATATTATGAATAAAATTAAATTAAATAATATTATCATATCTTATGTTTAATATTTGTAAAGATTAAGATAGGATAATTTATTTATTAGTCAAAATTATTTTTTTTTTAAATTTATATAATTTAAATCATTGATATTATTTTTAAGAATATAATAGGATATATAAATTCAAGCTCATGGATTAAAAATAATCATCTTTACTTTGGGAGGGTTGAATCATTCTATTCCAAAAAAACGATTCAATCATCGTTATAATTTTATATTTTTTAAATATATATCAAATATAATATAAGATTATTATTATCTTATCATATTCATCATTCTATACATCAGATATGGTCTTAATATATATTCATACAAAAACAAGTTATGCAAAGTGATAAGAAAAGATTACAAATAAAATAATTTTGGTCCTAAAGTTGTTACGGTGGCATGCAAAAATTACAATTTAATTATAAGACTTCCTAAAAATCTGAAAAAAAAAAAAGGTAAAGGAAGGAAGACTCATCAGGAAAATACAAAAACTATTCCAATGTTTCTTTCCCATGATATTAGAAAAAAGTTTTTTTTTAAAAGGAAAATATATATATTTTTAGCATATGATAACGTATAATTTAGTTGGAAATACTTGCATATAATTATGGAAGCAAGCAGACCTGTTGTGAATAGGATCTGGTCCATTAGGAACTCTTCTATTGCTCATGTAGTTGAGATCTAGCGGTGGATGCACCACGCTCGACTTTCCAGCTCTACCTAATACCTTCACTTGCTCCTCCTGCTGCAGCTTTCCTGAGGTCGACGTCAACGTCGATGATAACTGATCATCATCAGTCGACGTTAATGTCGTCTTTGTTTTGTTTCCTTCATTTTGCAGGCTCCCAACTAACATAACTAAGATAAATCCCAAAACCATAAGTGATCCAAACAGGGTTCTAGACGACAAAAAACCACTACTACCACTACTGCCGCCCATGATTTAATTATTTTCCTTATTTATAATTCCTCTATATCTTTTCTAGGACATAGAGGAGAGAGAAGAAACAAAAAAAAAAAAAAGAGAATTAAAGGGAGATTATTATCGTTAAATGATGATGATTGGAATAGGATTTATGATTTGAGAAGGAAAGGAAAGAAGATAAAAGAAGATAAAAGGGTGGGTTTTGTTTTTATGATGAGCAAGGCAGTTGTTGTTTTTACTTGGGTGGTTGGTATTCTTTATAGAGGGAGGAGCAATAGTAGATTCTCTGTTACTTTCTCGAAGAGAGGAAACAGCTGGGTTCCGACGTTTGCTTTGCTTTATACGATGAAGTTTTTTTTTTTTTTTTTGCTTTGAGTTTGGGTATTTTCATGCACTGCTTAAATACCAAAAGACAACATCAATCATCTCATGCGTTACGTTACGTACGAGAAGAAGAAAGCATTATACTTTAGATAATCCATGGAGTTGGAACTTGGAAGTGGTGTTATATACGGCTGCAAAGATTTGAGGCACCAACTTCTTAAAATTTTACGGTTCGAAAATTTGAGCACTTAATTCAAAGATGAGATCGGTTATTCCTTTGAATCAATAGAAACTATATATTTCATTAACTTAAAATCATATACGTTTGTCCAAAAAATTGGAGAAAGGTCTACCCTTATATAGGTATGTAACAAACAGTACCGTACATCACTGAAAACACTATTCTATTTGAAGTGTGATAGAATATTATTCTATTTAAAGAGTGCTAGAATATTACCGAGCCCATTAGAATTAGATATTTTCAGTTGAAAATCATTTGTAATAAGAAAAAAGTTTATATTTAATACATATTCAGTTTATATATATATATATATATATATTATGCATTATCAGTCATCAAGCATATAATTACACTTCATAAAAAATTAATTTTAAAATTTTAGAACATAAATACACTTATTCTTAAAAATATATTTAAAATTAATTTTTATAAATATTATTATGTGATTAATTGATTGTATATAAAATTTATATACCGATAACGTATTAAATATAAATATAATAAAAACATCATATATATATTTTGTCATAATATTTTCTTTTGTTATAATTGAAAATTATCAAACAATTGAGTTGTGTCTTAATTAAATACTATCTTATGATTAGCATAAGAAAAAGGTTAGCTACCATGTGTTCACATAAGCAAATCCTATGTTGTAAAGAGTTGAACACAGGTTGACTACTATACAACATATGTTTGTACATCATCGCATTTAAACTACAATCTACCTTGATTTATGTACCCGAGCACTTTATTCAATTGTAAGTTCATACTTACCTGTTCCAAAAAGTCAGAGTTTGATTTTTCTTTTCAAATTTATGTTTCACGTCTTTCTTGGTCTTGTTTAATTGTATACCAAAATATGATATCAAAATATTCACCTTAGCCTTCATTAGTTTAAATTAAGACTGCTTTCCGGAAAAAAAAAAATCTCTATTTTCATCTAGAGTAGGGTTATAAATTGAACAAATTAGATAAATCAATCTCAACACAAAAAAGGTCTGTCTCCAAAATTTTGAACCTTAGCTGAAGGTATGGTCCTTTGATTTAGTTTTAGGTTTCGTTTTGTTTTTTTTTTTTTTTTTATTTTGGATAAGGGGATTTGAGTTCAACTATTTTAAGTATCCAATTTAATCGAGAATCTGTAAGTATATAGAATCGGAATAAGTAATATAAAATGAGTAGAATATCATTCGAAATTGAAATATATGAAAGAGAACTAATTATCGAAATTGTTTACCCTTAATTATATTCAGAAAATTGAAAATTAGAATGCTAATAACTAAATAATTACTTAAATTAACTAACTAAATCACAACCTAACTAAGCATGCAAAATAAATAAAATCTGAATTTAACAACTTAAATTAAACAAAACATAATGTAAATTTACTTGAAAACTTAAAAACATGTAATTAACCACAAAATAAGATGCAATAACCTTAAATAACTTCAGTTAAAGTTAAATGATAGAAAGCAACATGCAATTTAAACTAATTAATCCTAAGGACACGCTAACTAATTAAATTAACATTAATTAAACTTGAAACAACAACTTAACTTAAATCAACTTAATAACATGCAAACTAAGTAACTCCACATGAATTAACTAAAAACAATGAACTAACTTAGAACCAAATTAAATTTAATGACTTAAACCTCAAAATAGCAAATTAAAGCAAAAACAAAGCTTATGGAACTTGAATCGAATAGAACAGAATCTAACTTAAAGGAAAATTGCAAATTTAAGATAAATTAAAAGTAAGAACAAAAATCTAAGAAAGTTTGAATTGAATTGAAAATAAAACAGAATTTAAATTTAAAATTGAACTTTGCATAAACTTAAAATAATTTAAAGAAAACTTAAAAATATGAAAAGTAAAGAACAAAAAAACTTAAAGAAGTTAACAACTTCAGATTGGGATACCACTCAGTACCCTACTTCAGTTTTTCTCTATATAAAAGGATAGCTATTTATAGAATAAAAATACAAAGAATTCTAAAGTTAAAAGAATGGGTAAGTGGCGGCAAAGGCTTTCTTCAAGAGAAAAGAATGCTTTGTAATTATTTTTAAACCCTTCACAGTCTTCTTGAATAAGAATTCCAACTTGGACTAGGTTTTAGCACTTTTGGACCTTCTTGAATTAGGCTTAAATCTTAAAATCAATCAGTTTCGGATTAGTTTCTTAGATTTTAGACTTAACTTTCAGTTGAAGAGTATTAAAGAAGAGAGAAATAAAATTCTAAATTGTGTTCTCATCATATGCTGCCCCAAAAACTAAATAAGATAACTAAGGACAACTCCTAGTTGACTTAAAAATTCTAAGTCAAAGTAAGATTTCCAAGTCAAAGTAGAAAAACCATTTTGAATTAGGAAAACTAAGGGCGATTTAGACTTTTCCAAAAATGGATAGAATTTTCAAGTTATCATGCCACATAAGAGTCCAAATCATCTTTTTTTACCAAAGAAAAAAGACTTACTGCCATATCATCTATAATAATCTCATGTATTACGCACTACATAAACTTCTGTGGACCTCCATTTAACGTAAAATTACACATCAATCCCTATTCATAACTAAACGTCTCTTATACAATTCTTGTATGAATTTATGAAATTCTAATCAACATTCAACAATTCTAATTCCCATAGGTTCAGCAACACCACACTTGAATAATTTCAACACTCTAACTTCAAGATTTTCAAGAATCCTCAAAAACACATCAAGAACAATCTAAAATTCTTTAGATATATAAATAATCATCCAAGATTGATTAAGAACATCCAACATTTTTCAAGATTTACAAGATTCAATCTTTTTTTCACAATTTCCTATGAAATATCAAATTAAGCACATGAGGAGCAAAAAGAAACTTATTTTACCAAAAACAAAGTAAAAGTAACTCATTTTTGCACAAAAACAAGTCTAAATAACTCTATTTCAAGAGTTATCATATCTTAAAATCAATTGATTATAAGTGGAGACTTTCAAGTTGAATATGATATCACAGAAAACTCAATATTTAATAGGACCCTACCACATGATAAACTTGAAAAAGGTAACAGGCAAGAGTAACAGACATACAAGAACAATACAATAGAATCAGACTGTGATATTATGTTAAGCGTTCAACCTAAAACTAATTAGCATTAGTTGGAGTTTTAACCTAAAAATAAGATCATAAAAAACTCAATGTTTAACATATGTGAGATAATACCACTTTAACATACTCTTTGAGTTGAAGAATACATACACCTACCATGGACTTAATTGTTTAATTAAAAATTCTAAGTTGGTTCTAAATCTTATTTTATGAGAGATTATAGACATGAATAAAAGGAAATCTTCATTCCAGTGTCTATGGCTACATATATGTATATATGTATACATGTGTTGCCTTTTTGCTAACATCAAATGAGCATTTGCAGGCTAAGCAGTAGATTCTTATGCCCACGTTTGGGGTTGAAGTTCACAGTTCCCTAACTTAATACAATTAGTAGTAACTGATGTCAACATCCATTGTATTGGCAACTCCGGCCTGCAGCCATGGTCCACAATTTTATGCCCTCACCATTTGAACCACTCTTAGTTGGAGTTGCTAATTTATTACTGTCTCGCTTCTATTTTTGATCGCTTTGAATATATATCATAAAGGAATATAATAATATGTTGCCAAATATATGTATAATTATTGATGGACATGAATTCCAGAATATATAGACTGAGATGGGAATAGAGAAGCTTCTTTCAATAAGAACAAGCTTTAAGGAAGTAGGGTGGAATACAGCAGGCCCGGGCGATCCAAATTCCAAATGGCTAAAGCTTAGCATAAGGCACATTTTGTCTTATCCATTCCATTTGAATCTTAATTTCCAAACACAAAAGTGTTGTGTTTGGAGAATCCAATGCTTCCCATTGTAATGGCTTCTGATTGAAGGTAACATTAGCTAAGTAATCATGAACTTAAAAAATTTCACCCTCTTTTGGGCTAAGAGATATGGATACCCCAAAGCTAAGCTTTAGTGCGTGCAAATAGTAATTTAAATGTAGTGACTTTAACATGTTGTCGCACGATTGTGCAAATATGGGAGTTGGAGGGATGCGCCGCCTTTCTCTGATTGGAATTTATTTGAAAATGATCTCAATTCTCACTTCAAAGTAAAGCAGAATGGCAGAATTCTGCACTCCTTTGTAGCTATAATACTTTTGAAGACTGTGTACATGGAGTACAGGTTAATCAGACTAACAGGTTGTGCCCCATCTCCCTCTCAGCTCAGCCTATGAATATGATTAGCGGAGAAAGAAGGCTGATCAAAATGCCAAAAGCCATTCATATATACATGGAATCCATGGGAATCTTAAAGCTGACATTAGTTGAAGTAGAAAATGTTGAACTTGGTAGATTGTCCTATCTTCTTCCTTGACATGTTGGGAGTTGGCAATATGTTTATCTGAATACAGTTAATGATCAGTCAAATACAGCCCCGGTCCAGCACTCGTATGATAAGATCATTATAACAGATAACTGATCTTTGATATGAAGCTTCAAGAACAAGTTCATATGGGAATCAAATCCATTCAAAAATGGCTTCTCAGTTGTACAACACAATCTAGTTGGCAGACATGCATGGCATTCAGTGCAATCAGACTGATCTTGTCCACGTAACTAGATTTTTCGTATCTTCCAAGATTTTTTTTGAAAAGCCTTTTGAACGACTGCATATATACCATCATTGTAAGTTAATACCTTCATATTATTTACTAATGCTACACGAGGTTAGAGTAAACAACATTCAAACAAAACATGACAGCATCGTTAGCAACCTAGCAACAAGGTTATATGACCTTTTAGAGGTCCAAATTATTAAAGCAACGGTTTAAATTCGTATAAATCTTCCAAAAAATTAAATTTTGAAGTTCATCATAGAATGTAGGATGTGGAATTGTTTGAAACTTTCTTTTTGGGTGATAATAATATAAAATAAAAAGATATCTAAATCTGTAAGACTACAAAGGGACGTTCAACACCATGGTTTGTCCCATGACCCTTAAAAGTAGCGTAGAGTGCTAGACATTTTCCTGTGTTTCCCAGGCTATTAGCTACTATAACAATATGTGTGGCATCAGAAATATATCTTTCCAAAACCACAACATTATAAGAATTGTTTAACTTTGTTGTCCACTGCAAGCTTGTCTAATTAGAGCGTGACAGTTCACTCACTTAAGTTCCTTTTTTACCATTTTTCTTTCGAATAATTGTTAAGCTTCAACTTATTCCTTAATACTCTCTTTTATAATCAAATTAATGAATCGAATGAACTCCTTCATTCACCTAGCCACCTTTGAGAATAATTACGGTTTTTGATATTTGATTTTGAAAAAGTCAACTAAATATATATATTAATTTGTTAAATTCTTTGAATTCAGGAGTAATTGTTAGATACAAGTATGTGTCTAATACAAGTATGTGTGATTTTTATATTCACATTTATCATATATGTGTTGAACAAATATATTTCAAGAAAAATAAAAAATTCGAATAATTAATATATTTCATTTGAAATTTTATCAAACAGAAAAAAATTGAAAAAATAAATGCTTGGCTAAAAAGAAAAACAATGCACTTTTAATACTTGATTGAAGATTTGAAATGAAAAGCTAGAAAATTAGTTTGGTTTTTCCTAGTGTACATTCGTGTGACTTAATTTTTGTGATAAATTTATTATTTTCAAGGATTTGTGAATAATAATTGTGATACAATAAATAAACAAATTATAATGTGATTTTAGTTCCTTTTAACTAACAGTACATCAGCAAACAACAATTTTAATGTGAAAATTTATTTAGTTTAAATATATAAAAAAAATTGTAGTATGTTGAATTCAAGAGTTATAAATTTTTTTTGGGGGGGCTAAAGCCCTGACTTTTCTTGCAATCCACCAACATTTAAGAGATGATATTCAACAACTTAAAATTTTAAATTTTAATACTAAAATCCTTTTTCCTATGGTCATGTTACGTTGCGGTTTTTTATATATAAAAAAAATTAATGAGGTGGAATGCAACACATGGAGGTTATTCTTCCTTAATGTCAGGTAAAAAGTGGTACAGTATTTTTCCTGAAATGCTCCACAAATGTGATATTGTGATTTTTGTATAATTGGCGCGGAATAAGTCCACATGTATTTATTAGACAGAAGAGGGAGGGCCTACCAATTAAGTAACGATTCTATGCCACAAGAAACCAATAGATTTGAGGTACATAAAGAAAGCGCATATTTATACATAATCATTCTTCATCGCCTTTACTGAAGAAGCTTACAGTTGGGGATTGATAAATAGTGGGTTCCCTTGCGGTACGTTGTTATTGTACAAGTGTTTCTTTTCATCTTCAAGCTATATGAATAATTTATGGAATGAAGTCCCACCAAGCAATTATTTTTAACCCTACTTTGTTGTTCAAGACATTAGGAATTGGAGAGGAGAAAGGGGATGAGTTGAGAGGACATAAAAGCAGTTTGAAGTTTGAACAAAACTTTTCTATGTTAGAACAATATCCTAGGATACTTAAAAATGAAACGGTACTACAACTAAAGTGTACTTGATTTTTTCTTTCAATTTCAAATAAGTCCATTGTTTTTTTTTTTTTTTTTAATTTTGAACAAAAAGAGTGTGAGTAGCTGATAGGTGTCTGACTTTATAAATGAATGATTTTCTTCTAAATGTTGCTGATATCAGGATATGAACAGCTTTCGAATATAAAGGCTCCAAGACACTTGGTGGATTGGTCATTGGTCTCCTCCTGCAAAAATTCCTTTGGAAATTAATGTCGATGGACCACAAGGGATGGATTGATGAGCTTCATGCAGGTGTTGTTCTGCATTTTTTAGGTGTAAATAAGTCTAATTTTGTGAAACTATATTTTAGCATTCTCAAAGAGTTTGTTTCTTTAAATTCTCAACTAAAGGCAAAAGGTTGGATATTTAAAAGTGGTGGTCCAGGGCTATCAAGTAAAAGGGACCATAGTAATTTTAAATTAAGAAAGCCAAATGTTTAATTTGACGTTGGAAAGCTTTTTTCCTTTGATTGGTATAGAATAAATAGTGTATATATACAAGTAGGAGAGTTGAACTGAATTTAAATTTAAAATAACATACACACCGGAATATTCAGCTTATTTGTTGTGATTTGATCAACTTGACTTGGTCTTGCTTGTAATTTTTTACATGCTCCGGCAATACGGTAGAGTCATCTGCTACACTAATTTTGAACCTCGTAAACAATAAGTCTTTCTTTGGAAAGAGGCTTGATTAAACCATTTGCTAACTGTAGGAATGTAAGACATTTTTGCTAGAATGAATATGTCATCGCAAAATGATGGTCTCCTTAAGGCCATGACTATTTTGGGACCATTAGACTAATTTTTAGAGAAAATAGAATAGAAAGTTGTCATATATATTTTTATTAGATGTGATTGAATATCTAAAAAATTTATTTTTTAATAAAATTTTAAAATTAATTAAAATTTATTAAAAAGATAATTTTTTATCTACTAAAATTAAGTTAGGTTCAAGAGCACGATTATGCATAAAAAATATTAGTATATCATAACATCCATTTTAAAACGGTACCTATTGATTATATATTTTATCTTTTAAAATTCATAAGAGTGGTCTTAACTTTAATATTAAAATAATTTCTTTAATTTTTTTGTAAAATCCTTTTAATGCCTTTTGTTAGGAATGAAATGAAAATCTTTAGTTTCAAAAATTTTTTCTAAATTTCCCAATATTTAGGTAGAATATCAAAAAAAATATTTTTCCACTTGTGACTCTCATAATAATTCTTAAAATCTGATATAATATTCCTCTGTAATGAATAATTATTGAGAAACCCTCTAATATCTAGATAGGATCCCAATAATTATTTTTACTTAAAAATATTAATTTTTATTTCTAGTAAAAAAAGAATTTTAAATATCACCATTTATTTCTTTATATTTATTTTAAAAATAATAAAATGCAAGTAATTTAACATGAAGCTAATGAATGATGCAAATACATATTAAAATATGCAAATGACCAATATGTTCCATCTTATAAATTTTTAATTTTATCTCTTTTTTATTTTTTTATCACTATTTAAAAAACATTTATTGATAAAAGAAATTTTATTTATTTATGTATATTTTTGTGTTGAAAAATTTTCTTTAATTTCTCAATATTTAAGTGAAATTTAAGAAAATTAATCTTTTACTTAAGATCTCTTCATAATTAATTTTTGGTAAAAGAAAGAATGATATTCCTTAATGAAAATAATGATTTGAATTCCCTCCAATATTTAAGTAGGATTTCCAAAATTATATTTTCACATGGAAATATTATTCTACTTTTATTTTTAAAACCCTCTATTTCAAAAAAAATTAATCACAAAATAATCCCAATTTCGTTTCTTATTCAACATTTTATTTTTTATTAATGACCCCATCATCCACAAACAAATTCATTTATTTAATACTAAACTACATGAAAATTAACTAAATAAATGATAAATAAATTGTTGAACATGTAAAATAAAAATGCACCCCAAAAAGATTGGCCTAAACCCAATTTAAAATCCAAGGAAGAATTAATGGGCTGATTGGGCTAGAACTGTGATGGGCTTAGAGTGAAAGGGAAAGCCGACCGAATCTTGGTGACGCTAAGGCTAGAGTAGACCCAAGCTTGATCCCAAGCAGGCCGTGGGTCGAGTCATCGTACAAGACTTTTTTTTTCTCTTCTACTCACTTAAACTATATCGTTTAAACCCACTTTTACTATAAAATCCAAAAAATTTTTAGCCCCTTAATTTTAATCTTTTTATTTTCTCTCACTACCCAAAACCTCATCCCTATCTTTAAAAGTTTAGCCCTACCCAAAAACTCAAAACACTACAAAATCCGATCAAAGACGCCATCGTCGGCCACTGGCCACCACTAATGTTCAATGTCTTTTTTAGCCCAAATTTCACTTAGAGCTTTTTCTTGGCCTTATCTTACCACTTTTTTAGGTAGTTTAACATAAAAGTCATTGGTTTTCCTTAGATCTAACCCCAAAGTTTGAAACTTCAAACCGTCAAAAACCACTTCAACTACTGCCCGATCATTTCAAAATTTCAATATATTGTTACCCCATTCCCTTTTGTTTTTTCCACCATCCAGATCGTCCAAAACTTTAGTCGCTACCATCCACTGCCATTGTTGCCACCACCAGTGTTATTTTCCTTCTTTCTTCTTCCTTACAACTCTTTCCTATCAACCCTCAAAAACCCACCAAAAGCCTATAAGCACTAGTTTGCCCACTACGGAACCTTTTCATTTCCTTTTGTGTTTATTCTTTTTCTTGTTTGACTATTGCTTCCTCACCAAGTGAGGAATGAGGTTATGATATTTTGGTATTTTTTTAATGTTTTAATTTTTGAAAAAAAAAAGAGAAAAAAGAATTTTTGGTTTGGGGTTGTACGAGTGTTTAGGCTGTCGATAACATTGAGCTTTTTAGTGCTGTTGTTGTATAAGTGGTCTCATTGGAGGTGAAGGTTGGATTTATTGGTAGTCTAGGCTTGGTAATGAGCTTGAAGCTCTATTTGGATGTGATTTTTCTGCTAGTTTCCTTGCTTGGATGTGATTTGTGTATTTTTGCTAAAGGCTTTAAGGCTGTGATGATGGTGAAAATGTTTTGGTGGATTGGGTATGGTGCTTGGTCGATGGCCATTAAAGTTGTAATAATGATTGGTATGGTGGCATTAGGCTTAGCAACAGTGGTTTGAATGGGGGATGGTTTTGGGTAGGTAGAAGATGGTGGTGGAAATGGATCTAGAGTGATCTCAGTACTCTTTGTTTGCAATTGGCAAATGAGTGATGTTGGGGCTGATTGTTTAGTGTTATTTTGCAAAGGTGGTTTTGGGTTAGGTGTACTATAATGATCCCTAGGTATGGTACTTAGCTGGTTTCTTTGGTGGTTTAAGGCAGGCAATAGGGGCGTCAGTGGTGGTAGTTGTTTCGGGTTTGGTTTTTGGAATAAGTGGTTGCCAGATGGAAGTGAAGATTTTTTACTTCTTCAAAATTGTCCCTCTCTGTGAATAGTGTGACTTTTGTAGAACCTAAGCTCAGATGAAAGGACACATGAATTTAATTTATTTTACACTATTATCTATTGTAACAAAGTCATTTTTACATTTTAAGAGGTGTAGCTTTTTGTATTTTGGGATATTGAGTCTATTATCAATGTGGGCTACAAGTCAATAAGGAACATGGGAGGTGAAAACCAAAAAGTTAAAAGCGGGCATACAAGGGGAAAGGATGTGAGGTGAAGGTTGCCCTAGCAGCCGACCCTTTTTTTTTATTTAAAATTAATTTAATTCATACTAATAAAGTAAAGTTGGGCTTTAAAGTTTAATTTGAGCTTAGAGTTAGGCTTTGGACTTCTACTACACCTTTAAACCCACGTGACTAAATTTTAAATTGATCTAAAATTAAAATGAATTAGATTTTAGTCATGTAAAATTATCCAAAAACAATTAATATGAAATAAGTCTAAACAAGCTAAATCTAATTAAAAGACTTAAGTCGGTTAAAATTAAAATGTTAAAATCAAACGTAAACATCAAACAAAATCAAATCATCATGGAAAAAATAAGGTATTTAAAGTTATCTCTCTTTACACATTATTGAGAATCAAGAATAAGATAAAAATAATAACAATAATTTTGTTCGGGTCAACGATTTGAAGATTTTCAAGACTTTTTTTTTGGGCTTTTTTTTTTAATTTCCTTAGATTTTTTGAATTTTTGGATTTTTTTTCTTGAAAAATTCTTCTCATTAGAGGTTCCACAACTTTTAAAAATAAATCTAAAAGCTCTTCTCATCATAGATTCATAACTTTTAAAATAAATCGAAAACTCCCTTTTTTTACTTTTTTTTTTTAATTTGAAAAACTTCTCTCATTAGAGGTTTTATAATTTTTTAAAATAAATTTAAAAGCTTCTCTTATTAGGGGCTCCACAACTTTTGAAAACATAACACAACAATTTAGAGATTATAACTAGAGGTCTTACAAATTATGTTTGGAAGTCTTGATTATTATGCTCAGATGTCTTACAAATCATTTTTATCCTTGCCCAGAGGTCATGAAAATTATGATCGAAGGTTTTACAAATATTGACATTAAAACCAATTCAAATCGAAAGACTTATGAATCTTACTTGAAAAACTTAGAAATTATGCTTAAAGGTCTTATAAATCTCAACACTAAAATAGATTCAACTTAGAAGGCTTACAAATCTTACCTAGAGGATTTAGAGACTATGTTCGGAGATCTTACAAACTAGACACCTATGAATACTTTCCTAAACAGAGTTTAAACAACTTTAAAAATCTCATATGAAAATCTTCTTTTATATAAAGGCTAAACAATTTTAAAAATCTCATCTGAAAAAACTCCTTCTAAATAGAGGTTAAACAACTTCTCATATGAAAAAGCTCCTCTTAAATAGAGGTTAAACAACTTTAAAAATCTCATCATTTTTCATTTGTCAAATTACTTCGTCATTACGGTCAAAACCATTTTTTTAAAAGACTGTTCTTTTTCGAGTTTGAAACTCTTTCCACTTAAAAATTTCTAAACTTTCTATCTTAAAAGCTCATCACTTTTCATATCAAGAAATTTAAAAAATTTTCAATCATTTTAATATTTCATTCCTTAAATTTCATTTTTTTTCTTGACAATCCTTTCTTTCAAAAATTTCCTTTTCATGAAAATTTTAAATTTCAAAGAGACATTTTTTCTTTTTCAATTTTTTATCTAAAGTTTGCAAATTAACGACTGTGATGATCGATCACAATGATATAAATACAAATAAACTCTATTCTTCCTTCACTTTCACTAATCAATGCCCACTCTATATCCCATGGCAAATTCAAGGAAACAAATCTCCATGTTCTTACTACTCTTTGAGTGCATCTGATGGAACATATCTTTTCATTTAAAAAAGAAACGTTTTCTTTTTCACGTTTTCTTTTGCCATAATATCACATACAAATATTCACCCTTTTATTGGAAAATGATCTCATTTATTCTTACCAAAATTGATTTTTCCTTTTATTTCTTAAGAAAGATTCTATTTTTTCAAAAGTCTTATTTTTAAGTGAAAAAACATCTTATTTTGTAAATCAAAACTCACTTTGCATTGACAAAATTCTCACTAAGCATAATTTTTCTTTTACACCGAAATTAATTTATTTACCTTTTATAAAAATGCCTAATAAATAACTTAAAATTGAGCAATAGAATTGCTCTCCATAACTAAATCTCATGATCAAAGAAAATGAAATATTCAAAAATGTGACTTTCAAGTCTTTCAAAAATTGGTATTCACTATTATGGATGAAAGATGTGACAATTTCCCATTTTCAAATAGATTGAACAGTTTATCATCACATCAACATTGTCAGGGAATGCCCTACAACTTGATAAGAAAAATGAATAATCTTTTATCTAAGCTCACGAATGAAACACAAATTTTCTAAATCTATGAATCCTCAAAAATTAAAAAAAAGATTGAAATCATTTTGAAATGCAATCAAACTTTAAAATTCTTTTAGTTTTTAAGTGTGACATTTTGATAAATGTTAAGACCAACCATAATAAGTTCAAAATTTTGGAAGGTCATTTAAGAATAGAAGAATAAAGCTCAAATTTCTAAGATCGATCCCTTTAATAGATTTTAAACTTTTAGGGCATTAACATTCTTGAATCTTTCAAAAGTTTAAATTGCTTAATATTGGCTTGTCTTACTTCTTTAGGCATCAAGATTGGCTTTAAAGTTTTCAATTTTGCTGTAGATTGCCTCTTTTGAAGTTTTCACCTTAGAGCCACATTTTTCCTTCCTTTTTCTTGCTTTTTTCTTTATTGTTTCATGATGCACCAATAATCTAAATTTCATCCAAAATGAGTTAATGGTTTAAATAGGTAATTGGACAGTGAAAGAAGATAAAAGATTCATAGGTTATAAGGTGATTCCACGAGGGAAAGTTTTCAACCCAAGTGGTCATGCTTGATCAAAATGAACTTTTTAAAACACATAATGTAGGGTTTTAAAGGAAATGATAGAAAGGCCCAAAATAGGTTTAAGAGTGATCAAACCAAAGGTCATTTCGTATCATATAAAGGGTTCATTTGGGAACATTTGTCTTTTTTTTCTCTATATTTGCTATTCTATTCTTTTATTCCTTTTTTTTTTTTCTTTGCTTTTCTTTACCTTTTGTTTTTCTTCTCTTCTCTTTACTTTTCTTTACACATATCCATCTCTGATTGAGTGAGTTCAAAACTTTTGGAAACTTATTTTATTAGACACTTGTTCCTTAACATTTAAAGTTGTTTCTTTATGTTAGGAATAGGACCTCAAAATGCATATTTTTTAATATGTCCTCTTTTTACCCTCAATGTGAGGGGTGATCCTTGGTCAAAGTTCATTAAGAAAATATTTATCAGGCTCAAAGGGGTAGCAAGTAGATTATTTTCATGTTTGTAAAAGGATAATGAAAAATGCCCATTTATCATCTTAAACACGATCACTTAAATTGAAAAGCGACTTCTTTTAGGAAAATAGATTAAAAGAAAAGGCCTTTCAAAATTTATCTTTTCTTTTTTTGCAATTCTCAGGTTTTTCTTGACTTTTTATATTTTATTTTCTCATTTTGGGCTTTTTCTTTTAATTCTTTCCAAAACTTTTGAATCTATTTTTAGATTTTTCAAGTTTTTGTTTGGATTTATTTAAATTTCTCAAGTACATACATCACAATCCTTTTTTTACCCCTCAACTCGTTCATTGATCCATTTGCCAAAACATGATTCATGAAATATGCCCTTATTTTAACATGCTATTATTACTACAGATCAATATGGTAGAAAAAGTAACGTAAAATGAACTTGTTTGGGGTGTCAAATTGTTTATGTCATTTCACAAAAAGGCTTGATCATAACTCAAGTTATCTTATGGGTAATGAATAATCTTACTCTTTTGGTCGATGTGCCCTAAGCATTTGAACAAGGATAACTTTAAGGAAAGAATTGAGCATTTGTACTTATGGCTATTTGAAGGGACTTGGGTGAATGGCTTTCATGTTTGAAGAGCTAGCATAATCCTGACACATATCAAATTACCAACATTTAGAGCCTAAAAATTGTCAAGTTTGTTTAATTTTCAAGAACTTCAAGAAAAACATTTCTTAAACTAATTGTTTCTTTAATCATTGCCTAAGAAAAAATCATCATTTTTTATGTCATGGTATGATTAGGTGTGAATATGGAATTGAAGCTTATGCCCTCTTGAAACATTAAGTATTTTAAGTGGTTTTCATCAAATAGTTTGCGACATGAGAACATTTGCAAAAAGATATTTTTTAGGATAAGTTCATTCCAAATAGTGATCACTAATTCTTTAAGACTCATCATGACAAATTTGAAAACCATTTTTTATTATTTTTCATTTCTCGTTTTTCCTTGATTTGAAAAGTATGTTATACGGGTTTTATTCTTGAACAATTACTTAAAAAATGAATTAAATGAAAAAAAATTATAAAGCAATCATTTAAAAATCGAACAATATTGAATCCATGCAATAAATACAACCTAGCAACATCATGAGCGTGTCATGCACATGCACACAAAATAAACCTCCAAAAGTTTAAAATTTGTCCTCTTTTAATTGTCTAATACCTAAAACTCCCTTTGTGTCTTAACTCCTCAAAATTTTTAACTAGACAAAGTCAACTTCCATTGTTTCATAAGTTTTTGAAGTCAAAATACTACTCTTGTTAAGATATTCAATTGTTTTCTTCAACAACCTACATTTTCAATCGATGGCCAATTGTCCCCATATGATAATCACATTTACTATTAATATCATAACTCATCAATAATGGATTTGAAACTATTTTCAAAGGCACAAGAGTGAGGCATTGGCTTTCTAATAGCAAAAGCGAAAGATGAGAAATAAGAATTAAGAGTCTCTTTTAGCTATTTCTTAGACTTTTTGAGCTTCTTATTGGTTGGGTGGTAGACCCAAATATACTTGGAAGACTAACTATGGGATTGGTTGACAAAGATATGGACTTTGGGTGATGTTGCTTGTGACGAGGTAGTTGGGTTGATGAAGAATATAAGGATAACATGGGATGAAGTTCTTAGACAGATGCCCCTCAAATGTGGTTGCTTGCACTTCTCTTTCATTCTTTTTTGATGTACTACCCCTTTCAACATCAATCACAACTTTCAATTCAATCTTGCCATTCTTGATTGCATTTTTTATCATTTTTTCAAAAATCACCTTTTCAATAAAGCTCAGTGACAATTCTTTCATAATAAAAAGTGTTTAGGGTGTTGACAAACAGAATAATGGTTTCTTTCTCCATCAAGGTTGGTTGTACTTGAGCAATCACATTTCTCCACTTTTAGGCATACTCTATAAAGCTTTCGTTAGCTCTCTTCTTCTTTTTTGTAAAGACAACCTATCAATTGCCAAGTCAACCATATGTTTATACTAAGCAATAAAGGCTCACACAAGATTCTTTCATGAATGTATTCAACTTTGATCTAATTAGACGTACCACCTGTAGCCATGTTAGGCTATCCTAAAAATAGTGAATTAAAATATTGTTGTTATGGATATAACCCATCATCTTTTGACAAAATATTGTGATATGGATGATCGGGCATTTATTTTCATCATATTTTTCAAAATTTAGGGCCTTTAACTTTGTAGGAAGGATCGAGTTAAATACTAGACTAAGCTTATTAGCGTTTATGCTTCCAAAGATACTATTTCCTTCTATTGCCTGAAGCTTTTCCTTTAACATGTCATATTTGTTTTGTATTTCGAGGTTCCCCCTAGCTCCAACATATCTCTTGGTTTTTCTTATTCCTTAGGGTTGTTAAGGTTGGGGACTACAATGGGATCAACATGACTATATCTTAGGTTGACATGTACTGGAATAGGTTGTTGGTTTACAGATGGGCTCACATTGTCATAGGCATAAGGTTGCCCACTTGCTGATGGTGAAAGTACCTCTCAAAAAGTTTTAGAATACAGCATTAGATATGCTAACAAGCATAGTAGTTCATCTCTAGTAATGTTTAACTTGTCTCTTGGCTCAGTCAAGTCAATAACTCCTTTGCCTTTTGATAAACTTGTCAATATTTGTCTTAATTCTATCATTTGTTGATCAATGTTTTCTTGAATTTCAGCCACCCTCTCTCTCATTTCCTTTTGGATTTTCTCAATCCTTTTCATTTTTGCTTTGCAATTTTTCATGATGTGAACAAAACTACCCTTAAAAGATTTAACAAGAAACCAACACTATTGAACCCTTATTTATTGAAAAAAGCAAGAACAAATCTACTTTACATGATATTGAATGTGCTTGACATGATCACGGATGCATAAGTGGTATAACATGCTGTTGAAATGCAAAAATGTTTGAAAAATGAATATTCACATACGTACGATGCCTAAATGACAAAAATCAGGCCATCGATAAATGTGTATGCAAAAAATGCTATATCCTATTATAGTGGTGAGATGTGTTCATATAAAATGCAATTTGTACAATGCAAGCTTTATCAAAACCTTATCATTCTTGAATCCATATACATGAAACACAATGATATACTACATAAATCATGAGATGTATGTATATGAGTGATGAAACATACTTATATGAAATGCACTGACATATTATGTGCATGACAAGATATGTTTACAAGGAACACAATACATGTGCTATGCAAATTTAATAAAATTGATACTACCATTCATATATGTATGAAATGAAGTATATGAACAACTTTATTATTTTCAAATATAAAACATGATGAAAATGAACACAAAAATGATCAAATGGAATGCAAGGGATAAAATAACATTCAAAATCAAAATTTTCTTTGCTTTTTTCCTTTTAGAAAAAAATGAAAATTCAAGAAAACATTTCCTCTGAAAAAAAAAAACATATAAAATGACCAAGATTTAAAGATTTTTTCACATTTCTACTTTTTATTTGGCTGATAAAATAAAGAAATTAAGAAAAAAAACTTTTTTTGAAAATTTTTGTTTTTGTTTTTTTCATTTATTGGAAAATACAGAAAGATCTTTTTTGAAAAAGAAAATAATTTTTGAAGATGCAAATTTTGAATTTCCACTAGACAAATCAAACTGCATGTCAAAAGAAAATTAATTAAAATAATGTTTTTCTTTTATTTTTAAATTTTAGTTTTATTTGCATTATTATTATCCCTAAACACAAATTGTAGTAGAGTGCTCCTCACATGTCCTAATTCAAGTAATTCATACGAAAAGGGTCAATATGGCTCTACGTTAAGGCTAATTCCCTAAAGTTCACTATATGTAGGGTTGAGATTCATATACATCTAAAGGTTCCCAAATTGTTTCTCACATTGTGCCCATTATAAACTAGTAAGACACCTCGATCTCAACCATGGCAAGCTATAAATGGAAAAAGTTCAATTTAAGCGAAAGTGTTTCACTAGCCATTGCAAGGGCATTCACTTCACAAGAACATATGTACTTCACTCCCTTCTAAAATGGTAAGAGCCTAAGTATAAAGCTTATACTTGCAATGCATATGTGAACATGTGTGCGAAGAAACAAACAAACCCTTGACACTTTTTACTAAAATATTCCTATCCTAAATGCTCTATAGTTTATTAAAAACAAGATAAAACACAATTCAAAATAAATGACATAACTGAAACATGCATGAAATGCAAAACATTTTTTTGATTCTTTCCAAATATTTTTTTATTTTTCCTTTTTGAACAAGAAAATAGAAATCAAGGAACTAAAGTTAAATATTAATTAAGATTATTGAATCAAAACCTAGGATAACATGTGATTAATTTTTTGCCTGAGTCTCTTAAAAAATGTCTTCCCCAATGGAGTCGTTAAGTTGTCATAATGATTTTGAGACTGCTAGATGATTTTTTAGAGAAATCAAAATGGGGCGACACCACTAAAACCTTTTTTGTTAGTTGTGATTTGATACCTAAAATGTTTATCTTTTTAATAAAATCTTAAAGTTGATTAAAACATATTGAAAGGACAATTCTTTGCCTACAAAAACCAAGTTGAGTTTGGGAATATGATAACACATGAGGAAAAATTAGTACTCCTACAGTACTCATTTTAAAACGTCCCTATTAATCATATGTTATCCTTTAATATTGATAAGAGTAATCTTAACTTTAATATTTAAAATAATTTCCTTAATTTTATTTATTTTTTTAAATCCTTTTAAGACCTTTTGTTTAGGAATAAAATGAAAATCTTTAGTTTTAAAAAAAAAAATTATGAATTCTCCAATATCTAGGTAGAATATCAAAAAAATATTTCTCTACTTAGAATTCTCATAATAATCCTTCAAATCTAGCATAATATTCCCTTACAATAAATAATTATTGAAAAACCCTCTAATATTTAGGTAAGATCCCAAGAATTCTATTAGAAAAAGAATTTTCAATATCACCAATTAGTACTTTATGTTTATTTTGACAAAAATAAAATACAAGTAATGTAACATAAAGCAAATGAATGATGCATATACAAATTAAAAGATGCAAATGACCAATTTGTTCTTTCCTATAAATCTTTAATCTTATCTCTTTTTTAATTTTTCATCACTATTTGTAGACACTCCATTTTGTTCAAAATTTTTTCGAGATCGAAAATGAACGTTGACTATAAAATTGAGCCCGATTAGGAAGCTTCATGCCCAATAAGAAAATTTTAAATTTTAATTTGATTTGATTTAATTTTTATTTTAATTTTACTTGTTTTAAAAAAAAAAGTCAAAGGTTAGGAAAAAGTAAAAAAAAAAAAAAGAGCAATAAAAAAATGAGGGATTTTGGCTTGATTCATGCAAATCCTGTAAAAGGGAAAACACAAAATTAAATCATAGATTACAAAATTGTAATAAAATCATAATCAATTTGATTTATTTACCCTAATTAAAGGGATTCAATCCCTATAAATAAATAGAAACCACACATAAAGGGGGGAGAAAAAAATAAAATTCCAAGGATCTTAGTTTTCTTTCTTTTTAATTTTGGCATTTTTTTTAGGTTATATGATTTTATTTTGTTCTGAGTTTGATTTGATTTGCTTTTGGATTTCCTGAATTTGAGTTTTAATTTTTGAGTTTAATTTAATATTTTATTGAGTTTTTGAGATTTTTGCTAGAGTTTTTTATTGGTTTTTTATTCTGAGATTTTTGTTGCATTTTTAAGAATCTGAAAACTTTTTTAGGTTTTTTTTTTTAAAAAAACTAGGTTTTTTAAAAAAATGCATTTTATGGGTTTAGGATGAATTTTTCGATTGAAGTTTGAAATTTTCACATGAACTCGATGACCTGCTTAAAGATTTGTGCTTCAAGCCTGACCACATAATAGGTTTTTAACTTTTGGATGTGAATCTCTAAAATTTTTGAATAAGAATATTTGAATTATAGAGGTGAGCCTTGAAATTTTTTATATGAATCCATGAATTTGTTTTATATAAAACTTAAAATTTTTTGAATGTGAATCTTTGAATATTGTTTGTTAATTATAGTTTACGAATCTTTACAACGATGGAAATTCTTGAAAACCTAAAACTCTTACGAATTCTTGCAAACCTAAATCTCTTGAGAATCTTTGAAAATCTTACAATTGATGAAATTCTTGCGAACCTAAAATTCTTATGAACTTAAATCTCTTCCGAATCTAAAATTCTTGCCTAAAATTCTTGCGAATCTTTCATTCTTACAAATATAAAGTTTTACGAATCTTTGAACTCTTACAAACTTTTGGAATCTTTGTGAAACTTAAAATTCTTGCAAATCTGAAAACCTTTGCAAATCTTGAATCTTTGAAATTTTGAAATCATTATGAATTTTTATGAACCTTGGAGTCTTGGAATCTTTCAAATCTTGTTATGGAGCTTTGCGAATCTTTGAAAATTTGTGAACCCTTGAATTTCCAAATTGTGAATCTTTGGATTTTAATTTTTTTTTTAATTTTTTTTTAACCCGAACAAAATGGATGTCTTTTATTTTTGCACAATTCTTATTTCATAGAAATTGTGCAAAGATGGGCAATTATAGACACTCTTATTTTGTTTGAAATTTTTTCAAGATCGAAAACGAGCTTCAATTGTAAAATTGGGCCCAATTAGGAACCTTCGGGCCCAATAGGAAAATTTTAAATTTTAATTTGATTTGATTTGACTTAATTATTTATTTTAATTTTACTTGTTTTCAAAAAAAGTCAAAAGTTAGAAAAAAATTAAAAAAAAAAAAGAGAAATCAAAAAATGAGGGATTTTGGCTTGATTCATGCAAATGTTAATAATGGGGAAACACAAAAATAAATCATAGATTATGAAATCACAATAAAATCATAATCAATTTGATTTATTTTCCAAAATTAAAGGGATTCAATCCCGATAAATAAACAGAAACTACACATAAAATGAGGAGAAAAAAATTAAAATTCCAGGGATCTCAGTTTTGTGTTTTTTTAATTTTGGAAAAAAATCATTCAAGCAAATTCTAGGATTCCTTTTTTAGTTCTATGATTTTATTTTGTTCTGAATTTGATTTGATTTGCTTTTGGGTTTTAATTTCTAATTCATATTCTATTGAGTTTTTAGGACTTTTACTAGAGTTTTTGTTGGTTTTTTATTCTAAGATTCCTGTTGGGTTTTTAAGAATATAGAAACTTTTTTGGATTTTTATGAAAAAAAAAACTAGGTATTTTTTAAAAAAAAAAACTTGGTTTTTATGGGTTTAGGATGAACTTTTCAATTGAAGTTTGAAGTTTTTGTGTGAACCTGGTAATCCACGTGAAGATCATTGTTTCAAGCCGACCCGATCATAGTTTTCCGTTTTCTTTTCATCCTATTCTCTGTTTTGATTTGATTTGATTTTACTTTTTCTATTTTATTTTTAGATTTTTATTATTATTATTATTATTTTCATCTTTAATTATTATTTTACTCATTACTTTAAATTAAAATTTTTGTTATTTATTTTTAAACACTTTTATGAATTTCATTTTATTTATTTATTTATTTAAAAATAATAACCAAAAAAATGTTTCTAAAATAAATTCATTTATCTTACCAAACTTTTGGAGGATTTTTCATGAATTTAATTTTTTTATGAATTCTATCAAATTATTGGAGAATCTCATAAATCAATTTTTATAAAAATTTATTACTAATAAAATATTTCATTTTGATCCTACTAAACTATTGGAGGATTTGCATTTTAAATTAAGTCTTACTAAAAAATTAAAAAGTTTAATACTTTTTCTAAAAATAAATTTACAAGGAAATCTCACCAAATTATTGAGAGATCTGTATCAAAATAAATCTTACCAAACTAGTAAAAGATTTTACTAATTATTTTCTTGAATAAAAATATATTAATGAACCCAATGATGGAGCCTTTTCAGAGTGGGACATTAGTCTTCATGAATATTCCTGAAGTGAAGAAATTATCTTAAATTGCTATCAAACTATTAGAGCAAATTTAGGATTAGTTTCCAATAAATGATTTGGTAAAATTATAAGAATATTTTAAGGCTTGGATAATTTGAAATCAAATTAGTACCATCCTTTGGATGGGCACTGTGAAGGGCTATAACCTTTCTCATGCGTAACCATACTCTCGAACCTAAAATTTGATTTTGTGGACTAGAATCTATTATTTAAAAATACCTAAGTCAATCTTGCGACTCCTTTTTAAATGGGACAGATTCTGTGAAGTGGCCAATCACACCTAAACAAAAAATATTTGAGGTGACTCCTTTAATCCATGACTAGTAATAGGTCTACAGATCTATACGTTATGATACTATTTTAAAAACTTTAGTGATAAAAAAAATTTTGTTTATTTATTTATATTTTTTGTGTTGAAAATTTTCTTTAATTCTCCAATATCTAGGTGAATAAAAAATTAATCCTTTACTTTAAAATTTTTCTTAATTAATTTTTGGTACAAGTAAAAATGATATTCCTTAGTGAAAATAATGATTTGAATTCTTTCCAATAACTAAATAGGATTTCCAAAATCATATTTTCATATAGAAATAGTATTCTATTTTTTATTTCTAAAACCTTCCTTTAAAAAAAATATTTTGAGATCGCAAAGCTATTACAATTCCCTTTTTATTGAAAATTTTATTTTTTTCATCAATAACCCTTATCAACCATAAACAAATTCATTTATTTAAAACTAAATTGTATGCAAAATAACAAAATAAATGATAAATAGATTGTTGAACAAGTGAAATAAGAATGTACCTTAAAAAGTTTGGGCTAAACCCAATTTAAAATCCAAGGCAAAAATAACGGGCTTCTTAGGCTGGAGCTATGATAGGCTTGGAGTGCAAGGTGAAAGTGAGTCGAATCATGGTGAAACTGAGGTTGGAGTAGACCTAATCCGTATCCCGAGAGAGTTGTAGGTCAAGTCACCTTATAAGACTTTTTTTTTCTTTTCTACTCACTAAACCTACATCATTTTATTAAACCTACCTTTATTATAAAATATATAATATTTTCAACCCCTTCATTTTCATCCCTTCATTTTGTCTCACTACCCAAAACCTCTCCTTCCAAAACTCTAGCCTCACCCTAAAACTCAAAGAACCCTAAAATCCAATCATAAGTGCAGTCGTTAGTTGCTTGCCACCACTACTAATCGACATCCTTTTAAGCCCAAATAACACCTGAAGTTTTCTCTTGGCCTCTTCTTGCCACTTTTTTAGGTAATTTTATGTAAAAGTCCCTGGCTTTCGCTAGATTTAATCTTGAAGTTCAAAACTTCAAACCATTAAAAATCACCTTTACTACTATTCGATCATCCTAAAAATTTGGTATGTTGTTGCCCTATTCCCCTTCATCCTTTCCACTAATTGGATCATCCAAACCTTTAGCCACTACCATTCACCACCATTTGTGCCACCATTGGCATTATCTTCCTTCTTTCATCCTCTTTACAACTTTTTTTTATCTAGCCCAAAAACCCATCGAAAGCCTTAAAACACTAGTTTACCCATTGTCGAACCTTTTCATTTCTTTTTTATTTATTTATTTATTTTTCTTATTTGACTATTACTTCATCACATGTTAGTGAGGGATGAGGTTGTGTTATTTTGGTATTTTTTTTGATTCGGGGTTGTTTGAGTGTTTAAGCTATAGATAGTGTTGAGTTTTTTGGTGTTATTGCTATGTAGGTGGTCTCAATAGAGGTGAGGGTTGGGTTTATTGGTGGTTTAGGTTTGACAATGAACTTGAAACTCATTTTAGGTAAGATTTTTCTATTGGTTTCCTTGCTTGCATGCAATTTGTGTATTTTTGCTAGAGGTTTTAGAGCTGTGATGATGGTGAGGTTGTTTTGGTGGCATGTGTCTTAATGTTTTAGGTTATGGCTCACGATGGCTCGAGTATCGAATTTGATTTCATTAGTCTTTTATGCTTGGTCGATGGTCATAAGGTTGTAATAGTGACTTGTGTGGTGGTATTAGACTTAGCAACAGTGGTTTAAGCAAGGATGGTCTCAAGTATACAAATAATGGTGGTGGAAATAGGTCTAAAGTGATCTAGGTACTCTTTATTTGTAGCTGGCAAATTGGTGGTGATAGGGCTAACTGTTTGGTGTAGTTATTCAATTGTGGTTTCAGGTTGGGTGTACTATAGTGATCCTTAAGTGTGGTACTTACTTGTAGCTCTACTGGTTCAAGGCAGGTGATAGGGGTGTTATGGTGGTGATTGTTTCAGGTTTGGGTTTTGGAATATGTGGTGCTAAATGGGAGTGAATATTTTTTAAATTGCCCTTTTTGCATATTTCTGAGGATCATGAATAATGTAAAGTCATAAACAATAAATTTGTCTTCATGCTACTTCTTATAGAATTTTTTTGTTTTCTCATTTTTTTCATTTTTTTATTTATTGTCTTATTTGTTGATTTTTTGTTGTTTTTATTTTTATATCAAGCTGAAAGTGATCTAGACTAATTCGTAAATTTAGAAATTAATTGACTAGGCAAGGATGATTGGGATTGAACCACAGATCAGGAGATAAAATGACTGGAACGAAACTGTAAGTAGGGGAACAAGGATAAAAGACTGGGACTAAACCATGAATTGAGAGATAAGATAACAGGGATTGAACAACAAGTCAAAAAATAAGAAAGATGATTAGAATTATACAACAAGTCTAAAAATAAGAATAACTAAGATTGAATTGCAAGCCAGGAAATAAATAATGATCGAGATTGAACCGTGAATCAAGAAATTACGATAACTGGGACAAAACTACAAATCAAGAAATAAAAATGATCGAGATGGGACCATGAGTCAAAAAACAAAGATAACTGGGATTAAACTATAAGTCATGAAAAAAGAATGATAGGGCCGAAATTGCAAGTCAAGGAACAATGATAAATGATCAGGACTAAACCATAAATCAAAAAATAAAGATGACTAGGACTAAACCGTAAGTCAAAAATTAAGAATGACTTGGGTTATCACCATCAAAGAAAACTCGAATGTCACCACCGAAGAAAACTCAGATGTCACCACCAAATGGATGTATAAGACTTGGATATTCTAATATCCCCACCAAGGAAATGTAAATGACTTCAGATATCACAATCAAAATGTAAATGATGTCAGATATCACCATCAAAAAAACATAAGATATTACCATCGAGTGAATGCAAAAAACTTAATCACAACTTTTTCCTTAACTGGTGCCACTTTATTAGGCTTGGAATTGGACTACCAACTAAATTGAGCTTAAAATCAGAGTGCCAACTAAGCTGAACTTAAAATCTCATCAGTGTCAATTAAATTGGGCTTAAACCTGAATATCAGCTAAACTGGGTGTCAGCTAAAAAAGGCTTGAAACCTGATGCCAAGTAAATTAGGCTTTCAAATTTGAATGCTAGCTAAACTAGGTTTAAAATTTATTTAGTGCTAGATAAACTGGACTTTAATTTTTTCATTTCCAACTAAACTGGGCTTAAAACTTAGGTACCAGCTAAATTGAGCTTAAATTTTCATGGGTGACAACTAAACTAGGCTTAAATTTGTATAAATGCCAACTAAACTGTGCTTAAATTTTCATAGGTGTCAGCTAAGCTAAGTTTAAAATTTCACAGGTGCTAGCTAAACTAGACTTAAATTTCACGCATGCCAGTTAAATTAAGCATAAATTTTGGGTACCAACTAAATTAGGCTTAAATTTTTTTCTTTGCCAACTAAACTAGGCTTAAAACTTAAGTGCCAACTAAATTGGACTTACGTTTTAATAGGTGCCAACTAAACTGGGCTTAAAACTTCAATGCCAGCTAAACTAGCTTAAATTTTAATAAGTGTCAGCTAAACTAGGTTCAAATTTTCCTTGGATGCCAGTTAAACTGGGCTTAAGTTTTCATGATGCCAACTAAACTAGGCTTAAAACTTGGGTGCTAGCTAAATTAGGCTTAAATTTTCATGATGATTGGCATCCCTACCAAAAATGAAAGAGGTGAAAATTTTCTTTCTCAATGGATTGAATGGTTTTACACACATAGGTTTCTATGCACAAAAGTTTCTATGGATTCAAAAGGTTTCACCACTTGAAAGGGATAAAAAAGGTGTATACTTTCCATGCAAGCTCATAGATGAAACATAAGTTTTTCTAAAACCATGAATCCCTTGAAAACCAAATATGTTTAAAACTTTCTTTAGCCTCCATATGTGACACTTTGATACATGTCAAGGTAAGTTGTAAGGGTTTGAGATTTTTAAAGGTTATTTGACAATGGAAGAAGGCTGAAATTTTCAAAATCAATGTCTTTTTATGCTTTCTCAAACTTTTGGGATCTTGATATCTTTAGATCTTTCAAAGGGTCTAAGTCACCTTTAGTTAGCATGTATCTCATTTAGTATCATAAGTGGCCTTAAAAGTTTACTCTAGACTACCCATTTGTAGGGTTTTCACTTTAAAGCCACTTTCATTTTTTTTTCATATTATTACACCATGCACTTAAGAATTCAAACTTATCCAAAAGGGGTTCATGTCTAAATGAGAAATTTGATAATAAAGAGGGACCAAAAGATTCATGGGTTTTATGGCCATTTTTCCAAAAGAAGCTTTTCAATTTTAAGCATCCATACTTGATCCAAAATGAACTTTTCATAGGACGTAACATAGGCTAAGGTTTGGGGTTTTCAAAGAAAGGGATAGACAGGTCCAAAACAAGTGTTTAAGGGCAATTAAAACCAAGGATCATTCTTTCATTTGAAAGATTCACTCTAGGTATATACTTTTTCATTTTCTTGTGCTTTTCAGTAAGTAATGTTGTTTTCTTTTCTTTTTTTTCCTTCTTTTATTTTGTTCTTCTTTCTTTCTTTTATTCTTTCTTCCACTTTTTACTTTTTTTTTCTCTTTTTCTTTACTTTTTCTTTTCCTTTTCTTTTGAGTAGATTTAAAACTTTTATGAACTTTTATATTAGGTTTTTACCGTCAACATATGGGATTCTTTTTCGAACATCATCATTCTTAACCCCTAAATGCATCCCTTTTTACCTCCCAATGTGAATGGTGATCCTTAGTTATGATTTATTTTTAAAAGAATTTTATTAGATTTAAAAAGGTAGCAAGAGATAAATTTTTACATTTGTAAAGGAATGATGAAAGACAACCATTTGTCATTTCAAGCATAATAACTTAAATTGAAGAGCAATTGCCCTAAGGGAAAATGAGTTTAAAGAAAAGTTTTCCATTTCAAAAGTTTTCTTCTCTTTTGTTTTGGGATTTTTGGCATTCTAAACTTTTCTTTTAACATTTTCATTTTAGGCTTTTGGTTTTTTCTTCATTTCTTTTACATAATTTTTTGGAATTATCAGGTCTTTATTTGGATTTATTCAAATTTCTTAAGTGCATAGTATCATAACCATTTCTCTTTTTCCTTTTTCTTTCCCTTAATTTTTTTTCATCTTTTTTTTGCATTTTTTTGTCTTTTTTTTATGTGCCCCTCATAACTCATACATTAATCCACTTTACCAATAGTGTGATTTATGGAAGATACCTTATTTTAGTAAACCATTTTTAATGAAAGTTATTACAAAAAAAGGGTCATGTGGAATGAACCTGTTTAAGGTGTCAAATAGTTCATGTCTCTCCATAAAAAGAGAAGGAATTGGTTAATCATAACTCAAGTTGTCTTAAGGCTATAAGGTCTTTATTTTCTAATCAACATGCCTTTAAGACATTAGACCAGGCCAATTTTGGGTTAGAGAGCTAAAAAGTTGGTATGTTTGAGGTCATTTTTAAAAAAACTTTGGGTAGCTTTGATTTTGGAAATTTTTAGAGTTACAGCATGGCATTAACACATCAAATTAACATATTTGAATTCTTAAAAAATGTCATGTTTGCCTAATTTTCTAGGAATCCTTTTTTTTTCTTGGTGTTTTGTAATTAGTTGTTTCATTATTCATTGCCTAGAAAAAATTTATCATCTTTGATACAATAATATTATCAAGCAAGGACAAGGTTTACGAACTCAAATTCATGGCTCTTGAAAGGTTATGGCTGATGAATGGAATCAATTGGATGATTTAAGAAAATGTGCTAAAGTATTTGACAAACTCTTAATAGCAATTGCCAAATCTTTTGAAACTCTTTTCTTTTATCACAAAACTTTCTCTTTTTCTTTTTTCCTCTTTTTTCTTTTTTTAAGGCATTTCTCTTTTTATAACTTTGGGACTTAATTATGTGGGGCTTTATTCAAATCTAACAATTTTCCCCCTTCTTACTAATTTTCTTTCAAGGAAAACCTATAAATCTAAAACTTAAAAGAAATTAAAAACCTTAAATGACAATATTTATAAGTCCATGAGACATTATGATGTACAATATCCATTCATTCAATGCAAACACTTAGATCTAACCTAAAAATTTACATCCTAATAGTGCTGTTAAAATGACACTTAAACTTTCAAAAGAGTTCATCACTTGGTGCTTCAACTTTTGCATTATTGACCCTCAATTCCACTACTATTAATCATCATAACCATTAACTAGTTCTTTAAACTTCACAAGATCTATGTTAATCAGAGCCTGAACTATATCCTTAGAGGTAGTAAAATTTTCTATGGAATTTTTTGACCCCATCATGGTATTCACACTTAACATTAGGATCATACCACTTTGGGTAATGAAGATTTTTAGGCTTTACAGGGATAATGGAAATCATATGATTTTTGACAAGTAAAGTGAAAAGCTCAACGTAAAACATTGGGAGTGAATGATACATCTTGACTTTTTTTCTCTTATAGCTTTGTGAATAGCTTGTGTTGATCTTTTGTTCTATAAATGTTTATGGCAAAGGAATTAAAGTACACAGATAAAATGGTTGAGGAAAGTTACCAGCCCAAGTGTCAGTTGGGAACAATATGGTCACCAATGGGAATCGTCATTCATCAAATCTTCCTGTATCATGATGAGGTTTCTCTCATTTCACCTTTCAACAATTATCTCTTGAGCGTATTTAACAAAAATATCTCTTTGCCTTTCATTATGAATTTTCATATTAGCATCCATAATTCTTTCCCTTTTTATCCCATTTTTAGTTCTACCCATAGCAAATAGACAATCTGCAAATTCTAAAGACATTTTACCAATCAACTTATCATAATAGGGAGAAGGAAAGGTATCCACAAATAGGGAATTCAGCTCTCTATCAGTTTGGAGTGGTCAAACTTGTGATGCTACCTATTTCCATCTAGTAATATATTTTTTGTAGTTCTTATTGGGGTTCTTTTTTATGTTTTGAATGGCTAATCAATCTGGAGCTACCTTTAACATGTGCTAGTATCACTTTAAGAATGCTCAAGATAAATCCCTTTCAGTACGAACTTGGCTACTTTCCAAACTATAAACCAATTGGTTACTGCCCCAATCAAACTTTCTTGAAAAACATGAATAAGCAACTTTTTGTCATAGGCATACCTAACCATTTTGTGATAGTATTGAGCCAAATGTGTCTCAGGACATCCAATTTCATCATACTTCTTAAACGTCAGAACCTTGAACTTAGGTAAACACATCTAGAACTAGCTGGGATTCTTTTGTGTCACAAGATTTATCCCTATCTTCAATAGCTTAAATCCATTTTTTCTAAAAACTATACCTCTTCTGTTCATCTAGATTCATGATATCTCCCTTAAAGGTCCTAAGCAAGGTTCTTCGAGCTGATCATTTCTTTGAGTAAAAAGTCCCTTTATAATCTCTTCCATCTGCCTCTTATCAAATCAATATTCTCTTGATCCTTTTAAAAAAATACCAGAATTATTCTCAAAGAAATTCTTTCTCTTTAAAGCATGCATGAATTGCATTTTATTGAATGGACATATAAATGAATGAATTAATGAATGCACAAACGACAAAGTTTTTTCATGAAAAGAGTAGAAATTGGAATAGGGGCAAGAATTAGAGACAAGCCATAATTTATATATCCAAGTTTGAAAAGAAAACACCATATTAAAATAAAAATAAATAAAAATGCATTTTTAAAATTGAAGAAGTTCATAAAGCATTTCATTTTTCCAACAACCTATTGCTTAAAGACATTCTTTAATAAAAAAAAAAACCCCATCTATGTTCATCACCATGCCATCCCCTTCTCATTATTCTTAGATCTTTAACCTCTTATTGTCGTTCAATCGAACCATTTCACATTTATGAGTGATTGTACCATGTGTTTGAAACTCTCATAATTCTCAATGAAATGCCCTATATTCCTACCATGCTATTTGCATCTTAATTTGGGTTGAACCATTTGAGGTCTAATTACTTCTTTTTCTTATGTAGTTTTTAGGCAATAGATTGACTAGAAGTCTAAGCATTCGATAGTGGTGCAAAAGTATAGAGTTGAGAAATTAACTGAACAAGTGATTAGGGAATGAAGGGCTAAAGATTTTGGTTCAGATGTAGACTTTTCAGAGATTGCATGAAGTTTTGGGGCCTAATCTTATATGCTTGGAAAAGAGATTGAAGACAAACATGAAAAGGATTTAAATGTAGTTTTGGGTTTGAAACAATTTGTGAAGATTGTATGAAAGCTAGTGACTTCTTCCTGGAAGTCAAATTTTAAAGCTCAAACATTTGTGTGGTCAGATCACTCATCCCTTTCATGATCTTGTCTAGACTTTGGTTCTTACTCAAAACATTGAATGCTTCAGCATGCTTAGGAAAAAAATTAGGTCCAGTAGGAATTAGTTGATCGCGACACTATGAGTTCATAGGACTTGGGCTGAAATTGCTAAGGACCCTTAAGAAGGCACCAACTTAAGTTCCTTAAGCCTATTAACTATTTTCATCAACTTGGTGAGCTGTTTTATCATCTTTCAAATATTATGACCAAATTCCTCTTAATTGTGTTCTAATGCACTAATTCTAACCTCTAATTTGATCTTCCATATTTTTAGCTTCTTATACCCACTAAAACAGAGCTTTATTTAAGAGGTTTAAACCAAAGTGTTTATGTTATAATTCTTGTTGAATGAATGACACAAAACAATTTCTAATTTACATGCTACATAGAATATGTTTATAAATGCCTAAATATGATCATGATGTAAATATATCTATAAAAAATGAATAGCCCAAAATATACGAATCTCTTTAAATATATGAATGAAGAATGCAATGATTGAATTCCAAAGAAATGATAAACTCCTTACCTATACTAAATCTCCCTTTTACTTTTCTTTCTTTCTACTTGTAATTTTTTTTTTTTTTTTTGTGATCCTAACTTTATTTGAACTATTATTACCCTTAAACATAGATTATATCAAAGGGTTCCCCACATATCCTAATTTAGGTAATTTCTATGAAGGAGATTGGCATAGCTCTATTTAAGGCTAGTCCCGTAAAGCTCAATATATGCTAGGCTGGAAAGTGACTCATCTAAAAGTGCCCAAACTACTCCTCACATCATTGTCTATTATAAACTAGTAATCACTCCAATCCTTAGCCATTACAAGCTACAAATGAAAAGGGCTCAATCTGAGTGGAAGTGTTTCGTTAGTAAATGCAGAGGTTATCACCTTAAGAGAACATAGCTACTTAACTTCCTCTTAATAAGAACTAAATCAGGATTAGAGCTTATGCATGCAAGTGAATATGCAAAGTGCATAAAAAGATATATCAACCAAAATAACATAAAAGAAATATAATGATAAAATCAAAATAGAATACTAACTATCATGCAATGTTTTTAAATATCAATTAAAACCATTAAATCCAAAACTTAAGATAACGCATAATTAATTTTTGGCCTTGCTCTCAAAAATTTTCCAGTGGAGTCGCCAAGCTGTCATAATGTATATGTCCAGAGACTCAATTGCCAGACGTAAACATTTGGAAATTGAAAAAACAGGGAATCACCACCAATATTCTTTTGGGTGTGATTGGCCTCCCATAAATTTTATCTTTTTAATAAAATAGTAAAAACAAGTTTAAAGTTTATCAAAAAGACAATTTTTGTCTACGAAAACAGGATTAGGTTCAAGAGTTAATTACGCATAGAGAAGGATTAGCACCACCACATCACCCGTTAAAAATAAAACCAATTAATCATGTGTGCTACACATAGTTTTGGATAAAAATGATTTTTATTTAAAACTTAATAATAATTCCCCTCATTTTGAAGAAAGAAAATCAATTAAAAATATTTATTTAGGAATATTGTGAAAATTTTTAGATTAAAGAAATACCTTATAATTCTCAACATCTGGGTAGAATTCAAAAATAATCTTTTTCATCTAAAATTCTCCACAACATTCCTTTAAAAATAAAATAACATTATTTGTAGATGATAATTATTAGTGACTCTTCAATATATAGCAGAGTACCAAAAATTATTTCCTTCAGTATGTTATTTTAGTTTTATTTTAAAATTTCATTTTTTTAAAATAATATTTTCCACAAAAAACAACATGTTTATATAGAAAAACCAATGATGCTATAATTAATAAACAAATTGTAAAAATTAAGAGATACAAACATGTGAGATAAATGCAACTAACAATCTAAAAATAAATATATGCAAATGAATGCTATGCAAACCAATAAGACATAATTTTGAGATCAGGTCCTTAAATATAAAGAGACCACCCGAGCTCCCCAACTTCTAGGTAGAGTTTGAGTGCAACTATTTATATTTAAGATTTCATTTTTATTTTTATTCTTTTATTTATTCTTATTATTGTTTTAATTAAGGAATTATATGAAAAAAAATCTTAATGAAATAAAATTTTCAAAATACCCAATCTTTCAGGTGGCATTCGGGAATAGATTACTTTATAAGAGGTGTTCACACAAATCTTTGGGATTTTAGGATGGTTTTGGGGTTTTTAGGTGGATTTAAGGTTTGGATCAAATTTAGGGTTTAAGTTTACATATAGGTCTTAGGGTTTTCATTGAGGGTTTTAGGCTTTATGAACCTCTCTAAAAGTTTATAACATCCAGGCAAACTTTCGGAGCACATTTGCTTTTTGTGACTTCTAAAAATTATATTTTTTATATTTTTATATTTTTTCTTTTTTATTAAAATTTATATTATTAATATTTAATTACCTTTATTATTATTATTCATTTTTATTATTTAATAATTTCTCAACATCTAGACGAAATTTAAAAAAAATTTAAAAACTTGATATTGAACTCCTTTCAACATCTATGATGGGATTTTAAGATCTTTATTTTATTATCATTATTATTTTTTTGTATAAATCCAAAATACATGGGAAATTAATTATATTCAAAGTGAATAAAAGCATGAAGAATTAAATTGCTTAAAAATAAAAATAAGCATTTAAATTTTATCAAGAAGGAAATTGAAAATGGATAAAATTTAAATTAGAATCAAACTCAACCAACATAAAAAATGTGCATAAATGTGAATGTCATGACATGTGCATAAAAGTAAATTTTATTAAAAGCAAATTGATTCTTGGCCTTATATTTTTAGAACCTTTGTTTATTAATTAAAAAAAAAAGAAAAATCTCAACTAAAAAAACTATTGCCATCCCCACCTTTCTTAAGACACTAAGTTGTACTTGTCTTTACCATTTCCATTCTTCTGTCTAAGACTACAAAAAAAAAAAAAAATGAGCACTAGTAATCCTCGAAGCTATATGCTCTAAGCATACATCCTGGAAAATTTTCTATCATTTCTAAATTTGTTAAGCTTTAGGTTCCCATGTGATCCATTTGTCAAAACAAAAGAAGACTATCTTTCTACCTAGTATGACCAGAGAACATGGGTGACGAACAACATAGTATTAAACTCTCATGAACCTAAACGAATGATAATGGACCGAACATAAAGCATTGGTAAACTAGAGCCAAAAACTTGAGGAGACAAATTGTACGCAAGCATTAGCATATATGACAAACAAGCTTTAAAAGAAAAAAAAAAAAAGAACTTATTTTGTTTTCAAACTAGTGGCCACCATTAAAGAAAGGAGCATGAGGTTCCCATATGTAGTTGAATGAAAATGAATCATTCTAAAAACATCTTAGAAAGCCATTTTCCAAGGTTTTAAAAGAAACTCTTTTTACTTTCTTTTTTCCTTTGCTAGGAAAGCTTTTAAGGTTTTTTTAGAAACAAAGCAAAAAGAAAAAGAAGTTCTTTTTTTTAAACACAGAGCTATGGATTTACCATTTCAGAAAACATGTCATAATGGAGACCTTAACTCTGTAGATAATAAAGAAATGCCATGCCTAAAATTTATTGTGGACAACTCAGCTTTTTCATTTACACAAAAAGCAATGAAACTATTTTTTACTACAACCCTATACAAAGAGCCAAAAAGTACCTTTATGCATTTAGACCCTATACAGAAAGCATAAGTCCATCTTTCTACTGTAAACTTTATGTGGAAATGATAATAGAGTTCATGTTTGTGAAAGTAAGCTAGAATAGAAAGGAAAAAGCTACATTTTCTTCCTATCTTCATAAAAGTTACCTCTCTTCTTTAACCAAATCCTCACTTCCTTCTAAAAACTTCATTCTTTTTTTCCTCATTTCCTGCTACTAATTCAAACGTTCCATTTCTCCTCTCATTTCTTCCTTTTTCTGCTACTGGTCTCTCTTTTTTCATAAATAGTTGTTTTTTTGTTTTTCTTTTGTTGCTGCTAGTTTCTTTTTCTTTATTTTGGTATTAGCTTCCTTCCATTTTTCTACTGGTTTCTCCATGATCACCTTGCTTATCTACCCATGTTCCCAAGGTCATGCCTTCATCCAGTTTATTTTCAACAAATTTTTTTGTTACACGTGAAGTTTCCTTCCTTACATGGTTAGCCGAATAAGTCCTTTCTTTGCCATATCTTGGGCCTTCAATAAAGATCCAATGCTTTAAGGCCTTGTCTTTTATTTGGGCTTAGATTTATGGCCAACTTAGGCTTTGTTTTTTTTTTTAGTCTAATTTGAGCTTTATTTATTTTATTTTTAATTTCATTTGGGCTCTTAAAGTTTTAATTTATTTTTTTAAATTTTTTTGGGCCAAGCTTTTCTTTTATTTATTTATTTATTATTTTTTTTATATTTATTTGTTATTTAATGGCCAACAATAGGCCATTAATGGGCTTTAAGAAAGAGTCTTTTATCATGCCTTTTATTAGGTCATTTTGGGTATTAATTCGAGCCTATGCAACGGGCCACACTATGGGGATCATATTGGGCCTCATACTAGAGCATTTAAAAATGGATCATATAATGGGCTGAAAAAATGATGGTTAATGCTTAATTGCAAAAACGAGTTTGGATTAAAATGATAAAATATTCCAAATAAAATTAGGTGGTACATCATAATTGAGTGATTTTGAAAAGTTTTAGATATCACTACCGAGATTTGAATGAAATCTAGAGTTTTGGAATACTCAAATATCATCATCGAGATTTGAAAACTTAGAATATGAACACTCGGATATCACCACCAAGAAATTTTAAAAACTTAAAGTTCGAACATTCAGATATCACCATCGAAAAATTTTAAAACCTTAGAGTTCGAACATTCGGATATTACAACTGAGAGAAATAAATAAAATCATATAAAAACATGCAGAAAACTCGAATATCACCATCGATAGGATTGAATAAAAAATGGTATTATCATCAGAAAAGCTTGACACATTTTTTCTCTTTTTCTTAAAAATTTCCTTATTTACTTTTTCTATAATTTAAAGTGTTTCTACTTTCTTTCTCTTTTTTTTTTTTATATTTACAAAATTTGACAAATGCAATGATGACACAAATGCCAATTCTTCAACAAATAATGCAAATGCAAATGTCTTTATACAAATATAAGAATCCATGACAAAACTTTTCATGATGCAAATACTCAGTGCGAATGCTAGTAACTTTTTCATAATGCGGATGCCAATATTCTTTCCATGTAGATAACTTTACAATAATTCAAATGTGAATTTCTTTTCATAACACTAATGTACTTAAAAAGATGTATGACAAATTTTCTCACAACAAATTTGTTTTTTTATGACGCAATTACTATTTATGAATGCAAATGCCAATGTTCATACATGCTATAGATGCCTTAAAAATATAAATGCAAATTTTGCAAGTTCATTTGTTTTCTAATGATGCAAATGCCACTGTAGAATTTCATTTCAAAAATGCCAATGCCAATACACATGCAAGCACTCCCTGATGTATGTGCCCAAATCATGGATGCAAATACCAAAACTACTCTATTTTTTTTAAAGAAAGTTCTTTCTCAATTTTGTTAATCTCCTATTGCCTATCCAATTAAATCTTCAATTTTTCGCAAAATGATCTAAACTTACCACTTTATTATTTCTTCACCTATTTTTTCTTTTTCTTCGCTACTTTCTATCTTTTTTGCTTTCGAAAAACTCCATTGATTTTCTTTTCGTTTTCAACATGCCTTCTTTTATTTTTAGTTCCAGCAAACAAGCATGCAACATGTAACATCAACATATGTTTCAGACCTAATTGTGAAAACAATAAGACACACCACCATTCCTAAAAACATTTTTTTCCTTTCTTTTTTTTCCTTTCTCTTTCCTTTTCAATACCATTAATTCTTCAAAGAAAAACATTTTTCTTTTTTAAATTTGAAATGGTCTAAAGATTCACAATTCAATGATTTTATTTTATACCAAACATGATTTCATTATTTTACCAAAATGTGTGATTGATTATTCAAAAATTTTCAAAATGATCAACAAAATTGCTCCACAATTAAATTCCTTGATTAAAGAGAATAAAATGAACAAATGTGATTTTGCAATTCTCTTAAAAATTAGCATTCCCTATTATAAATGAAAGAGGTGACCATTTTCTTTTCAATGAATTTAATGATTCAGCATATAACGGTTTTAATTTATTCAAAAAGCGTTTCACCACTTAAAGGGAGTAAAAAAGGTATATACTTTCTATCCAAGCTCACACATGAAACATAAATTTTTCTAAAAAGCATGAATCCCTTGAAAATCAAACATGTTCGATACTTTCTTTAGTATTCAAATGTTGTATTTTGATAGATGTCAAGATCAATTACGATAGGCTCAAAATTTTGGGAAGTCATTTAGAAATTAGGAAAAAAGGCTCAAATTTTCAAAATCAATCCCTTTTTATGCATTTCAAACTTTTAGGACCTTGATATCTTCTAATCTTTCAAAGGGTATAGGTTGCCTTTGGTTAGCATCCATCTCATTTAGTATCAGGAGTGGTTTTAAGGCTTTAAAGGTTTGCCCTAAATTGCCATTTTGTAGGATTTTCACCCAGAAGCCACATTTATCTTTCTTTTTTCTCTTTTCCTTCTTTTTTTATTATTACACCATGCATTCAAGAATTTAAATTTATCCAAAATGATATAACAGTTCAAACGAGTAATTAGGGAATAAAAGAAAACAAAAAGGCTTCGCAAGTTTTATAGCCATTCCTCAAAGAGAAACTCTTCAATTTTAAGCATCCATACTTTGTCCAACATAGACTTTTCTAAAGACGTATGTAAGCTAAGGTTCAAGGTTTACAAAGAAATGGACAGATAGGCCAAAAAATAAGTGTTTAAGGATGATTAAACCTAGGATCATTTTTTTCATTTAAGGATTCACTTTAAGGTATTTGTCTTTTTATTTTCTCATGCTTTCACTTAATTATTCATTTTTTTTCATTTCTTTTTCTTTCTTTCTTTTCTTTTGTTCTCCTTTTTCATTTTTTTTTCTTTCATTTTCTTCCATTTTTCCTTATTTCCTTTTTTTTTCATTTATTTTTTCCTTTTTCTTTTCCTTTCTTTTTTTGAGTGGAGTAAAACTTGAGGACTTTTTATTGGACATTTGCCCCAACATACGGGGTTCCTCCTTAGATTTTACCATACTTAACCCCTAAATACAATATTTTTGCCTTTTAGTACGAAAATGATCCTTAGTGATGGTTTATTTTGAAAGAATTTTTTTTAAGGTCAAAAGGATAATAAAGGATAAATTTCTTATATTTGTAAAAAGATGATGAATTATGGTCATTTATCATTTCAAGCACAATTACCTAAATTTGAAGGGTAATTTTTTTGAAAAAGAAGTTTGAAGAAAAGGGTTTTTTGTTTTTTTTTTTTCCCAAAATTTTCTTTATTTGACATTGCCCTAAACTTTAACTCTTTTTTAACTTTTTGGTTTTCTTTCATTGGTTTCTTTGTAAATTCATTGTGATTTTTTTCTTTTTAGATTTATCGTAATGCCTTAAGTGCATGATGTCATAATCAAAAGTTTTTTATTTTTCTTATTTTTTATTTTTTTCTCTTTTTTTCCTTTCTTTGCTTTGCATGCCTCTACCACAAGTTAAAAAAAATGCCTTATTTTGACAAACCACCTTTAATGAAAGTTAATGTGAGAAAGAAGGCATGTGGAATGAACTTGTTTAAGGTATCAAAGAGTTTATGTCATTCCATACAAAGAACAGGTTGAGAATAGAAGAAGAAAAATATATCCCCTTTATAAATTTTACTATAGCAAATTACATTCATATTTCTTAGCAGAGGAACTAGGAATAGATTTCACTCACATACACCAAACGATTACACCAGTAAAGCTAGCTATATCAATTAAATGGAAAATTTTAATATAACACCAAGTTGTAAAAATTAGCCATATAAGTGCTTTCATTCCTAAAGATGAGATGCCTGAAGCATCCTATCTTGGATCTAGGTTGCAATGTCTCTAACTACACCAAGTCCATAAAGGATAAACACTGATAGGGATTTAGAGGCGGCACCAATTTTCTTCATTGTATCAAAATATTATGTAATAAAGAACATGTCTAGAACATCCTTAGCAGTAGCACCTAGCACATTTATTGATAAGCTAAGCACACTTTCTCTTAGACTATCAACAATTGCCTAGCGCTGCCTGACAATTCCAACTCTTAAGAGATACTTGGAATCAGTCTCTCCTTCTTCCCTTTTAATTTATATAATCTTTTTAGCTTTTATTTTCTCATTTACTGCAATTCTCATCCTTGTACCTGTGAAATTTAAAATTATTCAGACAATTAAATCAACATATGTAACAACTAGATTTTACAATGAGTATTTGACAAACCAAATTACAAACAATAACTCACCTGTATAAATTTAATTCATAGGCCTTTTCACATGTTCATCTAGTTCTATATCAATAATGAGGGTCTGGACAACTCATACTCACAAGCAAACATAGCCTATTAATCAAAATAAAGCCAAGTGCTCATCAATAAATTCAATATCAACATCAAGAATCCAACAACTAATGTTATGATCAGAAGTAAACACTTTTTACCTTTTGAAGGTCTTCTTTAACAGATTTAGCAATAACATTCTTTTGCTCAAAAGTATAATCTAAATATAGCTTTGGAACACTTGCTCTGATAACTAAAGAATAAGAAAAGAAAGAAGAAAATCGAATTTAGTTTCTTGGTACCATTTAGCAACAATTAATTCATACCAATTTTTCTCTGTTACCATAAAAAACGTAGGCTTGAATTTGTATCCTGGGATTGCTAAGTTTGCAGAAAAGATCATTCGCCTCTTCTCCCAAGGGTTAAGAACATTGGTATTTATTACTACCGTTACTAGTGTTAAGTGTTAACAACTACTCTAACTGTTTTTCACTTTTTTTCCTTTAAGAAGAAATATAATATTAGGGGTTAAGAATTTGACATGTCTAATGAAGAGTAAAGAATGATGGTAAGGCATATTTTACTTTTTTGCCTATTATAGAAACTCCGGATATGACCTAATTTGTTAGAGTTTTGTATATTCTCCTACCTAGGATGATTTTGTTCAAGCATAAACATAAAACCAATGCACTTTTTTTCTTTTAAATTAAGATCGGGATCAATATAATAGGCTTAGTATCGAAACCTACTCTTAGAATATTTGCACATGAAAAAGAAACTGATGAGTGGGAAAAAACTTCTAAGTTGCGTTTATGGATGGTTAGAAAGCTAAGATATCATCCAAATACAGAGTTCCTTTACCATAAATACCCAAAAGTAAAGAATAGACAAATTAGCTTATTAAATTGTATAACAAAAAAAATTTTTATCGCTGAAAAAAATCTGTCGATAAATCTCATGCCAATTTGCCAACTTCCTGTGTAAACATCACTTACGAATATTGATAATTTTTTTCATTGGTAAATTCTATCAGCATTCTGTTGGTATTACGTTCGTAAAATCCAAACCAATTTTTTTATGATCTGTCGGTAAACTGTTGGTAGTCTTTCAATAATTATTAATGAAAATTTTTGTCGGTAAAAATCCATCAATGTTAAACACTTTTTTGGTAGTGTTTTCAAGAATATAGTTGACTATTTAGAGGAAGAAAATTCACTGATCTATGAGTAAAATTGAAAAAGTGGTTTAACTATAAATTGGAGAAGGAACATTCTAGTGATCAGCAAGGGGGTACAACATAGTGGAAATACTCCTACTATGTCACACCCTTGCCATTCAAATAGGTAGCCAACACAATGAGCCACTACATCAAATGTACGATGAAATCCAAATATGGTTTAAACGTCTAGTTTTTTTTAGACGATTTGATTTTGTTCGATGTTTATGTTTTATTTGAACATTCTGATTTGGGCCAGCTTAAGCATTTTAATTGTATTAAGCTCATTTAGGCTTATTTCAGACTAATCATTTTTTTATCATTTTGCATGGTCAAGGTCCAATTTAGTTCAATTTTTGGGTCAATTTAAAATTCAATCATTTAGGCTTAAAGGTCCAGTAGAAGTCTAAAACTCAATTAAGCCCAAATTAAACTTTAAAGCCCAATTTTATTTTACTAGAATTAATTAAATTAATAAATTTGAATTATTAGAAAAAGATGAAAATTTACAAAAAAAAGGGCCGCCTATTATGGCAACTTTCTCTTCATGCCCTTCCCCCTAATTTGCAAGCCCAGTTTTAGCTTTTTGGTTTTCACCTCACATTTTCCTTATTGACTTCTAGCATAATTGATAAAATACTCAATATCCAAAAATACAAAAAGCTACACCTCCTAAAATGCAACATTGCCATTGTTATAACAAGAAACAGTCCAAAGAAAATAAATTCACCTGTCCATTCATCTGAGCCCGATATCTATAAAAATCACACAATTCACAAAAAGAAACAATTTTAAGAAAGCCTTAATTTTATCCAAGATATTTTATCATTTTAATTCGAGCCTATTTTTGCAATTGAGCCATGACCATAATTTTTCGAGCCCATTAGACGATCTATTTTTAAATGCTCTGGTATGAGACCCAATGTGGGCTCAATAGTAAAACCCATTGCATAAGCCTGAATTAGTGCCCAAAATGGCCCAATAAAAAACTCCTCATAAAGTCCATTAATGGCCCATTATTGGCCATTAAATAATAAAAAAATAAAAAAGCATGGCCTATAAAAATAAATAAAAACTTGAAGAGCCCAAATGAAATTACAAATAAATAAAACTCAATTAGTCCAAGTTGGCCATAAAAGTTAGAACAAAAGGTTAAGGATTAGGGCTTTTTTGAAGGCCCTAAAGCATTAGATCCTTATTGAAGGCCCAAAATATGGCCAAGAGGAACTTATTCTGCTAACCATGCATGAAAGTGTGAACTTGGGAACGTGGGTAGATAAGTAGGGCATTCATGGAGAAACCAACAAAAAAAAAAAGAAGAAAGCTAGTACCAAAAAAGAGAAAACAAAACTAATAGTAGCAAAACAAAAACCAAAAAAGAAAAAGCATTCATGAGAAAATGGAGACTAGTAGTAGAAAAGAAATGAAACAAAAAGAGAAAATACGCATTCAAACCATTAATAGGAAAGAAGAAAGCCAAAAAAAAAAAAAAAGATGTTTTCAAAAGAAAGTGAGGATTTGGATGAAATAGAGGCACAACTTTTGCGAAGATAGTAAGAAAAGGTAGCTCCTCCTTTCAATTCTAGTTTGCACTCACAAACATGAACTTTGCTATCATTCCCACCTAAAGTTTATAGTAGAAGGATAGCCCTAAGCTTTATGTATAAGATCTAAATGCATAAAGGTACTTTCTAGCTCTTCGTATAAGGTGTAGCAGAAAATGGTTTCATGACTTTATATGTAAATGAAAAAATTTGGTTGTCTTTAACAAATTTTGATCATGGCATTTCTTTATTATCTATGGAGTTTATGTCTCCATTATGACATGTTTTTCTAAACTGATAAATCCATAGCTCTATGTTTAAAAAAGAAAAACTTCCTTTTCTTATTGCTTTGTTTCTAAAAAAACACCCAGAAGCTTTCCAAGCAAAGGAAAAAGTATAATAAATAGTTTCTTTTAAAACCTAGGAAAGTAGCTTGCTGAGATGTTTTTAGAATGATTCACTTTTACTCTATTACATATGGGAACCTCATGTTTTTTTCTTAAATGGTGGCCGCTGGTTTGAAAACAAAATAAGTTTTTTTTTTTAAAAAAGGTTGTTTGTCATATATGCTGATGCTTGTCTACTATTTGTCTATATAAGGTTTTAGTTTTGGTTTACCAATGCTTTTATGTTTGGTCCCCTGGCATTCGTTTTGGTTCATGAGAGTTTAATACTCTATTGTTCACCACCCATATTTTTCGGCCATACTAGGTAGAAAATATAGTCTTCTTTTGTTCTAATAGGTGGATCGCATAAAAATCCAAACCTTAACAAATTTAGAAATGATAGAAAATTTTCCAAGATGTAGGCTCAGAGCATGTAGCTTTAGGGACTACTAGACCTCATTTGTTTTTTTTTTTTTTGTTTGTAATCTTAGAGAAAATAATGGAAACAATCGAGATAAGTAAAACTTAGTTTCTCAAGGAAGGTGGGGATGGCAATTGTTTTTTAAGTTGGGGTTTTTCCTCTTTTTTAATAAATAAACAAAGGTTCTAAAAGCATAAGGCCAAGAATTTGTTTGCTTTTAATAAAATTTACTTTTATGCACACATCATGACATTCATATCCATGCACATTTTTTATGGTGGTTGAGTTTGATTATAATTTAAATTTTTTGCATTTTCAATTTTATTGTTGATCAAATTTCAATGCTTATTTTAATTTTTATGCAATTTAATTCTTCATGCTTTAATTCACTTTGAATATAATTAATTTCCCATATATTTTAGATTTATGCAAAAAATAATTATAATAATCAAATAAAGATCTCGAAATCCCTGTCTAGATATTGGAGAATTATTAAATAATAAAATAATTAATAATATAGATAATTAAATATTAATAATAAAAATTTTAATAAAAAATATAAAAATATAAAATATATAAGTTTAGAAGCCATAAGAGGCGAACTTGCCCCAAAAGTCTACATAGATATTCAAGATTTTCAAAGAGGTTCACAAAGCCTAAAACCATAAATGAAAACCCAAACCCTATATGTGAACCCTAAACCCTATATGTAAACTTAAACCCTAAATTTGATCCAAACCCTAAATCCACCTAAAACCCCCAAAACTATCCTAGAATCCCAATGATTTGTGTGAATACCTCTTATTGAGTAATTTGTTCCCAAATACCACCTAAAAGATGGATATTTTAAATTTTCATTAAGATTTTTTTCATACAATTCCTTAATTAAAACAATAATAAGATTAAATAAAAGAATAAAAATGAAAACGAGATCTTAAATATAAATAGTTGCACTTAAACTCTACCTCGAAGTTGAAAAGTCCAAGTGGTCTCTTTATATTTAAAGACCCGATCCTGAAATTGTATCTTATCATTCTACATAACATTCAGTTGCATATATTTATTTTTAGATTGTTAGTTGCATCCATCTCATATGTTTATGTCTCTTAATTTTTACAATTTGTTTCTTAATTATAGCATCATTGGTTTCTTTTCATAAATTTGTTTTTTTTTCATGGAAAATGTTATTTTAAAAAAATATGAAATTTTAAAATAAAACTAGAATAACACTCCAAAGAAAATAATTATTGGTATTTTGTTTAGATATTGGAGAGTCACCAATAATTATCATCTACAAAAAATGTTATTTTATTTTTAAAGGAATGTTTGGTACATCTTAGATGGAAAGGATTATCTTTGAATTCTATCCAAAATATTGGAGAATTATAAGGTATTTCTTTAATCTAATTATTTTCACAATATTCCTAAACAAGGATTTTTAATTGATTTTTTTTTTCAAAATGAGGGGAATTATTATTGAGTTTTAAATAAAAACCATTTTTATCCAAAACTTTAGGGAGCGCATAATTAATTAGTACTGTTTTTAATGAACGATGTAAGGGTGTTAATCCTTCCTCACATGTAACCAACTCCCTAACCTAATCTTGTTTTCATAGATCAAATTCTCTTCTTGATAAATTTTAAACTTGTTTTATTATTTTATTAAAAAGATAAAATTTTTGAGTGGTCAATCATACCCTAAAAAAGATTGGTGATGACTACCTGGCCTTTCGATTTCCAGATGTTTACGTCTAGCAATCAAGTTTCTAGACTGATATGTTATGACAAATGATATCTAAGCATTTAAGTTTGAATTTCATTAAAATTTTCCCAGTGGCAAAATCCAACCTTTCATTAAAACTCTCTTTGCAATGATAAGCGAAATTTTTCAAAATTACTCAATGGTAATTTCCAAGTATTCATTTCTAAATATCTTTAAAAATTTATTGGTGGTGATATCCAAGTATTCAAGTTGGAATTTCTTACAAATTTTATCGATGGTGATATTCGAGTTTTTTCAAAATTCACACAATGGTGATATCCAAGTATCATTATCTGAATTTCATTAAAATTTTTCATGGGATCTTTAGTGGAATTCATTTGGTGGTGATATCCAAGTTCTCTTCGGTAGTGATATCTGAAATCATTTGCATTTACTCAATGGTGATATCTGAGTATCCAAGTCTGAATTTACATCTCTTCTCATGGTGATATTTGAGTATTCTTTAGTGACCATATCTAAAATCATCTGTATTTTCTCGATGGTGAAATTCATGTTTCCTTTGGTGGTGATATCCAAAGTCATCTATGTTCACTCAGTGCTAATATCCGAGTACTTTTCGGTGGTGATTTCCAAAATAATTTGCATTTACTCAGTGGTGATATCCAAGTTTAAATCTGCATTCCTCTTTGGTGATGATATTCAAAGTCATTTACATTTACTCGATGGTGATATTCGAGTATCCAAGTCATATGCATCCACTCGGTGGGAACATTCAAGTTTTCTTCTGTGGCGATAACCAAAATCATCTTATTTTTCAATTTTTAAAGAAAAAACCAAAGAAAAAAAAAACAACAAAAATAGAACAAACAAACAAACAATTAAAACAAAATAAAACAACGCAACGCAAGAAAAAACCTTTCAAACTTGGTCCCGGACAAAATTGATGTCATTGGTTTTTACATTATTTCTTAGTCTAGGAAATATACAAAGAGGAGTTATTGTAGACACTTAATTTTATTCGGGCAGAATTTGGACAGTTATGAGGCCTTTAAAATCTGACCTAATTTAAATCCAAAATTTCTTTAGTTTTGACAAATTTTCAAAATCGAATTTATGACCAATTTGACCTAAATACCCCATGTCAAACTTTGTCAAACAAAGTCAAACTTTGTCAAAATTGGTCAAAATCAGTTAAACCAACTTGAACTCCAATCAATATTCAAAATTCAAAAGCAAATGGGATTAACAAGGCTAAGAAATGAAATTGGTGATTTTTTATGCACTAAAAACCTTGATTGCACTATGGGAATGATAAAATTACCAAAACGCCCATTATGGGTATTTTGTAATTTAACCTTCTCAAAGTTAAATTTTCATGAAAACTTTTAGATCACATTTAAATATTATTTTATGATTTTTAATGCATCGAAAACCCTTATCGCACCTTGGAAGGTGTAAAATTACTAAAATATCCTTAGAGAAATTTTCATAATTTAGCCTTCCCAACATCAGTTTTTTTCAAAAAGCTCCAAATCATGATTTTATAGTATCTATTGATTTTTGGTGCATTAAAAATCTTGTGTACCTCGAAAGGTGTGAAATTACTAAAATACCCTTAAGGAGTATTTTTGTAAATTGACCTTCTCGAGGTTAGTTTTTTGGAAAACACTCCAAATCTTGTTTTCATATTATTCTATAATTTTTGGTGCAATAAAAAACCTTGATCACACCTTGAAAAGTGTAAAATTACTTAAATACCCTTAAAAGGTATTTTTGTAATTTGATTTTTTCGAGGTGATTTTTCACAAAACTTTCAGATCATAATTTTATATAATTTCAAGAATTTTGGTACTTTAAAATCACAAAAACAAAGAACGGGTCATGGTTTTCTAAGAAAATTGCATAAAAAGGCAAAAAACTTTCACAAAGGCAAATTGGCCATTTTATATGGTCCTAATAGCACTTAAAGCCTCATTTTCTGTTGGATTCACCATGAACCATTAATCTTTTATAAGCCGTGATCCAAGGGTGAAAGGTGAATGCTTGTAAATAAACAAGCGAGAAATAGTAACCTTAGGATGAAAATGTGATCATGCATTTACATCGGTTATAAATTCATCACTTAGGGTTGGGAATGGGAGAAGGCAGCTAAGGCAGTAGGGTGGAGGAGAAAAAAAGAAGAAAAAGTAGAAAAAAATTTTGGAAGCTTCATTAAAAGTATCATTTCTACTATTTTTCATTACATTTCATACCTTTTCGTATCATTTTTCTATAGTTTTCATATTGTTTATCCTTTAATTTTTTTGTTTTTGTGAGAAAACAACTTTCTCTGTAGTTGTTTGCCTCAATAACTCCAATCTTGGTCCAAAAATTTAATAAACTGATTCATAGTTTGGATTGAAGCAAAAGAGATCAAGGTACATAAAAAATCCACCATGAATGCTCATTTGGAGGTTCGACCAAGCTTGTGATCTTCCACGGCCAAACTTTCTTTGGGTTATCTTGAATGTGTTTCTTGATTTGAATGATAAATTTGGATGATTTGAATGTTATACTACTTGTTATTTGCATGATTGTTGATTATTTTAATAGTTTCCATGGTGTGTTTGGCTTATGTTTATGGTTTTATAACTTTCTCTTTAGGTAGTTTATTACATGTTTGATGAAATTCCTTTTATAATAAAAAATGGCTTCATATGATAGTTTTATAGATGTTTGATGCATATTCTAGCTAGGTGAAATGTTGCATATTTGTGGAGAGTCAAATAGAGCATTCAACCAAGCTTCCCCATGCTTGGTCGAACCTTCCACTTATTCTTGATGGCTAAATGTTGCTCATGCTATGCTTGTTTGCTTGTATTTTTTATTTATTCTTTATGTTTTCTATGAGTTTGATCAAATTCTCAATGAATAAAAATATTAGATTAGAAAACCTTTTGGTAATTCTTCCATGTGTTTTTTTAGCAATGAAGTTTTATTTTAAACATATGAATAATGTGAAAAATCTATCATTTTATGCAAAAAATAAAAGGCTAAACTCCCATAGATAATAATGCATGAATGCTTTGTTAAAGATTCACCAAATTTATCATTAATTTGAAAATTTTTAAAACCTTTATGGTGAGTTAATTATGACAATTTTGCATTTGATCTTTATAAGTTTGTAAATTATATTTTATGGGATTATGATAAGTTTTTAATTATTTTGATTTTATTCAAAATGAGCTCTTTCTTTTTTCATTCCTCAAGCTCAATGGTTGAATTCTTGAACCCATACATCATGACACCAACTTGCTTACTATCGACAAAATTTTTCATCTATAAATTTTATCAATAAAAGTATACTCAACAGAATTGAAACTATTACAGATGAAAATTTTCATCAGTAAATATGTTTTTTCTAATAGTGAAAATGACTCACACAATTAAAAATAAACTTAGGGTATTTGATTACCTTCCGTCAAGTATATTCACTAGCCCTCAAATGGAAGTCTAAACTAAATACCTTTACTTTACAATATTAAATTAACAAAAATTAGAGGGTTTCACCCTTAGGCCTCACAAGGGGGATTTATTATCCTTTTTCAACTCTCTTGAAGGTTGATATGCATATTTACTTTGCATAGGAATAATTAATGTTAAGATAGTAATTTTTAATTATTTATTAATATTTATTTACAAATATTTGTAAATATTTATTTACAAAAGTACTATTTGATATAAAATCATTTTCATAATTTTTAATTATTTATTAATTTCACAAATATTAAATATATATTATAAATTCAATTATATACGAATTTTAATCTAATGTTTTAGTGTTTGTTTTTTCTTTTCACTATATTTTACCTCACTATTAATGCTGTATTTATATCCAAACATATATTCTATCACGTTAATCTCATGTTACGATACTTAATTTCATCTTTTTTGTTTTTCAAGCCAAAGGAATTTATTAAGTAATTAAAAGGCTATAAAACTAGCAAACAAGGGAGAATGAATATAGATCAAACACTAAAGATGTTACATTATCTCTCTTAAAAAAATTTTATCACTGTAGTAATTAATTTCACAATTATCTAATTTCATAATCATCATTATTTTCAATATCATCGTCCATAAAATAGATCCTAAATCAGGGCTAGCCTAACCGATTAGAATAGAGTAATGATGTATGGAAGAGCTCCAATCCAGCTATGAAATAAAAAGAAGGGATATATGGAAGAGCTGCAATTCCAAATTAAGGAAGAAACGCACCGACCAAGCTGTAGAAATTACTTTGTTATTGCCTTCACTTTCCTTCTTTTGGTGTGGTTGCGTCTGAACTTGTGCTTGTAGTAAACTCAATATATAGCATCAAAGTTAAAAATATATACTACTATTATGTCAAATTGAAGATGACACACATGTTTAGTTTCAGTTCTAAAAAGGCCATTCTCAGCTGTAATCAATTTATATTCATTAACAATAATCCGTTAAATTGTAACAAAATTTTGTCAATTTAAAAGGAAAGTTCATGTAGTCCATGAACTTTTTTTTTTATAATAGTATATAATTTTAAAAAAATTATATTTATCATCATTACCTTTTAAAAAGTTTCACCATCTATCTCTTATCAGTCAATTATCAAACATTTAATGAGAAAATCACTACAAGCAAATGCCGTATTAGCAGTAGTTTTGTAGCAACATTCACTTACAAACGCCGCTAGCTTCCATGTTTTCATAAAACTTAAGGCGTTTATTATCAAAACATCACTAAATTTTCAAATAACGACATTGTTACTTATAAACACCACCCAAGACTTGATATTAGCGACGTTTCTTGACTAAAACACCCTAAATAATCCTGCCTTAAAAATTTCAGTGAATACTAATGGCATGTTTTTGGCAGACAATGCCTTTAATAATAATCTTAAAAAAATTGTATGAGATTATTGAAGGCATTTTCTATAAGAAACGCCTTTAATAATTGGACCAAAAAATTCCATGGGCTTATTGAAGTCGTTTTTGTTAAAAAAAATACCTTCAATAAATATCATATCAAAATATTTTGATCATATGGATGTTAACCATAAGTTTGTAAGTTCGATCCCTCCCTTTAGCCTTTTATGGATTTTTGTAGAGATTATTTGCAATTGATTATTGTAGGCATTTTTTTGGCAAAAACGCCTTCACCAATTACTTTAAAAAATTTTACAGAGAATATTGAAGGCTTTTTTCACATAGAAACGCCTTAATAATCCATAGAAAAAATATGGAGCCGATTCTTGAAGGCATTTTTGGTCGAACTCACCTTCTATACTCCAATCAATAAATTTTTGTTGTGATTATTAAAAGTGATTTTTGTCAAAAATGCCATCAATAATCCATAGCCAAAAGTTTGAATGGATGACTGAAGGTGTTTTTGGCTTAAAACGCCTTTAATATTCCAGACAAAACTTTTAATGGTCGAATTATTGAAGATGGTTATTTCCATAAATGCCTTTAATAAAATTTTGTTAGGGATTATTCAAGGCATTACCCATAGGAAAACACTCTTCATAATCCATTCGATTAATTTTTAGTTGGTATTATTGAAGGCATTTTTTAAAACGCCTTCAATAATTTATACAAAAAAGATGAGATAGATTCTTGAAAGTGTTTTTTTTCCCAAAATGCCTTTAATACTCCACACAATAAATTTTTGGTGGGATTATTGAAGGCAGTTTTGGTAAAAAACACCATTACTATTCCATACGAAAAATTTTGATGGTCAAATTATTAAAGGCAGTTATATCTAGAAATGCCTTCAATAACATTTTGTTAGGGATTATTAAAGGAGTTACCTGTAGGAAAATGCCATTCATAATCTATTCGATTAATTTTTAGTTAGTTTTATTGAAGGCGTTTTTTTAAAACACCTTCAATAATCCATACAAAAAAGGTGCGATGGATTCTTGAAGGCATTTTTTTCTCAAAACGCCTTTAATATTCCATACAATTAATTTTTGGTGTGATTATCAAAGGTGGTTTTGGTTAAAAATGCCTTCAAAATTTTCTGTTATGGATGATTCAAGGCATTTTCTTGCTAAAAACACCTTCAATAATCCAATCAAGAAAACATATTTGATATTGTATATGTCAAGGCAATTATAGGTTTATGCCCAGAACACGTTTGCTGTCAGTTGTATATTAATGCCCAAAAAACATTTGGTTTTTATATATGATACTATGAATTACATTTTGAAATTTACATAATGAACATTGTTGTATTTCAATAAATTGACCACACATCCAAAATTAAAACCGATAACGTTGCCATATTAATATACTTTTCTGAAATAATCGTACTTAATAATTTATTAAGTACACATAGTGTATTTATATTAACTATAACAATGATATTAAACCAATAACCCCAATGTACAAACTTAAAATTTCCATTCAACATTACATGTTCAAAACATTATAACACTTACTTCCTTATATATTTACATTCAACCAACAATGTAACCTGAAGGTTTATCAACATTGACAAATGATAATACATAATCACACCATTCTTTACGGACTTCATCCACTTCCTCTTCCGTGAAGCTTTCTTTACTCCCCCACTAAAAAAATATCAGAAGTAAATGCTAAGAAAAAAGAATATAATGTCCTTTTTATTTTTTTGAAGATATAACGAGTTTATAAGATTTATACTAACCTTGAATGGTGTGGTTATAAAATCATGTAACGCTATCTCCCGCATAAAAGGAAGGACATAATATCCACATTCAGTATTACCGGGTTGACGAGGTACCTGAAAATTAAATTGAGTGGGTTTAGGAAATATTTATCTACACAAACTTAGCATAAAAGAATATATTTCATATTTACTAATAATGACACCCATTTCGGTTTGTTTTTCTTCTTATTGAATGCAAATATTACCCTAAATTGAAAAAAAAATTTACTTAATACATAAATAAAATTACTTATGAAGAAACAAAAGATATATAATACAATAAAGTGTAATACCTCTTTATAAACTTTGAATATCAGTGTTAGGCATCGTCATTAGATTAACTGAATTAAGTAGTATGGCGTTAAGGATTTGGTGTCAATCACAATAAGCACCCAATGACAACTACAAAATAATAATAATGATATACTCCGATTATGCATCAGATTAGATTTGGGTAAGGTTTGAGTAATTAAGGTTGGAATATAGCTTACTGCGCATTATACGAGAGCAAATAATAATCAGTCGGTGTTTTCATGCATAGGATCACATGATTAGCATGATAAGCGACTATCCCACTCTGCTCACTAATGAAGTTGGAGTCAATGAATCTAAATCTTTGCTCAACTGTCTCCCCTTGAGCTCTTTATATAGGAAGTTTAACGATAACAATCAATATTGCTAGTTAGTATTACAACCTAATATAGATTACTAAATATTGAATGTGCATATTTGTATTTATAAGCTAACCTCATATAAGCAACGATCTCGGCAGCTAATAATTCAACCAGTTCACAAAATTCTTTAACCTCCTCCACACCAATGAAAGAAAATGATGGTTTATCAAATAACCCTTTCTCATACTCAATGGTTATGAAGTTTCCTCCAAAAAATGTTTCAGCAAATATTTGGATAACTCATCCATAGAAGCCTAAGCAGGGTCATACTGTGAGTCCAAACATCCTTCTACAATATTTAATGAAATATAAGTATTAAAACCAAATCAATCAATATAATAAATAAATTAATATTACATTTATAAAAAATATCATACTTCTTAGGTGGTAGCGAAGGATAGAACTGCTTCTTTACTTGTAATAGAAGCTTATCCTATGGGATGATGCTGTCAGACTAGTGTACTGGCATATTATGCTGCATTACTGTCAACATGGACTCCAAAGCAGTGAGTCTTTGCTGTTGCTCATTGAGGCATTGCTCTTGGTCATCAATTCATTATTGTTATTGCTCAATAATTGCTTCATATTATGGATTTCTCATTCGCGGGATTTTTTGTTGATTACTAAAAAACTTTGATGGCAAGACAAATTTACCAACCCCACAAACCTGACTAGGCCTTTTTTTAGTGCCTAATGCTAAAGACAAAAGATCTTCGCCATATTGGGTTGCCAGTTCATCAGATTGGATTTTGGCAGCATAATAATCTTGAAGGACAATAATAAATGAACTGTAACAACAAATCTATACAAGCTAGTATACATTCATGCATACAACCACAATGCCAATCATACATTATATTAAAAAAATAGTTATACATACAATCTTTTTTACCATTTTCTCGGTTGTTTCATCTGTAAAGGATCCATCCTTTTGTAGATGTCCTTGTTTCCAGACATCCCATCTGGAAACTTCTATGCTAGAGCTCGTTGATTCCTATTAAATTATCGCAACAAAAGAATCAGAATGTATGAAATAAATGTTCATAAATATTCATTAATGAGTATAAAACAAGTGTGCGAATACATACCAGCTCATACTTCACATTTGCATATCCCTTTTCTCGTTGTCTAATGGTGATATTGTTGTTTGGCCTGAATGTCCCGTTGCTATTCTTTGATTTTCTACAAAATCAAGAAATTACATCAATCACATATGAATATCAAAGGCTATATTGCATAAAAACTTACAAACAATTTTTTTGGTAATGGGTTTGCGTACTAAAAAATCTTTTGAAAGTCAATTTTGAACAAATTTTGTCCAATCTTCAACATTTATCACATCTGCATATGCCGCAAGTGAAATAGCCAATACATCACCTTCACCAGCCAGCGGTAAAATATATTGGGTTGTCAATCTACTTTTAAAGTCTTTGAATGCTTTCCTAGCAGATTGTAACATAATCTTTTTACAGTCAATTAGGACATCAAACCGTTCTTAAATAAGTTAACACAATTAGTTTGAACACATTGAATTTCAATTAAATGATCATTTAACAAATTTTACGAAATAGTTGAATAAACATACCATAATCGACTATCATATGTCATATTTTAGATCATCAGAAACTCATCACCAATTAGTGTACGTAATGAAAATCCTATGACGGCCGACAGCTCTAATATGAGTAGCCATTTTGGCAGCTCCTTCAAACACAGGCTGTCCACTTTGATTGAAGTGAACATGAATTTTTGTGTCACTCACTTTAATTTATTTATTTGGGCCCCTTCCCTTTCTTTTTTAGCCTACAGCTGTGTCTTGTGCATGTTCATTAGAAGGACAATGATGTTATTCGGAGTCTATGATACTTGCAATGTTGATCATAATTATACGAATTACACAATATAATCATCTAAATTTAACACTGTACATTATTAAATACAACCAATACCATACTACGTACAGAAACACCATTCAGCACACCAATAAGCAATGTGCTCAGACACACCCTTCAACAAATCACTCAGAAACACCATTCAGTAAACCATTTAGCATACGATTCAGCCCCTCAATATCGTACAAAATCATTCAGCAAAACAATATCAGATAACAAGGTTTAGCAAACCATTCAGCATATGATTCAGCCCCCCAATATCATACAAAACCATTCAGCAAAACAATATCAAACAATAAGGTTCAGCAAACTATTTAGCATATGATTCAGCCCCCCAATATCATACAACAAGGTTTAGCAAACCATTCAGCATACAATTCAGGCCCCTAATATCATACAATACCATTCAGCAAAAAAAATCAGACAACAAGGTTTAGCAAACCACAATATTTAAGGCGTATTAACATAGAAACAGCATACATGCAATGAAAGGTGCTTGGACAACTATGCTTACGATGAAGTTAATAAAAATATATAAACACATATGTAAATATTAAAGAACCAAAAAGAAATCTCTATCAATTATTATAAATAATACAGTAAACTAGAAAAAAAACTTACTAATAAAAAGAGAGCTGTGCACCATTGATTTGTTGAAGGTCGGTGGCGATGATAGGGATAAAGAAATGACTGGCTAATACAAAAGTGTTTAAAGGTTTGGTTTGGTTGAATAACGCAGCTTTTAATCGTTCTATGTACTAGTAGTTTGTCATTCCGATGTTCAAGGTAGGGAAATGAATATATAAATTATTATTAAAGGATTTTTTCTGGAAACAACGCCTTCAATAATCCCTTGAAAATTTTATTGGTGATTATTGAAGGCGTTTTTTACAAAAAGACACCTTTAGTAATACAAAAAATAAGCTGCTAACAAAATTATTGAAGGCATTTTTCATCAAAAAAACACCTTTCATAATTCTAAAAAATTATTAAAGGCGTTTTGAGTAGAAAATCGCCTTCACTGATATGCCCATGATAAGGATGGAGGGAATTATTGATGGCGTATTATGTAGAAAATGCCTTCGATAATTATGGACTTTAAAAGTTTATAACAAACTATTGAAGACATTTTATAATAAAAACGCCTTTAATAACTCCAAAAATTATTTTTAGAAGGAAATTATTGAAGGTGTGTCTTATCAACAAACGCCTTCAGTAATTATGAACTAAGTTTAAAGAAATTATTAAAGATGTTTTTTTAGAATAAACGCCTTCTCTAACCATAGTGGTATATTGAAAGCCTTTTCCAGTAGAATACGCCTTTAATAATCTCAAAATTTTTTAAAGAAATTTATTGACAGCGGTTGTTATCTGAAAATACCTTCGATATTTATGCAAAAATATTTTTAAAAAATTATTAAAGGCATTTTTCTTGAATATACGCCTTCAATTACAATGTTAGAATTTCCATTGCTTGTATATTGAAGGCATTTCACAGTAAAAAAAACACCTTTAATAATCCAAATAAAATTTAGAAGGCATTTGTTATTGAAAAATGCCTTTAATATTTATATAGATAATTTATAATAAAAGACGTTTTCTTGAATATACACCTTATATTGAAGGCATTTTACTAGTAGAAAATGCCTTTAATAATCCAAACAAATTCTAGAAAGAAATTATTAAAGGCGTTTATTATAACGAAATGCCTACAATTTTTATGAAGATAATTTAAATTTTATTTATTGAAGGCGATTGTCAGTAGAATACGCCCTTAATAATTCTAAAATTTTTTTAAAAGGAAATTATTGAAGGCTTGTGTTATTAACAAACGCCTTTAGTAATTATGTACAAAGCTTAAAGGAATTATTAAAGGCGTTTTCCTGCAATAAATGCCTTCTATAACCATAGAGGTATATTAAAGGCGTTTACCAGTAGAAGACGCCTTTAATAATCCTAAAATTTTTTTAAGAAAAAATTATTGACGACGGTTGTTATCTAAAATACCTTCAATAATTATCTACAAAATTTAAAAGGAATTATTAAAGGTGTTTTTCTTGAATATACGCCTTCAATTATCGTGTTAAAATTTGTGTAGCTGTATATTGAAGGCGTTTTGCAATAAAAGACGCCTTTATGATCTATACAAATTTTAGAAGGCGTTTATTATCAAAAAACGCCTTCAATATTTATGTAGATAATTTAAATGGAATTATTGAAGGCCTTTGTCAGTAGAAGACGCCTTTAATAATCCTAAAATTTTGAAACAAAAATTATTGAAAGTGATTTTCTGGAATAAACGCCTTCACTAACCGTTAAAAATTTTAAGTTCTCAATTATTAAAGGCGTTCTTCGTTAGAAGATGCCATTAATAATACCAATAATTTTAATTTGAAATTATTCAATGAGTTTGTACTTAAAATAAAATAAAAGCATTTGGTAATAATGTTTTTCTATAATAAACACCTTCACTATCCGTCTTAAAATTTGAGCAGTATGATATTGAAGGCATTTTGCACTAGAAAACACTTTCAATAAAATGCTTCAAAAAATAAAACGAATTAGTCAAGGCATTTTTCTAGAATAAAAGCCTTCAATAACCCTTTAAAATATAAGTCGAGTAATATTAAAGGCGTTTTCAACAGAAGATGCCTTTAATAATCCTAAACAATTTTTTTTAAAAAATTTTGAAGGTATTTTTTGTAGAAAATCGTCTTCATCGATATTTTAAGATAAAAATATGGGAGTTATTAAAGGCAAATTATGTAAAAAAACCTTCAATAAATACACAAAAAATTTAGATAAAATTAGTGGCGGTGTTTTTTGTGGCGTAAACGCCTTTAATATTACACAACTTTTCTACTACGACTTTGTTGAAGGCAACCTATAATATATTCAAAAAATATTTAGGATGGAATTATTGTAGGCGTTTTTCTTAGTAAACGCCTTTCATAATCCGGTTCAATAAAAATCTTCCCAAACTTAACGTATCCAATCACCAACTTCAAGCTTTATCTTATTATACTATTTCTCTTTTTAGATCAGGTACAATTTACTTTCCCTTTCCTTCAACTTTTAGTATTCGAGCATTGTCTTTTAAAACCCTATTTTGACTATTCATTACTTATTTACTTTAGCTTTTACTTTATTTGACTATTCCTTCAGCTTTTGCAATTCACGATTTTTTTTTGGTGTAAACAATTTTCTCTAAAACCCAACTTATTTCACCTTATTTTAACCCTAACTACAAATACTGTTGGGTACTATCTACGTTAACAGTAGAGTTTTAACATTCATAATATCTTATAGCTAATAAATTACTTCACAAGAAAGAGATCTCATTTTGTGTAAGTATTGGTCTTGTTAGTATCTTTTGTTTAAAATATAGTAAACTTAAGTATTGTACATGTTCGTTTTCATATAAATTATTTATATACATTTGGTCTGACAATGTAGTAAGTACTAAATGGATAAGAGTTGGATGCAAAAGTCAAGATTAAGTCAAGAGTACAGAGATGGAGTGGAAAATTTTCTTAATTTTGCCTTTGAGAATACAAGTGAAGATAATATGATATTATGCCCATGTATGAAGTGTGCTAATATCGAGTGGCAAATCGTCAAGTTATTTTTTAATATTTAATTTGTATGAGATTTCTTTCAAGATATGTTAATTGGTATTTTCATGGAGAGTCTATACCGTCAAGATCTTCCACTATAGTTTTTTCAACTTTAAGGGCTCCCTAATACTAATATGATCCTTTTATAGCAAATGACATTGAAGGCATGTTGCAAGATGCTTTTAAAATTCATAACCAATATTTTCGTAGTCTTTCTCCCCAAAATGAAGGATTTAATCAGTCCAATATTGAAATGCATGAATTTGGTGAACCTGAGATAGGTGTACGTGACCAACAACCTAGAGAAGAAGCATCAAATTTTTATAGGTTGCTTGAGGATATGAATGAAAAACTTTTTGAGAGATCAAAGCATTCAAGGTTATCTTTCTGTATTCATCTTTTTCACTTGATATGCTTATATGGATGGATAGAAAACTCTTTAACTTTATTATTAGAGTTTATGAAAGAAATTTTTTTTTTTTTAAAATCCCTGAATCTTGTAAGAAATCAAAAAAGATGATCAAGAATTTAGGTCTCGAATATGAAAAAATTCATAGTTGCCCCAATGATTGCATGTTGTATTGGGGGGATAGAAAAAATCAAAAATCTTTTCATTTGTGTGGTATTTCTCGTTAGGTGGAAAAAAATCTCGATGAAAGGTTGAATGAGGATGGTGATGAGGTGTGTGTCAAAAAGAACCCTGTTAAGGTGTTTACACTATTTTTCATTAATACTAAGACTTCAACGACTCTTTATGTCTTCTAAAACTGCAGATTCAATGAGGTGGCATCATGAAAAGAAGACAGATGTTGGATCATTGAGGCATCCAGCAGATTCTTTGGCATGGAAATCATTTCATTTTAGGTTTTCAAACTTTGCATCTGATCCTCAAAATGTTATACTTGGACTAACATCTAATGGATTTAACTCGTTCGAAATGATGAGTACTTCTTATAGTACTTGGCCAGTTGTATTGATTCCTTACAATTTGTCACCATGAATAGCTATGAAACAACAGTCATTTATATTATCTATGATAATTCCTGGGAAAAAAGGTCCGGGTAATGATATAGACATATACTTACAACCTCTTATTAAAGAGTTAAAGCAAATATAAGAAGAAGTTGAGACTTATAATACATCAAAAAAAGAGAACTTCAATATGTGTGCTGCTTTATTATAGACTATCAATGATTTTTTGGCTTATGCGAATTTATCTCATTGGAGTACAAAAGGTTGTTATGCTTGTTCATGTTGTGCTGCACAGACATGTTCGACGTGGTTACCTAATGGTAAGAAGTTCTGTTATATGGGACATCGTCAATGGTTAGATGATAATCATCGATTTATATTTCAAAAACATCTATTTGATGGAACTGAAAAGTTAAGGAGATCGTCTTTACCCATTAGTAGGTCAAATATCTTGTCAAAGTTAAAAGATATCAATTTCACTTATGAAAAAATGACTCCATTAAGAAAAAGAGTGAGGGACATGTTTGAAGGTATATGGCCTTGTATTACGCAAATTGGTGATACTCATACTCAAGTTGGTGATCTTGATGTTCAAAGTGATGAAAAAGATGATGAAGTAGATAACCCTAATGAGTCTGAGTTGTGGAAAAAAAAGTATCTTTTTTAGGTTGCCTTATTGGGAATATAATTATTATGCCATAACCTTAATTTGATGCACATAAAGAAGAATGTTTGTAAAAATTTTATCTGGACAATTCTCAATGTGAATAGAAAATCCAATGATGACTTAAAAAGTTGGCTTAACCTAGTTGATATGGGGATTTGCCCAGACTTTCATCTGAAGTTGCTTCCTAATGACAAATATCGATTGCCTGCTACTTGTTTTGGGATTTCTAAAGCTAAAAAAGATGTTTTTTGTAAGGTTTTAAAAAATGTCAAAGTTTCGGATGGCTATGTGTAAAATATATCGAGATGTGTGAATCTGAAAGAGCGAAAACTTTTTTCATTGAAGTCATATGATTATCATATTTTGATGCAAGACTTACTTTCGATTGCATAACGTTCATCAATGTCAAATCAAGTCACTTCTGTGGTAATTGAATTGAGTAACATATTTAAATCTCTGTAAAAAATGTATGAATGTGGAAAAGCTTGACAAATTTCAAGATCGAGCCGTAATTACTTTATGCCATTTAGAGAAGATCTTCCCTCCAAACTTATTCACTATTATGATACATTTGGTTATCCACCTTCCATATGAAGCAAAAGTCTGTGGGTCGATTTATTATTGATGCATGTATCCTATTGAAAGGTATTATTTGTTAATAGATTGATTACTTTTTTATTAATGATCAAGCCACTCTACATAAATAACATATGACTAACATTTTATGCTATAGGTTTTTGGGGAGGTTAAAGTCTTATTGTTGCAACAAATGCTATCCGAAAGGTTCTATTGTTGAAAGATATTTAGTAGAAGAGTGTATGACATTTTGTTCTCATTATTTGGAAGATGTTGAAACGAGATTTAATAAACCATCGAGAAATATTGGTATACAGCATACAGACTCTGCCTACAATTATCTTTTTCAAAGTTTTGGACAACCAATAGGCAAAGCTAAATCGTGGAGTTAGATGATAAATCTTAGGCACAGGCACATTAATATGTTCTTTTTCATCATGACTCAATTGAATCGTTTTGCACGTAAGTTTTTTAGCACGAAAATTATTCATTACATTAAGCATAATTTATTGTCTTTTTTTTTGTTAATACTTTATCATGATGCTTTATAGTGAGTATAGAAATAATTTGAGAGACCTAGCACATTATCGATGATCAAACCCTCAAGAGCTCGATAAGTTGTTTGTTGAAAATTTTCATGAATGGTTAAGAGCAACTGTAAGTAATGCCATACTTCCCATTATGAGAAATCTACATAAAATGCTTACGGTATAAATAACATTAATAACATTTATATATATTTATTCCACTTTTATAGGTTTGGAGTGGAAGGCTTGTTAGTGAAAAAGTGAAGTGTCTTTCACATGATCTGAACCAGATTGTGAAACAATACAAAGGTTTCATTATCAATGGATTTAGATTTAACACTAAATCTCATGAGAGATTTAGAAGTACACAAAATTCAAGAGTTGTTGTGACTTCATCAACTACTAGCTATGCTAATGCTAAGGACACAAACCCTTTAAAGGAAAATGTTGACTATTATGGCATAATTAATGACATCATTGAGTTGGATTATTATGGCAAGTGGAAAGTTATCTTATTTCAGTGTGATTGGGCTTATGTGAATAGTGTGAGGGGTATTAAGAAATATCAGTATGGATTTACACTTGTAAATTTTTCTTGATTAATTCACACTGGACAACAACTCATCAATGAACTTTATGTTTTTTCATCTCAAGTCAAACAAGTATTTTACTCTAAAGATCCCAAAGAATTGGGTTGGTTTGTTGTTCTTCGAAACACACCTAGAGACTTATTTGATATGGAGTTAGATACCAAAGATAATGTTGAACATGGAACTAAATGTTATCCTTTTACTGAACAAAACTTGGATGAAAATATCTTCAGTACCTACGCTCAGTGGGTTTGTGAAGATGTTACTGAAGACATTTATGAACCATGAAATGGTACATCTATAATTTGTAATTCGAGTGTTTAAGACATAATGTAGTAAATGATTGTATGTAATTAATATCACATTCGCTATTGTGTAATTATTGTATTCTAAATCATACATTATCTTTTGATTTAATTAAATCGATATATTCTTTATATATCGTAGGTTTTGATTTCTTAACTTCTCAATGGCTTTATATATGTTCTAAACTAATATCTTTTCCATATTCTCTTTTATGATGTAGGTAAGCTACAATGCAGAGGAGTAGGTTGAAAGAAAAACATATCAAAGATATTAGTTCGGAACCATCTGCAGCACCTGTAGATATTGGCTATAGAATGAATCCTTTAAAAAGAAATGAGCGTACTGTCAGATCTAACTCCATCACTTCTAACCCTTCAACTGATATTAGATCTAGCAATACGGGAGGTCCAAGTTTAAATAGTACTCCATCAATTGATTATGCTTTAAATTTGAATGCAGGTATGATATACTCTAATTTTAGAATTCGAATATAATGATAAAATTATTACAATTTTACAAATTTATTTTTTATTTGTTACAGTTAATAACAATGGTCAACGGAGGACCAGAGGCCGAAAACTTTGAAGGAATATTTTGCACTACCTCTTAACTAGTGTATTATAGTGTCTACAAACTCTTATAAGCAACCAATTAGTGAAGAGGCTCAACTATTGGCTGGATTTCTAGGCATGCTAGGCCGTAATGGAATGAAATTGTTTATTCATTATGAAACATGGCATAAAGTTCCAGAAAAAGTTAAGGCTCATGCTTTAAACTTTATTGAGATATTAGTAAATTAATTAGAAATAAAAAATTTTGTATTTTACATTTTGTTTACTTATTCAAACTTTTCTTATTGTATTATTGCAGTCAAGATTTATACTTGAAATACCAACTTTATTTGTACTTTAGTCATTGGGAAAAAAAATAAAAAGATTATAAGCATAGTTTGAAGAATAAGTATTTCGATCAAAGTACTTATGTAGAGGCGATGATGGAAAATTTACCCTGTAATATGATTAGGTGGCCATATGAACAATTAGTTAGATTTTGGTTCTCAAGAAAATGAGAGGTACTAGTTTATAACTTTGTATAGTAGAATGAAATAATGAAAGTGTTTTATGGTTTAAGTTGGTAATATTTGTATTTCTATCATATACGCAATTATCTTTTATGATAAGAAAGAGAATAGATTGGGATTGGTAGCAGAAAGCAACAGAAATATTCCCACACAAGTGGATCACAAAGTTTTACAAGAAAGCAAAAAGAAATAGTAAGTTTATAATAATAAACTTATTCCAATGAATGAACTTTTTCTGTCGTTAAAAGGTAAATATGCAATTTAACAGTTATTGTTTTGTTTTAATAGTTTTGATAGTTTTAATACATGATATTAAACTTATCGAAAGTTTTGAACTTAGTTGACACGGATGATATATAAGAAAAAGTTATTGTTTAAGTATATTTAGGTAAAAATACAAATTTGTTGTTATTGTTGTATTTTAACAGTTTGGATAGCTTCAATACTTGATATTAAACTTGTCCGATTGATTGAACTTGGTTTCTACGGTTAATATGAGAGAAAAAGTTGTCATTTATGTCTATTTGGGACTATTTTTGCGTATAACAAGCAAGTATACAAATTAAACTTTTGGATGGCTTTCAATATATTGAATGGCTTCAATCCATGTTATTAAACCGGGAGAAAATAATTGAATTTGGTTTCCATGATCTATATGTGTGAAAGGCCAAAATATTTTTAGGTGTGATTATGTTTAAGACTATTGTGTTGTTATAGGGCCAAAATATAAATACATTAGATTAAAATTATTTGAAATGTTAATACTTGATTGACAGGCTTGATATGCATGAATAAGTTATAGTTGATATATATCCTATCAAATAACATATGTTTTTACATAGGAGAATGAGATGGGTGGTACAATTGGACGTGTGGAACTTTTTGGCATAACACACACAAAAAAAGATGAATCTTACATGAATGTCAAAACACAAGAAATTGTGGTAATTTGTTTAATTAATATTAACAGAAAGTAAATATTTACTCTTTTTAACATATTATCAATTAATCATTACACTTGATAGTTGTATATGACAAATTCATAGGAGAAAGCAAAAGAAAAAATGGCTGCTGAGATTAAAGTAGTATCTGATGGTTCTCTTAACATGCAAGAAATGAAAAATCGGATATTTATAGAAGTTGTTGGAAAAGAAAGGCATGAACGGGTCCAAGGCCTTGGATTGGGTCCAACACCATCTACCTACTATGGACATAGCTCTCAACAATTTACATCCTTAGTAAGTCAGTCTTCACGAGACATTTCAATATTGAGAGAGGAGTTGCAAACTATACAACAATGTTTTCAGCAAATGGAAGCAAAAAAAGAACATGAGCGTGTCAAATTTCAGGAAGAACGTGCTAAAATGGAGCAAAAGCATGCAAAATTTCAATAGTTGCATGATCGATTCAATCATCTTATGAATTTTATGCAACAAAAATTTCCAAGAAATGATCTTGGTGCTCCACCAACTCAAGTATTATATTTAGTAAATATTTAAATTTTTAAATATAAAAAAAGCTTACAATGAAATGTTAAAAATTGTATGATATTATTCAGTAGGTTCTTGAGCACGCTAGTAACTAAGGTGAAAAATTTTTCTTCATCAATTGGCAGCCAGCAAAATTTATGCAGTCATTTATTTCATACATTTTAATTTTTATTTTCTTAATGTATTAAAAATATTTGAATGTTATTATACTAAAATTTAAACTTTGTATTAATTAGATGTATATTTAAATGTGAATTAAGTTTATATTAATTTCAGTTTCTGAATTTAAGCTCTTTAATGAAATTAAAATTTATTAACGTACAAATTTTTTAAAAAAATACATTTTTTTAAAATGGCTACGTTTGCATTCAACAATGTCGCTAAATGAATAATTTAATGACGTTTGTATCGTAAAACGCCATTAAAAGTAATGACGCTCTTACCAGCAAATGCTATAGTAAATGGCTTTTTTTTATACAAATGCTACCAAAGCAACGGCGTTTTTCTCATAAAAATGTCACTAAATTAGCGGCGTCTCAAAGATACAAACGCCGCTAATATAAAGGCATTTTCAGATACAAACGCCTCTAAAGTAGCAGCATTTTTATTTACAAATGCCACCAAAACAAACGGCGTTTTCCTCATAAAAACGTCACTAAATTAGCGACGTCTCAAAGATACAAACGCTACTAATATAGAGGTATTTTCATATACAAATGCCTATAAAGTAGCGGCATTTTTAGTTATAAACGCGACCAAAGTAACGATGTTTTTCTCATAAAAATGCAACTAATTTAGCAGCGTTTCAAATATAGAAACGTCACTAAGATGGCGGTATTTTTTGAAAATGTCATTATTTTTCATGATGTGCGTATTGCCGGCACTCTGAGTGACATTTTTCGTAAACGCCACAAATCTTTTAGTGGCATTTATAAACGCCGCTAAACGTTAAAAAAAATGTTACTAAAAACCTAAACTCCTGTAGTGAATTCATGCAAGCGCTATTTGTTAAATCCACGAGTCTTAATTCACACACTTGGCACAATCTATTGACATGTGAAGTAAATGTGAGTAAGAGACTGATTTTTAAGATAGAAATTTTCATGTTTAAACTTATCACGTAGGTTTAGAGATGTTAAATGAGCTGTGTTAAGTCAACACATCATTATTTTTTTAATGTATCAATTCATTTAAATATTAATTTATATGTTAATGGATCATATCGATTTAGTACTATTTTCTTTTAATGTATCGTACTGGTATGACTCATAAAAGTTAAAAGTATAGTTTAACACAACATCTAATCATAATTTTTATGAATCATGTTGTGCCAAGCACAATATTATTTTTCATGCCAATTTAGGCCAAACTTAACCCATTAATACACATTCAAAATTTTAATTATTTTTTTTTAAATTTCATTTATTATTATTAAAAATAACATACAAGAAATAATAAATACGAAATGAAATAACAAGGACAAATATTTTATGTAATTCGATAAAATATATAAATTCACGAAGATAGATAATAGAATATGCTAAATAAAAATATTAAAATTACAATTTTAATACTTAAAAAAAAAAACACTTATACATAATCTATCCAATGCTTAGTAATACATATAACTAAGGTTTTATCAACTGGTTTAATATCGAAGTGAAATTCTAGAGGAAATTTTGATAAACTAGATATTAAATTTTTTTATAAAAAAATATTTTAAAAGCATATGATTTAAAAGTATTTCTTGAAACTGTTTTATAATTAGATAGTATATTATTTTTAATTAAATCATTAAAACGTTCATAATCTACAAAAACAAATAGCTGCTCAAATTGCATTATAAATTAGCTAATTAATTAAGTCAATTATTTTGTAAAAAAAAAAGTGCACCTAAAAACCTATTAGGATGCTAATTAAATGTACTTTGTTTGGGGTCATTAGAAGTGGCAATGCAGTTTCTTGTTTTTCTTTATGCTTTTTTGGATATTCCAATCCCTTATTTTGTTTACAATTAAAATCTTTTTTATATATGTTGTAAATTTAAAATTTTTTATCATATAACTTTGAAAAAAAAATGTTAATTTATTTTTATACACACAAATTTAAATATAAATAATCCATACATAAACGATTAACAAACTAATTAGATATAATTTATCTATCAATAATTTAAATATTTAATAAATAAATTTATTTAATATAACTTTCTTTATAAATTACCAAAAAATAAATATAATTTTATTATAATATAAAAAATAATATACATATACTCAAAGGTTAGAAACTCATTTATAATAGTTATAAAGTAACATAGCACATTAAATTTGAGCTTATATATCATGTCATATTAATTTACGTGCTATGTGCTAGCACTAACTTTTAATGAGTCTACTGTGTCGATCCATGAGTTTAAATACTTTTAACTCTGATACACATATATATCATATTTGACTCAACTTGATTATTTAATAACAGATCTCTACAAAGGTAAGTGGTTATGCCTAAACTTATTTGTGCCTAAACTTATCATGTATACTGAAACATTTATTGGTTATGCCTAACCTTATTGCACAGGTTGATGGACCATACCATGTACACTGAAACTTTTTTAAAATTGCAAATGAGAAAATATAAAAATTTTAAATAATGTATATAAAACTTTTGCCAATAAATCATTTATAAAAATGATACCTTTATATATAAGATTGTGAGTTATCAACGAATTTAAATGAAAATCCATGTTATGCATGGTTGCTGACATGCTGTTGCTCATCTGGCCTTCAGATGCTGGCAGGAAACCTACTGCTGCTGGTACATTTTTGCGAGCTACCCTACGCATACCATTGTATTCTTTTTTTTTTTCCCACAACTCCCAACTTATCCGTGATTTATTCTGGAAATATACCAAGTCAGAACAAGCGCGGAAGTTATATATATATATATATATATATATATATATATATATATATCTGTTATCCTAAAACTTGTCTACTAGCCATAAAGAACTTAAAATTGGATAATGAAATTCGCATTTAAGTCTATTCATGTAGCTGTACATCCGCAACAACCCTGATACTGGATTTGGTTCCTAAAAAGAAAGCTTTATAATGGAAGAAAAATGAAAAATAAATTTAAAAAAAAAAAAGCACTACAGCAAATTGACTAATTTTACAGATTCTCTAATTTTAGAATATAAAAAGGGGGCATTCAAAACTATTATACAAAATGTTCCTTTGAATTCAATTCCTTTTGTTTGTCTTTGGTTTTGACCTCATGCTAGCTCTCCGAGCAACATCCCATGCCTTGTGCGGTGCATATATACCTAACTGTGAAGCAAAAAATGACTCGTACCCAGGGGAGTCGAAGGCAAATCCCGTGTGTTTCGATATTTCCCTTGGCAATTGAGAAATAGCATAGCTTCTTGCTTCATCAGGTGTAAGGTGATTTTCGATTCCCAGTAAATTTGAACGACCAGTATCATCAGCGTCATCCTTGTGAATTTCCTGAACAATCTGATAATCATAGGGGAAGAACCATCTTTGCACACTGGAAAAAAAGAAAAATGTTTCATGATAAATAGTGCTTGAGAAAAGACAGATAACAAACATAAGTGAGGAATACAAACAAAGTAATGCAATTAGCATGCAGTGGATAACATGTGATTTGGGTTAATGAACTTTGCATGTGAACCTTTCTTTGATTAAATCAACTACACTAAATATTTTTTTTGTTATTTTTTTCTGGTGTTCATCAGATGCAGCATACGAGATCATAGTAATTGAAAAGAAAAACAGACTACATGCAAGGCTGGGTGACATTAGTGCCATCAAGCACTTAAAATATGAATCTTGTTTCAGTCAATTCAATTAGAAATCAGAACTCCCGTCTCAGTTTTAGAAAACCCTCAAAGACCTTCACACATAATTTCAAACATGAAGCTACCAAAAATTGTGTTATAATTCATATGCTGCTTCCATTTGGGGGCAGCTCAATCTAACACAGCTTGAAACTAGGCAGTAGGCACATGGTTTGACCTCATAGCATATTTTAGGTTTCAAGTAGCTGGTATTTGGTTGCCAGGGTTGGGAATAAACCTGAGCTAGCTAACCAGAAAGAGGGCATACTCCCATGGTAGGACATCTATTGCCCACCTAACAGCCCTTAGAATGTTAATGAGCATGAGCAAGCTTTTCCATGCATCAAATATATATTAGAGCAGAGTAGTACTTCCAGTTATTTCTCATTCTTACCCTAGGTAAAGGAAATCTCCCAAGAGTGCAGCAACAGGAACAAAGAGAAGAGTGATGTAGAAATAGAATGTACTCATCAAGACATATATGACCCAGAAGACATTCTCCTGCAGAAGCCAATAGAGTCAAGAAGTTGCATTCCTCCAATCCAAATGGAAAGAGAAAGATAACGAAACATGATTCATGACTTACCTGGCGATCATGTGGAGTCATAATACCAGAATATATAAAAATAAACACAAACCATGCTAGAATGCTTCCTCCAACACTAAGGTAATGCCATCTTGTGATTGAATTACAGATCATAAGAAGACGCAAATTGACAGTTACTACAACACATGTGAAAGCCATTGTGCTGACATCCCAAAGACCAAACATTTTACCGGATGAACCTTGACTTGTAGAACTGGAAACAGTCACAAATGGTAGAAGACTAGAGATTGATAGACAGCAAAGAAGGCCCATATTGCAACAACTCTCCACTTGAAAAACATATTTCTTATTCCCTCTTTGTATAATTCAGGGTACTTCTTTGAAAGAGATGAACTGACATCCTGGATAGCAAGCAAGGTCTTGCATCAATCAAGCGTAGAACAGGCAGAACGAGATTCTATCTGAAATAAAGGGAAAGAGCGAAGTACCTTGTCAAAAAGCCCAACAATAATCACTGGTAGTGCAGTGAATATGACATTATACAATGACTGGAACCAATCATCATAGAATCTTTGACCAGAAAATCCAGTATTAAAGGTGAACCAAAATTGAGTCAAAGTAAATGTAAGATTCTTGTAAAAGAAATACGTCACAACCTGCAAAAGGAGGTGCCATGAATATCACTAACCAGAAATTTTAAAATGCTTTGAAGAACAGAAAAGTCAAACCTAGCATAATCTAAAGATAACACCAATTTTCAAGCATATTACCAACCAAAAATGTTAAACTGTTTCTGAAGGAAGAGAAAAGTTGAACCTTGCATAATCTAAGATAAGACCAACGTCCATGCACAAGGAGCAAATCTTTAAGAAAGCGAAACTGAGCAATTGCAAAATCACTAGCCATTACTGCTTGCATCCCCTCCAGCCCACTAATTCCAACGCCAATATGAGCAGCTTGAATCATGCTAACATCATTGGCACCATCACCAATACTAAGTGTAATTTTACGTGCACCTTTCTTCACCAAACTTGTTACCTGCAAACGGCAAAAGTAATTTTAGATGTTACTTTTAAAACTCTGTTTAACGACCTTTCCTCTATCGTTCCAATGGTTTGAAAATACAAATTTTTTACATTAAAAACAACTGAAATTTTAACAATAGTTTCTTTTGAACTTCAGCACTCAAAGAAAGCTCATTAAAATATTCCAAGTAATCTGGGAGAAAATAGGTTTAGGACAGGTTGCTCGATACGCTAACCACTATTAGAACACTGTTTGGTTTGATAAAGTTTTGAAAAATACATGTAATGACACCAGCCCTCCAAAGCAGTCAACATTGCAAAAATAATATACCAAACAAATCCAGTAAATTTATCCAAGTCTTGAGAAAAATGACAGGGCATTAGCATTGTCATCAATTTACTGCATTGACCTTTTTTTTAGCTTTGGTATGCAAACCTTTTATCCACACACTACTAAAAGCTAAACTAATAATGTTTCAGTTCAGTTGCATGAGGAACCTACCTGTGCTTTCTGTAAAGGAGAGACTCGGCAGCAAACAACTGAAGAACAATTCAAACTCAAAGTGAGGAGCATTATCCGTAAACTTGGGTCTAAAGCATACATCAGACACTTTCCATCTATAATAAGTGCTAATTTTGGTCCAAAGACTCTGTTAAAATATTGCTGTGCCTCATCAAGGCACTTCTTAAGTTGCTTATTAACTTCCTCCTTGATAAAGCGTGCAATTTCAACTTGGTCCCCCTGATAATAGACGTTCAATAAAGAATAATCATGATATCATTAAATAGTTTGTATTATAGTAAATTCTAACTAAAAGAATAACAAGACTAGCACTAAATGTTTACCCTTTCTTCAACTTCTCTAATAGCATCTGTTTCAGAGCTGATAATGAATTGTTTCATCTCATTGTTTAGTAAGTTGCATGCTACAGCATTATTAAAAAAAAAAAATGAGTCATGAACAATACGAGTAATGAACACAGTTCCAAGGAAAATTTAACATAAAATAGAATCGCCCATTAAATACTTACCATAAGCTATATTTATTGCAGTTTCCATCTTATCCCCTGTTAGCACCCAAATCTTAATTCCAGCTCTAGAAAGAGTCTCAATGCAATTTGGAACTCCTTCTTGAAGCTTGTCTTCTATTGCAGTTGCACCAATTAAAACAAGATCCTTCTCTATGAGTTCAGCCACCTGCATAAGTTTTAAAAAAGTGCATGGCAATAATCATTAAAATTACATCCAAATAGAGCATTTTCAACTTTCCACTAGCACTAAGATGAATAAGCTCAAAAAATTTACCATACAAGACACAGGGAAGTAAACTGCTTACAGGCTGAAGTTTTGAACCTCATTTTAAGATCTCAGAAACTCCAAAGTAAAGGATGTACATGAACAGCCTTCCCATTAAAGGCCAGTTTAAGATTAAAATGTGAAGGATGTAAATAAACAAAAAGATGTGTAAATTTTAAAACCAACCAAGCTTGTGACAAGCAATTGTGACTCCATTCAATCAAAAACCACCCTGATCGTTTCATCAAATAATATAGCAACACTAGCATTAAACAGGCAAGCAAAAAAAGAAAATGACTTTAGAGAAGGTTGCTGAAATATCCTGGGTGGGCAAAAAAGTGAAGGTTTTAAATTCTACATAGCAGGTGCTTGGAACCGCTACACATTGTTTTAGGGCATATGAGGAAACCTAGAATCTGGGAAGAGAAATTAAGTATTTTTAGGGTCTGATTCGGTGGTTTTATTTATATTTCTTTCTCCAACTAGCAGAAATAAGCCAATAAGGCTTTGGCTTAATAGCAAGGAGGAGGCCCTAGAACCCTGAGGTCTTAGGTTCAAGTCCCACTGCGTGTGGGTTTGGTCCAACTTTATGTTGGATTTATCTAGTTACAATCATAAACAATGCATGCCTACTACAGCATAACATGAATAACAGATTACCACTAAAATTTCATTAAACAAAATCATTACTACAGCCTTATTCAGGCAAAATTTAATATACAATCGTTCAAATAATAACAGAATTATATTCAGCTTTTTAATGAAGAGAAGATAACAAATCAACATTTATGAAAAGAATATAATAGATCAAGTTTCTCTAAGCAAAAAATGTTAACCGCATAGTTATATAAACATACCATCAAACAACAAAACATACCTCATCCAACTTTTTTTCACGATCTCGTAGAGATGACTTGGCTTGGATGAATTTCTCATTCCAGCTTTCATACATGTCAGGAGCTAGATCTCTATAGGCCAGGCAAAGGGTACGTAATCCAGCAGAACCAAATTGTTCCAAGTGTTCCCTGGTCACTTTCTTTAAATCATCATTTCCACCTGCCAATCTCTCATAAATGACAGTATCAGCTCCCTGCAAAAGCACGGTTCTGGCCCAGTGTCATTTTCTATGCAAGAAAAACCATTTGTAATACTCATCCTGTTCAAAAAGTTCTGAAGGCTTATTACCTTACAGTATAGTACCAGCCTGCCATCTGGACAACGACATACAACAGATTGGCGCTTCCTCGTACTATTAAATGCAAAATTGAGTAGCCATTAGTGCCAACCAGAAGGAACTCATAAATGAAGAGATATGAGTGTAGGATGCATCCAAACCTATTGAACTCAAGAACATTTAAAATCTCATAAGACACATCTTGGATTTTACCCATCCTCTCCACATGAGATTCACGAACATATATCATGGTAGGGGTACGTCTGCAAACCCAAAAAGAAAGAGCCTCAATCAAACTGTAAAGTCATCCAGGAACAGTAACCTCCTCCATTAACTTGCACCAAAAACACAAACAGTGAATCATAATACGAAAACGCCTGGTTCATAATTTGTCACAAAAGTAAAAGTTATCAAATTTGCAAGCTCCTGCTACCAGAGGTCAATCCCAAGTGCTTGCCAAATTTGAGGGATCATCTGATTTATAGAAGACACTATTGCAATGAACTTTAGAAAACAGCAACTAGAGGTTGTCACTATTCCACAGTAATATAAAAATCAATTACAATTAATAGCAATGAATTGCCAAGTTATGCTGCTTTCATAAACTTTTTCTCCTTTCTTTGAGAAACAGAAAACCATCTAGGGAAGAAAATTAAAACATTTCATTAGATCTTGAAAATTTATCAGATTACTCAAAATATTTGGTTCGGTTAGTAAAGCTCCATTGATATCAAGCTAGGTATTCTGTACTTCAAAAAACTCTCTCAAATAACAACATCAAGATCTGGATAAATCCAACTTATATTAGTTGTAACTGCAAAACATGCAGTCCAATATTTAAAATAGATTCAAACAGAAAGAAATAAACCAACTCAGAATCAAATTGAATTTAAATTATTTCTAGGAATTCCCATTTTAAACAAACAAAAGAAAAGCACTCCCACTTCTCAATGAGACATAGGACATCACAAACCTGTAAAAGAAGAAGCCAAAATTTTTTGCAGCTGAAACCAAAGCAGCCTCATCTGGGGATGCAGCTTGATATTTGATTTTCTCTGGGGACTCATCACCTTCAGGAAGCACAGTATGACAAACGGCAAGGCATCTAAAAAATTCCTGCAAAAAGAAACAAAACTATGCCTTCAATGCTGTAGTTAATGAATTAGACTACGAAATTATTCTCAGTTAGATAGGTATACAGTAACAGAATATAACTAGGTTTAAAATCCATACAGATACATCCAAATGGAAAGCAAGAAGGTTAAAATGTCAATCATGTTTTCTGCATTCCTTCTAAATTACACTAAATGCATCTAACAAATGAATAATGCAGGAATATAAAAAGGAAACCTGTTAAATCTGTACTAAAAATGGACTTATCATAGGTGAATGTTTGTGAACAAACACCCGCTTTAATGATCATATGATATAGACAAAGAGCAGCAGTAACAAAATAGGCTCAGTAACTTACTTATCAGTATATATTTTGCCTATTCTGTTGCTAGATGAGTTCAAAACAGCTCAAAAATAACTGATAAATACATTGATATGCACCCACATTCAACAACAAAAGTGCATATACATATGAATTGCAGACTATCACATAAAAGCATAGAGGGAATGCCCAAGTAACAAAAAAGTGGGAAAAAAAAAAAGGCAGTTCCAAAATATCCACAGAGCTCCAGCATTTAAATGAAGGTCTTAAGGTAAGAAAGGTAGAAACTCATGTAAAATTGAACAGTGTGTATTACATTTTCCGCCTTAAGTTTGGGTAGAACATATCCATCTTTCCCTTAGACTTTAAAACCTTGCAATGTCACAAGTTGGAACTATTGGTTTATAATTATTAAGTGAAACAGTTATGTTAATCTGTTAATGAAAGAACAACTAAGATGCCATGTCATCCAATACATGGGCAACAAGTTAATGAATTCCCACCTTAGAATCAAACAAACACCACAAACCAAGAATCATCAGAAACCACTAAAAGAACAACTGCCTAGAATGAGAAGGGGAAAACAGACAACTACATCCACCGAAACCTCCACAAAAGAAAGCTGCATAAGTGAATATCAACCTATGATTCTTCCCTTTATTCTTCAATACTTTTAAGGAATGTCTTGTATAAGAATTACACAATTCATTTGCAATGCTCACTTATGCATGTATTAAAGCAGTAAACGACAATCTACAATAAAGTCAATCCCTAACATCCAAGCAAGAGAAGTCAATGCACAACACCATCATATGTAAACAAAATTAAATGACCCTTGATAAACACTAAATAGGGCTGCTGGCTGCCAACCTGTCAATTCCCACAGCTCCCTGCTCAAGCTTGTTTATTTAAGTTTTTATGCATCTCAACTTCAAATCTAGCTGCAACTATTGAAAATTAGTATAGACAATCCCTCAATTATAGGGATTAGTTTTAGGAAGATTTAATTTCCTAGTTGACCCCTTTAGTTAGTTGTATATAAACCTAAGGTGTTTGTATAATTTGACAGACAAGTTTTTCTATATACTCTCAATTTTTCCACATGGTATCAGAGCTTTAGGCTCTTCTTGGGAAGCAAAAGTTTTAGCCTTCATTCCTAACTTCTATTTTAGGCCTTCATAGCCATTTTATTTTTCCCTTCTTTAGCCATCATTGCTAAGAGTCATTTCTAGTTATATCTTAATTGTTAAAACTTATTTCAGTTCAAAGAAAGATAACAATGTCAAAAACAACAGAATCTGCTATCGCTATCACTCGATTTGAGGAAGTGTCAAGTTGTAAAACCACCAAAGTACTACAAAAGTCTCAAGAACAAGTTGAGTTGGACAAAGAAAAGATTGAGAAATTGAGAAGCCTATTGAAAACTCTTGAAAAGCCTATTGGGGTACGTGCCTTAGGTAAGGTCTCTAGTTTAGGTAAGGTCTCTAGTTCTCATGGACTAAATGTCTAGATTAAGTCTATTACAAGTTCTTGAGTCATTGACTCATGAACCACAGAATGACACATTCCTCACAGAAGTTTAGTACATATAACCTATGTCCCAGTAATAAGAGAATTGTTGTTGCAAATGGTTCACTTACTACAATGGCAAGAATAGGGGATGTTCAAATTAATCCCTCGTTTGTTCTTAAAAATGTTCTTCATGTTCCTCAATTGTGTACTAATCTTATATCTATAAAAAAACTTACTAAAGACATAAACTACAAAGTGATTTCTTATCCCTCCTATTGTGAATTTCTAGACCAAAGTTCAGGAAAGAGGATTGGACTTGCTAAGGAGAAGGATAGACTATACTATCTTGAGATATCAAACAACATAAGTAATATCAAGAATAGTTTACCTTTCTCATTTTTTTTTCTGAAAAATCTCCTAATAAAGACAAAATCTGGCTTTATCATTTTCATCTTGGACATCCTTCTTTTGAAACTTTGAAAAAAATGTTTCCTTCTTTGTTCAAACGATTAAATGTTGAAAATTTTTATTGTGATGTTTGTAAAATTGCAAAACAGACATGTCTTTTCCAGTTAGCGACAAAAGAAGTTCTACTCCTTTTTACTTGATTCATAGCGACATATGGGATCCCTCTACAATTTTTAATATTTCTGGTACAAGATGGTTTGTTTCATTCATAGATGATTTACTAGTGTTTCTTGGATTTTTTTACTTAAATCCAAATTAGATGATCCAAAATCAATTTGGAGTGAAAATCAAGAGATTTAGATCTGATAATGCAAGAGATTATTTCAACCGAGTTTATCTACCTATTTCTAAAAAAAGGGGATCATTCATAAGTTATCTTGTGCTAATACTCCATAGTCGAATGGAGTGGTAGAAAGGAAAAACATACTTTTTCAAGCAAATGTACCCAAATCCTATTGGGGGAAAGCTGTTCTCACTGCCACATACATTATAAATAGGTTACCTTCAAAGGTTTTGGGATTTAAAACTCCTATGGAACTACTCTCACAATTCTATCCCAACTTTAATACCACTAACAACCTCACACCTAAGATTTTTTATTGCAAATCATTTGTTCATGTTCATAGTCATAATAGGGGGAAGTTAGATCCAAGAGCAATTAAGTGTATTTTTTTGGGATATTCATCAGCTCAGAAAGAGTATAAATGCTATCATCCTCCTACAAAAAAATTCTATATGTTTGCAGATATCACTTTTGAAAGAAGTAAACCATTTTTTACTCAACCTTATCTTCAGGGAAAGACTTCATTCATGGAAGATAAGGATAAAGACATCGTTTTGGTTGACTTGTCCACCTCCTCAACATTTTCACCCTTCAATTCTTTTAAGTCTAAACTTGTTTCCTCAACATTTTCACCCATTAATTCTTCTGAGTCTAAACATATTTCTTCTGAACCCAAGTCAAACACTAAATTTGAGTCTAAACTCATTCCAAACACAAAAGCTGTGACTAAGCATAATATTGTTCTTGATTCTATGAAGGAATTACAAGTGTACTCGAGAAGGAAAGTTCCAGCTCCTGAACCGATGCAATTCCAAGAACCTAATCATAACTCTGGAAATGAGGTAACTATAGTCTCTAACTCTATTTCTCAAAATGAGCATGAATCTCCTAAAACTGAAACTAGTGATTATGATCTGCCTATTGCTATTAGGAAAAGAACCAAAGAATGTACTAAACATCCATTATACCCAATCTCTAATTCCCACAAAAATTTTCTTGTGAGCCTAAACACTATTTCTATTCCAACCACATTATCTGAGGCATTACCCAATGAGAAATGGAAGCAGGCCATGAAAATAGAAATGGAGGCCTTAGAGAAAAATAAGACATGGGAACTGATAGAGTTGCCTAAAGGAAAAAATCCAGTTGGATGTCAATAGGTTTTCACTGTAAAATACAATGCGTATGGTATTGTTGAAAAGTATAAGGCCAGGTTGGTAACTAAGGGCTACACTCAAACTTATGAAATGGATTATCAAGAAACTTTTGCTCCAGTTGCCAAGATGAATACAATTATTACTTTGTTATCCTTGGCTGCAAATTATAATTGGCAGCTTTAACAATTTGATATAAAGAATGTTTTTCTACATGGTGATTTGGAAGAAGAAATATATATGAAGGTTCCACCAAGATTTGGAGGCCATCTAGGAGCAAACAAAGTATGCAAGCTGAAAAAGGCTTTATGTAGCCTTAAACAGTCTCCTAGAGCCTAGTTCGAGAGATTTGCCAAAGTGATGCTAACAATGGGATATAAGTAGAGTTAAGGGGATCACACACTATTTATCAAGCATTCGGTTTTGGGGAGAGTCACAATTCTGTTAGTGTATGTTGATAACATAATTGTAGCTGGAGATGATGAAAAAGAGAGAGAATCTCTAAAACAGTGCTTGGCCAGAGAATTTGAAATAAAAGAGCTAGGGAAATTGAATTGAAGTAGCTCACTCACAGCATGGTATTTTCATCTCACAATAGAACTACGTGATGGATCTTTTGAAGGAAACTAGAAAGCTCACATGTAAACTTGCAAATACCCTTATAGATCATAATCATAAACTTGGAGAAGCTAATGAAGATGTTGTTATAGATAGAGAGATGTACAAGAGATTAGTTGGAAGACTCATTTATCTCTCACATACTAAACCTGATATAGCATATGCCATAAGTATGATAAGTCAATTTATGCATAGTTCTAAAGAAATGCACCTACAAGCTGCCTACTTGTGTATTACACTATTTGAAGGCCAATCCTGAAAGAGTTATTTTGTTCAAAAGAAATTCTACACTGATTCTAAACGCACATATAGATGTTGATTACGTAGGTTTAGTAACTAATAGAAGATCCACCTCAGGCTACTACACTTTCGTAGGTGGTGACCTTGTGACTTGGAGGAGTAAAAAACAGAATGTGATGGCAAGATTAAGTGTTGAAGTAGAGTTTAGAGCAATGGCTCAAGGAATTTGTGAACTACTACGGTTAAAGATTATCTTAGAAGACTTGAAGATCAAGTGGGATGGACCAATGAGACCTTATTGTGATAACAAGTCTGCATTAAGCATTGTACATGATCCTATGCAACATGACAGAAAAAAACCACATTGAAGTTGACCGGCACTTCATAAAGGAGAAACTAGACAATGAGTTGATTTTGCACACCTTATGTATCAACCAAGGGTCAACTTGTAGATTTGTTGACTAAAGGTCTCAGCAATGCAACATTTCAAGAAATTATTTCCAAGCTGGCAATGGAAAACCCCTATTCACCAACTTGAGAGGGAGTGTGGGAAAATACCTAGAATTAAGTTGGTTGTAATCTATATCCCTAAAATTAATCTGGTTGTAATCTGTATCCCTAGAATTAAAGACTGAAAATTAGGATAGACAATCCCTCAATTATAAGGATTAGTTTTAGGAAGATTTAATTTCCTAGTTTACCTTCTAGTTGCTATATATAAACCTAAAGTGTTTGTATAATTGACAAACAAGTTTTTCTATATACTCAGTTTTTCAACACCTTTTACTAATAAATATTTCATATTAAATGTAAAAGTACTACTATATATTACATTCTATTGCCAAAGACCATCGTAAGCTACCTTGCAAGCATCAGGATTAGGCTCATTTCTCCAAGCTCCTCGCATGACTCTGACATCATCAAAATTAAAACCCTTTTCCTGTATAGAATTGATTGATGTTTGCACCTATAAAAGGTGTTATGAGAACAAGAACATCATTCCCTTGCAGCGTAGGTAAATTTACTCAAAAAAGTTTCTTCATAAACATATAAAAGAGAATACCACTTGAACCTTTATGCCTTTTTGTTCAGCAACACCTCTCTCAATTTCAGTCATACCAGTTCCATAAATTTCACCTCCAATCGAGCACTTGAAGAACTCCATTAAATTTCTTGTCAAAGTTCCAGTTTTATCAGAAAAAATGTATTCCACCTAATCATACCAGCAATTCAAAATGATTTAGAGCTCAATATAGAGAATAAGAAAATTGGCTGCATCTCATTCAAGTTGGCTAAAACTGCTTGTACTTTACCTGTCCAAGTTCCTCGTTCAAATTAGAAGTCCTGGCCAAAGCAGGGGTGTCAGTTTCAGCATGGTACATATTTAAATCCTTGTTGATAAATTGAGTGGACTGAATAAACTTGATCATCTGAAATTGCAGATGAAATCTGGTAAGACCATTTTTGCACATTTATAAAGCAAGAACTCTTTAAACAAGAAAAACAAGGCCAACCTCAATAGAAACATATAGAGATATAGGGATAATTGTCGAGTATAAAGTAAGCAGGGTCAACATGGTCAAAAGAGCAACCTGTAAAACCAACAAATCAGAATTGAGCTAAAATTTTTTGCATCCGTCTGTGTGTGTGTGTGAGGGAGAGAGAGAGAGAGAAATTAAGAACCAACAACAAGCATATGGTACCAGAAATCGGTTGTTAGGGTTGAACTGATCTTCCACACTTGTACTAAGACCTAAGTAGTAGTACTTTCGGTTAATGAATACACCACTGCAATATTTCAAGCAAAGAACACGATTATCAAAAACTATTGAAAAAAGAATTTGAATAAAATCCCACAATATTTAACAACATGTAATATAAGTGCAGACTAGCTATTTCCCACACCTGCCAATTGCTCCAATCAGACACATAGTGAAAAGAGTACCAAAGAGAGTGAGTATAAGTTTGTCAAGTTTCCTCTCTAACGTACTTCTTTTCGAAGGAACATTCATGGAATTCATCATAACCTGCAAACTCATCCCAAATTCCCACAAAACAACATCAGCTTTAAAGAGTAGGCAAAACAGATAAAGAAGGGAAGAAGAATCACAAATTTATTTCTGCATTGGAGTGGATAAACACACACAATAACATTCTAAGCTCAGTCAGTTACAAAATGATAATAAAGATGCAAAGTATCAAAGGTGGAAATGATCTGAAAATATAGTGGCAAATGTTTTTCACATTTAAATGTTCACAATTGAACATTTCACATTTCCCATAAAACAAAAAATTGTGGCATGTTATTTGTCTGGGCATATTGCATATAAGAGTTACTATAAAGCTTCTATAACAAACCTTTGTTTCATGACCAGTAAAAATAACGATCCCAACTATGAACTCAGTGTTTTTTAGACTGCAACCCTGAAATCAAATTGCCAATACCAGTTCCATTTAAGTTCATCAGTGGAGAAAGAACATCAAATGCAACAGTTGTTAACTGATAAAAGATTCCCAAAGATAAAAGACCCAGAAATTTGAAACAATGTTCTATAAAGAAAATATGTTACTATTCGTGCCAATTGGTATCAGATGACATTTAAGTACAAAAAAAACCACCAAATTCAATAGGTAAAAGAACTAATATTATGTTCCTGGCAAATTCTAGAGGGCCAAAATAACATATTAACTTCAAAGTGTCATTAATTGCCATAAGGTTAATTTCTGAAAAAAAAAATGCATAACCTGGGAACACATGAAGTAAAGGGCTAATGACGGAAGGAAGAAAATCAGAACATACCCTCAGTAAAATCTGATTTGGAGAAAGAGGCAATGTTTGATTGTCCATTACAAGATTGCCAGTAAAAGTGTATAAAGAGTTGTTTGGTTGTTCACATTGCACTTCACCTGCAATTGACAAAGAGTGCTGCTATTTAGAAGTTAAGAAGAAGAAGAAGAAACAAGAAAAGGATACAAATTAATTTTGAAACCATCACTTCGATTAAAGCCCATCAAACTCAAATGAAAAGATAGGTTTGTCGACAATCAAAGTACATAGATGAGCAAAGAAAGAGTATTAGACATTTATATTGACTTTAACAACATAAAAAAGAACACTCTAATTCCTTCCCAGAGACTTAACTAAGAGATGCTGCCAAGGATTTCCTCATTGTACTCATATATTAAGTACATTGATGATATTGGATATTACATCATTTATGGCTTTTTATATTAGAATTTTTAAATTTCAATAATAGTATTTTCTAATGGTTTATATTTCCAAAAGATATTTAAGAATAAAAAAGACCATGAAAAGTTAAGATGGAATACAGATAAAAGTAAATCCTTTAAATGTTTAAAGTGGAAAGAGGGCATAATTTTGAAACATCCTAAAATGGAAAGATATGCATCCAATTTGGACTGAAAGAAGTCATAGGTAAAAGCAATTAGAAGCAGATGTGCTAATAACAAGTTAGAATCAGAATGTAAAAATCAAAAAAGGAGAGTTAAGTCATAGAAGAAAACCTAAAACACCAAGTAAAAGGTCACAGACAGATAAATATAATGCTTAAAATGAGCAGTTAAAGTTAAATGGAAGAAATGTGCTTAAGTTGAGGTAGATATGAAAGCAACAGAAACCAATAATTTAGGCTCCATTTGCTTGATGCTTTGCTATTTGCATTTGGATATCAGCCCTTTGTTTTTTTATTCATATTTTTATCCTTTTTCATTTTACAATTTATTCATTTTTTGCAAAAAGAATTTTGAAATGGAAAGAGTGGCATAATTTTGAAATATCCCAAAATGGAAAGATATGCATTCAATTTGGAACAGAAGGAGCCAAAGGTAAAAACAATTAGAAGTAGATATGCTCATAACAAGTTAGAATCAGAAGGTAAAAACCAATAAAGGATGGTTAAGTAATAGAAGAAAACCTATAACACCATGTAAAAGGTCACAGACAGAAAAATGTAAAAATGAGCAGTTAAAATTAAATGAAAAAAATGGGCTTAAGTTGAGGTAGATATGAAAGCAACAAATATCAATAATTTACGCTCCATTTGGTTGATGCTTTGCTATTTGCTATCTGCCCTTTGTTTTTTATTCATTTTTTGTCCTTTTTCTTTTTACAATTTATTCATTTTTTGCAAAAAGATAAAGCAAATAGCAAAAGAATCAATCAAATCGAGCCTTAACAAAAATATGCCTCAAGACATGGCAAAAAGGCAATAGCAAATTTTCACAAACCCCAACAGGTACAAATAATGGATTCTCCAACTAGCTTAAACTCCAATTTGTTAGTCATTTCTCACCATATCCTCATTGTAGCTGAATAACAGAAATCTGAAAAGTGAGTGAAATGTTCTCTTTTCATAGTTTTTATTTCTGTTCTTCTACTTTGATATTCTCATTAAAAGGGCATAAATAACAAAAATAAAAACAAGAAACACATAACAAAGAGATGAAGATTAAAGTGACAAATATGATGGAGGTGACATATTATTGCGGCAAAATCTGGTGGAAGAAGAAAACTTAGAATGGACAATAATTGATGTCATCAATCTTATGCCTTCATAGGCAGAACCATCCTAGTCATATATAACATCATTTCCAAAAAGCAAGGTGAAAGTGAATGAAATCTGTTAAGAAAATAATTTGATATATTAATTCATAATTACAAGACTTTGACCCTATTCATTATTTTAGTTCAGCTGTTAAAACAATGAGCACAATAGCATCAAAGACCTGTCACAATCACAGACACAAAATAAAGGAAAACTCTGAACAAAAATCAAGTTTTTTATGCTTTGTCAGTGATTCAAATTTGAAATTTGAAATAATTAAAAGGCTTAACCTTTGAATTCACAGGCTTTTTCAGGAGTCACGTAATCCCAAGTCCTTTCTAGCGCCTTTCTGATTTTCAGATTTGTTTCCCCATCCAAATTTGCAGTCTGCAATCAAAAGGAAAAATTGTTTCACTTCAGAAATAAAGCACGCAACCATACATAACATGAAAAAGGCACTCACTTTTCAAAAATAGACTAAAAAGTATAAAATAAATAAAATAAAATAAATAGCTCCAAATAGGTTCCATAAAAGGTAATTACCTCAATGTAGCAAACTCCATCAGGATTTGTACTAGCAAGTAAAAGCATATCTGCAGGAAAAAATCCATCTTGCTTAACCTGCAACAAGGGCAGAATTCCACTATATTCTCATATAATTACAAAGGAGGTGAGCCAGTGATATTTATGTAAATCAATTTAATAAGCCTCAATCATGATAATATTATATTGTAACATATATGAACAAAGAAATTTTTCCACAAGCTACAAATATCTTAAAATTTCAGTCTCCAAATGGAAAAATCATTAGAAAAAAAAGGAAAAGTCAATGAAGGTTGGTTGACCTTGACTGACTAAAGGACTTTACATAACGGTAATAACTTCTTTGTGAGAACTAAGGTGAGGGAAACACAGTCCAGAACTCATATGCCTAGCAGACTGAATTTATGTAACTAGATACTAAAGCATCTATCAACAAGTCACCTTAACTTCCAACAAATCACAAATTTCATAACATGATAACTGCCAGACAGATGGATATTAATCCAAACTCAAAATGCTAACAAAGTGAAAAGCAAAATACATTTGAAAATCTTTTCTAGATATCTCCAGAAAGAGGGGGGAGGCGGAAGAAGGGGGGAAGTCACACAACAATTTAAGACAATCATCATCCCCACTATAAGAAAACAATATTATATCTATGTCGTTGAACTCCTAAATGTCGATATGCAATCTCAACAACATGCATGTAGAAACTCACCCTGACAATATCTCCAATCTGCAACTTTTTCCATGGAATAGACTCCCACCTTTGATCTTGCAACACATCTACAAGAGTGTTATTTATTGCCATATCGTTCTGAAAACGTTTCTGTTGTATATAATACGGGAAAGAAAGAAAAATAAGAGTTCAGCATTCAACCCAAATTTGTAAAAGTCAAAGCTCAAGCTAACCCTTCCAGAACCTTATCCCCCTGGGCCCCAAAACTTCCAAAAACCAAAAATAAAGATGAGAAAAGAAAGTCAATTAAGGACCAAGCCAAAGGAAAAAAAAAAAAAGTATGCTATGATGAGCATGAACTGTAGTACTCACCCAGTCCTCAAATGCCTCTTTAATAAGAGAAACTAAAAGCACCAGACTCAGAGGAACTACATTTGTTATAGGATGCACAGGACTGCGTCAACAGAAAAATGTTATTATGAAACAGATCTCACCAATGCACAAATCGGTTGGTTAAACATTTCTTCAGTCTTTCAAGTCATTATTATCAAAATAATTAAACCAGAAAAAAGGAGGAAAAAAGAGAGGTTTCACATGCAAGAGAATAGGAAAACATAAAGTAAATGCAAGTAATGGGCGCATGGAAGAAGGTAGAAGATGAAGAAGGGGATATGCAAAATAATTTTTGAAAGGCAGAGTTTCAGTTTGTACTAAAAGCAGCTGTATTGGGCTCCTCCTAGTAATTAGTGTTAAGAGTTATATATGTTTCCTAATTCAGATCGTTTCTGTGAAGTTTCTTATAAAACTCTATCATCAATTTAAAAAAGTTCCTTCAGAAGGTTATAAACTTTAAGGAGTGGAAACATGAAACGAGCAACAACAACAATAACAACAAACTAAGCCTTATATCCCATAACTCTAGGGTTGGCTGTTTGAAAGGCCAAAAATAACTCTGGGGTTGGCTGCATGAGAGGCCAAAAAAAAAAGAAATCATGTTAGGTCGTAGTCTCAAATCTTCTTGCACTACTCATTTCTATCAAAAACAACCTTTTCATCTACTTCCTTAACCCTCCTATCATCTCTTATTACTTGCATCCACGTCTTTCGTGGTCTATCTCTAGAAGCTTTGGTCTTTCCCAAATTCCAAAGCCCATTTCTCCTTATTGGTACACAAATAGGCCTACGTTTCACATGGAAACATGAAACGAACAGAAATACTATTAACAGTCATGTCAGTTTCCGCATGGACAACACTCACAGTTTCAACATCTATTTTTAAAAAATAAATAAAACGTACATTAGACCAATGAAATATTAATAATATTTCACTCAAAGCTGAAGGTTGTTATATCTGAGACAACAAATAAGTCTCATCGTGCTCAAGAAAGAATTCACCCCAAGCCCCAAGCCATATTTCCTACATCAATTGAATACCACCAACAGAACAGTTGAACAAATTAAGGTAATAATTCCAGCACTCCAGGAAATATGTTCTTTGTAATGACCAGTGGTAACAAAACTCAGTTCACTAATATGGTGGAAAAAGCTTACCTGTATGGAGTTGCTGACAGAATTGATACCATAAGAAAGTACAAGTTAGCTACCCGCCTGAACTGTCAGAGTAAAACAGAACTTGTCAGGATCATAAGTCGCCAGAATACAGGAGCTCCCAGCTCAAACCAAATCCACAAAAATTAATCAAGTTAGATTTTTGACTCATATTCCAAACCCAAAAACCAAGGGTTGATACGGCAAGGCAGACACTGTATTACAACTATGGTGAGGGTTATGGCAGTTTTGAAGCATCATCCAGAATAGTAAAAATTTATTTCATTACGCTTACGCAAACATGACTTCACTTGACATGTTCAAACATCCTTAAGTTTGTCAATGCGAATTGAACGGAAGTAATCCCAGAACAAGAAATGTTAAACATGCAATACTTCATTGGAATTAAACCTGGTAATGGTTTTCCTTTTAAACAATCTGATAGCACTTTAACTGTTGCACTTGGCATTCCTCATTAAGATATAATGGCTGACCAAACATGTAGTCAAAATAAATTGAGCCAATTTAAGCTGTTTAGCTGTTAAGAGGAAAAAATGCATAGATATAATATAAAGCAATGATTACAATGTCAAGAATCACAAATAGAAAAGATCATCATACCTCCTACAAGTGTAATTGTACAGCTTTAAAATGTTGCCAGGAAAGGTTGCAGGATTCAATATGGAAAAGGGGAATCTTTGGTGGAAGGTGGTAGCTAAAACTAGTATACTTTTTAATTTACTATTATTCTCAAAGAAAAAGATTATAACTCTTCTTCACAAAAACAATGATTTAGCCAAGAATAGAAACAATAATGTATCTTCCATTCTGTTCCCTAACCTATTTAGCACATCCAAGCCAATAATTAGTTATAGATGTAAATAAGGCAATTTTAAAAAGCCTGTTAGGATAACCATAGTCGTTAACCAAGTTCATAATCATAACCATGATTGTGCTGTTATGGAAATGTAAAACCATAAACCCATCCATGGATTTAACAGCATACAAGTACAGTTATTATCATTTATTTATTTAGCATTTTCAAAAGCCTATACCTATATCATATAAGGACCAAAATAATTGACCCATTTAATCATTAATTTTAATAACAATTAAGCAAAATAATTTTCTTTAGAATCCTTTTTTAAAGTTTTGTCCGGATCAAGATTACAAAATTTAGTTATGCAAAAAAGGGTATTTATATGGGTATTTAACAGTTATACTCTAAGTCCATATTGAGTATACTTAAGTATACAGTTATGGCCATGGTTATTTTTGAAACTGATACTGTCCCCATACTTAATCAGTAATAAATTTCTTTATCCATAATCAAAAACATAACCATCATGCTTCAACTATAACCATTGGTGTTTATTTGGGAACTTTTATTTGTTTAGTTACCCATTGTACCATTAGCAGAATGCTTAGTGATTGGTACATAAGCCTCTTTATGGCTCCAAAATGGCTCCAAGGTTAAATCAGAGGCCAAAATGCAAAAGACAACTAAAAAGTGTTCATAAGAAATTCCTAAAGCATCATACAACCATACCCCGTTTCACTGCTGGAGAACAATAAATTTACCTGTTCATACAGCCCCTTCGGCAGAAAGGTTAAAAAGTTGTACTTTGTAGTTGATATGGAATTCCCCTGAAAAAATAGATATAAGGCTAATGAGAACTACAACCAACTTATCAGAATCAGATGTAAGCAACAAAAGTATGAATACAAACAAAATTTCTTGAAACCAAAAACATTCTTACACAAATAATGCAAATTAAATCACAATCCAATTTTGTACAATACATACATGCATATGTATGAATATATGAAATAAGCATTAATAACTTATGTATATAAAGGTGCATTTATCAACACTAAAATTTAACTTTCATATGCCGCTCATGCATCATTAATTGAACTTCCCAAAAATTTATAACCGTCTTGACTCCTCCATATAGGCAAAGCACATGAACTTACACCACAATCTTGAAACTTGTAAGCAGAGTAATTGCAAAAAATCGTAGTCTATGGTCATACCAATATCTGGAATCTCATCAAATAACTAAGGAAAACTAGTTTTCTAAAACTTCCAACGAAATGAATCTTACAATCAAGGAAATTCCTATGTCAGGGTAGTTTCCTAAATAGAAAGGCTAATATCTTTGGACAATCAATGAATAAAACAGATGAACCCTCACAAACAAGAGAAATAATGAATGAAAAATATGAATTTATCCAGTTGAGTCGCAACATTACAACATATTTCACCTCCCATTAATTTAACCTATTACAAGAAAGAAAAAAGGAATCACCTTTGCAGACACAAAGGTGTCTATGGCACATGTCAGAAAAAAAGCTCACTGGAGGTTGGTAAAACTGTTTGACTCAATTAAATGTTTCCCACAACAATAATAAACTTAAGCTACAATACATGAAAATCCTGGAAAATGATTAGTTGAAGGTCAAAAGAAATTGCTTAAATAAAAATCTTCAGAAGCATCATAAATGATACCAAACCCACTTATTGTATTTGCACTCCCTCATAGACTACTGGCATAAACTCAAGTTTAAAAAAGATAAAACTTGAAGCGGAAAAAGAAATGACCTACACGAAGTGAAGGACAAAGATCAGTTCTCTGCATCAAGCAAACAAATGCACATTTTCTTTTGATATGGATTTCTACTTGTTAAATATATCAAGGCATTTTCTTCATATTGCAGCATTCCATTCTAGCTTTAAAGGAAATGTTGAATACAAACTATATACAGGAGAGACATGCACACATCACCGAAAAATAGACAAGGTTAGGGAAGATGCCATTTTATTTTATCCTTTAACTATAATTGAAGAATTTTAGTTTAAAGTTTTCGGAACATGTTATTTCCCTATTAGTTTATTAGCAGTTCCAAAAGATCACATGCATTCTCTATAACTTAGAGTTAACGCAATACTACACTCTCTTTAAGATTTTTACAAGATTAGGGCACTCGTATGATATTTAGAAAAATAAAGATATTGTGAGCTCCAAATCAGGCATTTAAGATTAATCTTAAAAAAAACCCCTAAATCATGCGCCTCCTGATTGTAGCATTAGTTTCGTAAACATTTATAAAGATTCAAGTTCACTACAATTCCTATTCTCCAGGAAATCTAAACGCCCAAAAAGAAACGTAAACGGATATCTTAATAACATCAGAAATTAAAATATTTATATATTAATATAATACCCTGTAACGATGGGTGTAATTGGCGTCGCGGTCATTGCAGTAGATGGTGCGGAAGGCGGGCGCCTGGGGCTGAACCCGACCCAGCGTGACGGTTCGAGACGGCGCCCGTTGACTCAAGTTCTGACTACGACCCTGTTGCGATCTCGTCGACGACCTAACTCTGTCCCATCCACTCATCTTCCTTCTTTTATTTTCCTTTTTTCTTCCCGATCCCAAAAAAAAAATTGAAAATGAGCAAACGTAGATTCAGAAAATGAATTTTCAATCGGTTTTTTATTTCTGTTTCTCCCGCTATGTCGGCTTGCTTGTCGTTTGGTGGAGTTCGTTTAAAGGCGATGTCTCGTTTGCAGGGACGATGTAACAGAGAGGACCCCTGCTCTGCTTCAATTCAATTTACTTTCTTTTCTTTTCTTTTTTTTTTTTTTTTTTGCCAATATTTCATTTCCCTTCTATTTGGGCAGTTTAAAACACGATCAGTGATGAAACGAACCGCGTAGATTTTGCTTAGAAATTTCGGCGCGTGGCTTTATTCCCCGCTGCCAATCAAAAGCGAAATGGCTGGTATCTGTTTTAATCAGGCGCGTGGAGAGGTTGCGTTGAGTGGAAAGGTCAATTGGAAGATTCGTTGGGTTAAAGCGCCAAAGAGGACTCGTTCTTTAAAAGCAACCAACCGAACGACGACGTTTCGTCGACATTTCGTTGGATGTCCTATTGTTGTGCCACGTAGCCATGTCGGATGATGGTGAATGAGAGATGACGGACACCTGCCGGTTGTGGACTGGCTATGGCTACGAAGCGACAAAATTTAGCAGCGGAAATGGAATTTAATAGCCACTATTGAAATTTAGGACAGACGCAAAGTTCTCTTGCTGCTAAAAAGAGGGCGATCCAAGCATATTACATTTATGTATGGCTCCTATGGGACATTTGTTATGCAAAAACCAAATTGGGAAACAAAATCGCTTAGGATTTATTTTAGAATTGTTATTATGGTTAGAAAAAATTTTGATTTGAAAAAATGTGTTTAAATATGTGATAAAAAATATGATTTAAAAATTTTTAAATGTTTAGAAAAAAAATATTATAATGAATTGAAATATATAAAAACTTAAGCATAAAATAATAAAAATTTAAAGATATGAAAATAATAAAACTATTTTATCCACATAAATTGCGTTTGACAGGAAAACACCTCTGTAAATGTTTTTATTTGAATTCATAAATCAAGCATTAAATTGAAAAATCATTTTTTATTATTTAACATTGAAATTGAATAATAAATAATTTTTAAACATAAAAATGACTTTTCAATATCAAAGCTAAAGTGGCATAATCCTACTTGTCACACTTTTATTTTGAATTTTGTTACGGAGTATAAGTTTTTATTTCAACTTCTTTTTATTTTGTTACCAATTCCATTGTTAAAAATTCAGGATTTCTCAATAAAACGATTGTCCTGATAAAATTGGAAAGACAAATAATAGGTTTTCAAGTAAGTTCAAGCTTCACCTTAACCATTAAGGTTTTCCCTTTTTGAGATTTAATTACTATCTTTAGTTGAACAACTAGCAATTTGTTCTCCTGATAATAATAGGTTTCCAAGTAAGTTCAAGCTTCACCTTAATCATTAAGGTTTTCCCTTTTTAAGATTTAATTACTATCTTTAGTTGAACAACTAGCAATTTGTTCTCCTGACAATAATAGGTTTCCAAGTAAGTTCAAGCTTCACCTTAATCATTAAGATTTTCCCTTTTTGAGATTTAATTACTATCTTTAGTTGAACATCTAGCAATTTGTTCTCTTGATTAGGAGTGTAAATTATACATTATTACTCACAAGTTATTCGGGTTCAATTCGAATATAACTTTAATTTGGTTCAATTATTATCGAGTTGAGTTCGAATTCGAGTAGTTCGACTTATCGATCGAGTCGAGTTCGAATATTTTTATGCCCGGTTTGAGTAGCTCACGAGCCTAATCGAGCTTTTATATTTAAAATTTTTTTATTATTTTAATTAATAAAATATCTCGAATTTGAGTTTGAGCACAAATAATCAAACTCTTGTCGAATATAAGAATTGAGCTTATTTTAACATATTAATCGATCTTAATCAAACGAGTTCGAGTAATTCGATTTCGATCACGAATCGAGCTCGAGCTAAGAAAATAACACTCGATTAAATTCGAACCGAGTATTGAGCTTCGAGTTGAAAGTCGAATTTTGAACTCAAATTTCTTACTATATCGATTCGACTCAATTCGATTACATCTTTATTACTGATTAAGCACCATAGTAAGTATAATAATAATAACATGCTTATATGAAAGCGTATTCTTCCTAATCAAAGACTAACTTTGGACACATTGGCTGCAAAGCCCAAAATTTTGAGAGTCAAGAGAAAGCACCCCATCCTAAATCGTTGGTCAAACCTCAAAATTAACATTTTAGGCATTTGGTTTGGGCCTTTATGGCTATTTCCCCCCAAATATTCACAGCTTTGTTGCCGATCTTTTACCTAATTTACTGCTTCTGTTTCTTCTCAAACGGCGATGGCCATGGCTGGTTCATGCGGCAGCCTCATTCCTATAGCTACCGGCAATCTCCCCACTCTTTACTCTCCCCACCTGCTGTTAGAAAAAGAATTAAGAAAACAGAAATAATAAAAATAAATTTCAGCTTTGAAACGTGAAAATTACTTTTTAAAGTTAATTATATTTTTAAGATATAACAAATTTTCAAAATTTTTCAAATAAAAATAATAAAAATCATACATAAAAAATTTTATATTAATTAAACAGTTATTTTTTTTTATGAATAATAATGTTGGTTTATTTAAAATAGTTATAACTCTTTTATTATTAACTATTATAAACAAAAAATTTTATCAAATATAATTATTTATGTAAATAATTATAGCTCTTTCATTAATAACTATCACAAACGTTAGTATTTAAAAATATTTTTTATAGTTAAAACTCGTTCATTATTAACTATTACATACAATTATGTTTAAACATATTTAAATGGTTTATATTTCATTCGTTATAAATTATTACAAAATTTTTTATTCAATATTATTACTCAAATAAATTTCATACAAAATTAAATATATTCTCCAACAATTAAGCCTTTTATTTAGTCTTCATTGTTTTGTATAAAAATGACTTATTAATCAACAAAAAATGAGATCATTTTTTTAAAAATTATTTTGCCATTTTCAAAAAGGGAAGATAACTTTTTAAAAATAACTATTTATAAGTAAAACCATTTACCAAGTTTGTGAGTACAGCTCAATTTAAATTGGAACTTAAACATGAATTTTTTTAACTCGGGTTTAATATAACTCAATTTGAAATATTATTTTAATAAAAATATTTTATTTAATTTTAATTAAAAATTTAATATCGAAAGTCTTTTAATATTTTAATTTTAAATATTTTTATAATTTTAATTAAGTTGAACTTCGAACATGATTGTTTAAACTCGAACTTAATTTGATTTGATTCGAAATAATATTATATTAATAAAATTTAATTTTATTTAATTTTAATTAAAAATATTTTAAAATTAAAATATTAATATTTAAAGTTTTCTAATATTTTATTTTTAAATAATTGCATTTTATATATTATTAAACATAAATATTTTAATATTTCAATAAGAAATAGTATTATATTAGTTTTTTAATAATAAATAATAAATATTTATATAGTAAATAATTTGTATTATTTTAATAATTAATAGTGTTTAATATAATATTATTATTTTAATAATATGACTGTTTTTAATCCTTTTTAATATTTTATTTTTATTTTATTGACATTTATATTACTATCTTAATAATAAATATAAATAAACAATACATTTGTTATAATTTAATAATAAATATTTTCAATATAAAATTAAAATTTTTAATAGTAAATATTTTAAATTGTAAATAATAAATAATAAGATTATATTATTATGTTAATAGAAATAATATTTTAAAAAAAGTAATGCTATTTTAAATATATGTCTAAGAACTATATTAAGTATTTTATACACTTAAAAATTATTTTCTTTAGATAAAATTTTATCATTTATATTATTATTGAATAGTTGGTAACTTTTGTAAGGCTATCTTTTGTGTAAAAATAATATATAAATTATTTTATTATATTCTAAGTTTGTGAGAGCTTATTATAATTATTTTATTGTGTTGTATTTTTAATTTTAAATTGTTATTTTTATATTTATGACATTTATTATTATTATGGATAAGTGTAAAATATTATTTAAATAGTTGTGTGAAGAACATTATTTTAATGGAAATATTATTTTTTCAGAAAATATTCAAACACCAAAAAATATTTTTCACAAGACCATCCAAACAATAAAAAATATCATATTTTTCAAAAAATAAATCCATTTTCTAGTGAAACAAATGGAGTCTCAATGTAAGGAAAAATCCCACTAACATTCTAAATTATCAACATCTACAATCCTTACCTTCCCTTACAAATCCCACAACCCCAAACCCCCTATATTGTCTATTTGTCATAGTCAGGTTTTTCTCTTAATCAAAACTCCATTTTTCCCTTTTGCTATTGACCCATGTGTTTTTTTTTTTCTTATAGTCAGTGAGGAAACTAAGGCGATCGATGAACTTTTCTTCAATGATTTAGGAAAGGATAAGAGTGATAAAGAGGATGAAATAGAAAACAACATCGATTTGTTGATGAGATTCTTACAAAGCATGTTCGAAAAGGTCTCAAAACGTTTCAAGAAGGCCTTTTTCTCTGTTTTACTTACCGCAATATTACCTTAACTGGTAAAAATACTAGAATCCACCTTAGCCTTTGCTTTTTAATAATGTCATTGTGGAGTTTTTAAAAGTGATTAGCTGCACACTTTTTTGCATTATCTTTTTTTTTTCTTTTACTTCATGCTTAAACCCTTATCACTATATTATATTTTTTTCTAATGAATTGAGCCCAACTGTTATTATCTAAGTAAATGTGTTTGACACCTATTGACCAGATGACGTCACGTGACACTTTTCCAAATGTAAGAAAAAATTGTTTTCTAGTGGAATGTGGAAAGAGTAAGTTGTTCATACAAGGGTCTTGATGTTATTATAAATTAACCTATGGTTGCCGACAACTTTTGACATTTCGTCAAGTGGTTAAAACAGCAGCTTGTTGCATATTGGAAGCATTAAGTTCAAGTTCTAACAACCCCAACCATCACCCTTATATAAAAAGCATTTAAGATACATTTGAGTTGTAATATTATGTTGTTGTCAACATATGAGTGTAAAATTAGTAAAATTTTTAGCTAAAAGGTCATTTCATTTGCTTGTTAGTGCCATGTTTACTCCATTGCCTTCTTTTTTGGATCTTGGCCTTAGAAAAATTCAAATGTCTTTTGCAGTTGATAGAATTTTGTTGTTAGCTGCACTTTTCATTTTCAAAAACACTTATTAAGGTACATCACTTTATCATTTATCAATTTTTATTTTTGTATAGTTAAAATGCCATTTAATGCTACTTTTACAACATTAAAGCCTTGGTGAATGCATGAATACAATATTACATTAGATATTATTTTAAATCTATATCTATAATCATTTCTTACATAATGGTAAAGGTAAATAGGGTGCTTTGAAGAGGTGAAAAAGTGTTGCAATCAAGTAAAACAAATGTACCGAGAGACGCTAAAAAGGAAAACTATAGCAGACCTTGAAATATCGAATGTAGAGGCGAATAGTGGTACGTGTTGAAGCAAGATTGAGGTGAGAAGATAATAAGATTGAAAAGAAGATTTGGGAAGAGAGATTTACATAAAGAATTTGAGAAAAAGTTAAGTAAATTTACTAAAAGTCTTAAAAAGTCCTTTAAATGAGTTGTGGGAGCTTCTATATATAGGACTCCAAAATGGGAATTGCATAACATAAGTATTGAATTGGAATAATGGTGAATAATAGAGAAATTAACCATTATAAAAGGTGTTACCGTATTGTTTAATGAAAGATTAATTAGTTTTTAGTGATAAACATAATGAGCATACTATAGGAGAATAGGTTTTTAATGGCATTTTTTTTTTACATTTAGTGATATTTATAAACACCATTAAATGATTCATGATGTTTGCCAAAAGCGTCACTAAGAACGTCGGTTATACTTGCGTTGGGGAATATAGTGGCATTTTAAGAAAATATATTGCTAACTTAACTACGTTTCAGAAAAAATGCCACTAAATTTTGTGGCATTATTGGGTAAAAAAGGCCATTAGATATAGTAGCATTTTTTAGCATAAACATCGTTAATTTTTTGTCATTTAGTGGCATTTTTTACTACAAATGTTGCTAAATTAAAAATTTTATTTTTTAATTTCTTTCAGCATTTACTACTATAAATAAATTAAAAAAATTGTGAAAGAAAAAAAATAAATTTAAATTCATAAACCAAATATTATAAATATTTAAATATCTAAATATATAATTTGTTCTAGCATGCATGTAATACAAAGTTTAATACAATAACATTCAAATTGTTTCAATACATTAACTAAAATTTTAAAATGTATGAAATTAATGACTGTTTAGACTTAAGCACTACCATTTGATGAAGGATTTTTTTCACTATGGTCACAGCATGCTTAAGAACCTACTAAATATAGTAAAACAAGTTTTTACATTTAATAATAAGCTATTTCTGATATAAAAAAATATAAATAGTTACTAAATTTAATACTTGAGTTGGTAGACTACCTAAATAGGTTCTTAGAAATTATTATTGCACAAAATTCATAAGAATATCGAATCGATCATGCAACTACTGAAATCTTGTACACTCTTGATCCATTTTAGTATGCTCTTCTTCTATTTTAGTATGCTCTTTTTCTAGTCTAGCAAGCTTTGTTTCTCTTTCTAATTCCATTTGCTTGACACGTAGTTACATAGTTTGCAACCGCTCTCTCAATATGGAGCTATCTTGTGAAGATTGACTTGCTGAGAATGTAAATTACTGAAAGCTATGTCCATAGTAACTAGATAGTGTAATCCAAAGCCTAAGACCTGTTTATGTTTTTCTTTTCCATCAACGTTTATGAATATCTGATCTTTCAAGTCTTGTATGTTAACAAAACAATTGAATGTTGTTTCAATCTTAGCAACCATTTCCTCTTTTGTTTTCTCTTGTTAATTAATCAAATAAAGTTATCAAGTTTAATAATTAATTTATAATAGATTTAAAATAGTAAATTTTTTACTTTCTGTATAAAACGAATCCAAAAATTACCACAATTTCTTACATTTTGACATTTAACTAAAATCCATCTTTTTTCATATAAGTTAATCAAAAAAGTTTGACACGTTCAATTTTTTCACTCAACTGAATCTCCTATATAAAAACAAATATTATTGTTAAAAACACTTCAACTGTAACTTATTCATGCATATCGAGCATTGCAATCAAGTTTAAATATTCGGACAAGTTTAATATCATTATTGGAGCTATTTAAACTATTAAAACAAAACAAGAATTGCAAATTTGCATTTTTATCTTTTGATGTTACAAAAAGTCCTAAACAGATATAAACCGTAACTTATTCATGCATATCAAGCGTTGTAATTAAGTTCAAACATTCAAACAAGTTTAATATCATATATTTAAGCTATCTAACCTATTAAAATAGAAATATAATTACAAAATTACATTTTTGGCCTTTAATGGTACCAAAAGTCATAAACAAACATAAATGGTAATTTTTTCACAAATATCAAGTGTGAAAACCAAGTTCAAACATTCATACAAGTTTAATATCATGTACTGGAGCTATCTAAACTATTAAAACAAAAACATAATTATAAAATTACATTTTTACCCTTTAACGACATAAAAAAAAGTCCTAAATAAAGATAAATGACAATTTTTTCACATATATCACTCGTGAAAACTAAGTTCAATAATTCAGACAAGTATAATATCATTTATTTAAGCTATCTAAACTGTTAAAATAAAAATATAACTACAACATTATATTTTTACCCTTTAACAATGCAAATGATCCTAAACAAATATAAATAGTAATTTTTTTCACATATATCAATCGTGAAAATCAAGCTTAATCATTTGGACAAGTTTAATATCATGTATTTAAGCTATCTAAAAGTTAAAAATATATATATAATTGTAAAATTACATTTTTATCCTTTAACAGCACAAAAAGTACTAAATAAACTTAAATAGTAACTTTTTCACACATATCAAGCGTGAAAATGAAGTTCAATCATTCGGACAAGTTTAATATTATATATTGAAGCTATCTAAACTATTAAAATATAACAATAACTGTAAATTTGTATTTTTTGACAGTAGAAAAAGTCCTAAACAGACTTAAACCATTACTTTTTCACACATATCAATGATGGAAACTAAGTTCAATTATTCGAACAAGTTTAATATCATATATTTAAACTATCTAAACTGTTAAAACATAACATTAATTGCATAACTGCATTTTCACCCTTTAACAGTACAAAAAGTTATAAGCAAACATAAACTATAACTTTTTCATATATATAAATCATGAAAACCAAGTTCAATCATTAAAAGAAGTTTAATATTATGTATTGGAGCTATCTAAATTATTAAAACAAAACAATAACTGCATAATTGTATTTTTACCTTTAACGGTACAAAAAGTCTTAAATAGACATAAACAATAATTTTTTCACACATATCAATCATGAAAACTAAGTTTAATCATGCCCACAAGTTTAATATCATGTATTGGAGCTATCTAAACTGTTACAATAGAACAATAACTACATAATTACATTTTTCCCTTAACAACATAAAAGTCCTAAACAAATATGAACGATAACTTTTTTACACATATAAATCATGGAAACTAAGTTCAATCATTCTCACAAGTTTAATATTATGTATTTAAGCTATCTTAACTTTTAAAACAAAAATATAATTGCAAAATTACATTTTTGCCCTTAACAGCACAAAAAATCTTAAACAAACATAAATGGCAACTTTTTCACATATATCAAGCATCAAACCAAGTTCAATCATTTAGACAAGTTCAATATAATGCATTTAACCTATCTAAACTATTAAAATAGAATAATAACTGTAAATTATATTTTTGCCTTTTGACGGTAAAAAAAAAGTCATAAACAAACATAAACTGTAACTTTTTCACATATATCAAGGTATTAAACCAAGTTCAACTATTTGGACAAGTTTAATATCATATATTAAAGCTATCTAAACTGAAAAAAATCCTAAAGAGACATAAATCACAACTTATTTATGCATATCAAGCGTGATAATCAAGTTCAAACATGCAAACAAATTTAATATCATGTATTAGAGTTATCTAAATTATTAAAATAAAAATATAATTGCAAAATTATATTTCACCCTTTAATGACACAAAAAGTTTTAAATAGACATAAACTGCAACTTTATCATTTAATGCTTAACTTACTTTTTCTTTTTTGCTTTCTTACAAAGCTTTTTAATCCACTTGTGTGGTTATATTTTTGTTACTTTCTATTAGCAATTCTAATCTTTTCTCTTTCCTGTCATGAAAAATAATTGCATATACAGCAGAAATACAAATATTACCAACTACAAACATATAACACCTTTATTATTAAAAATAATATTAAAAATTTTGCATTATTACCTCCTATTTTCTTGAGAATCAAAATCTAATCAAGTGTTCATATTATCACTTAATCACACAATGAGGTAGCTTTTTTATTGTGGCCTCTACAAAAACTATTTGTCGTGATATCTTGAGACTCGGGGCCAAGTGACTTGAAAACTAGACGAATGAAAAATTTTGAAAAACAGGAGTTCAAAATATTTTCAATAAAAATAAAATAAGGAATCATCATCTATATTTTTCTAGGGTATGATTGGTCACCTAAAAAATTTATCCTTTTAATAAAATATTTTAAAACAAATTTAAAAGTTTTATAAAATGAACAAATTTAGGGTCTGTGAAATCAAAGTTTAGGTTCAAGAGTCGGTTAGACGTGAAAAAGGATTAGCACTCCTACAGTAGTCTTCGAAATGGTACCAACTGATTGCATGCTATACTTGAATTTTGGTTAAAATACTCTTATTTTTCATAATATTTAAAATTAATTCCTTTTCTTTTTCTTTTTTTTTTGGAAAACAAAAACAAATCAAAATTTTTAAAAATAAAGCTTTTTTATTAAAATAAAAGCATTTTAAATATTGAAACACTTCTTTTACTCTTATATAGTTAGGTAGAGTTTCCAAAATATTTCTAATTTAAAGGTTTTCAAATTGCCTAACAAAATTGAGATAACACTTTGTATAAATTCTAATCATCGAAAGTCATCATATAGTTAGGCCAAATCTCGATGACTATATTTAATTAAGATGTTATTTTATTTAAAACATTTTTCTTTTGAAAACAAATGCATGGGATGTATGAACATAATAAAATATGATGAATGCATGACAATATGAAAATGTATGTGATGACAAGGTAAAATGAAATGAAAATGCATGATTAATTTTAGGGTTTGAAGGTTGGCTTTAGGGTTTGGTTTGGTTTAGGATTTAGGGTTTGGGATTAAAGTCTAGGGTATAGGTTTATGGTTAGGATTTAGGATCAATGGTTTAGGGTTTAAAGTTTAAGGTTTATAGAAGTTTAGGGTTTAAAATTTTTGGCTTTTAAGTTTAGGTTTTAGGGTTTCATAGGAATTTAGGGTTTCAAATTTTAGGGTTTCAAATTTTAGGGTTTCAAGTTTAAGGCTTCAAGTTTGGGGTTTCATAAAAAATGTATGTGACAATTACAAATTACAAAAATACTATTAATGATATATGTGCCAAAAGCATGACATGAAAAAAATAAATTCAAACAAAGGTATTTACAAAATTAAATTACAAACATGTTGTGTATGAAAATTCAAGAATAAAATGGATCAAACATGAAAAACTTTTGAAATTTGTTTGAATGTTCTACCATTTTGTTCTTTGAAAACTCAACTAAACAAACTAAAAAAATCACTAAAATAACCTAATAAACGAACATTTTATTCTTTGAAAATTAACCATACACCTTGCAAACTTGGAAACCATATCAAAAACATAATCATACACATGTATTTAAGCAACATTTTGCCACAAATGATGAACAACTTTTGGCCAAGCATACTTCCACCAAATATATTTCCATTCATTTCACTCAACCATGTATCACTTACTCATCAAACCATCATGTAAGGATATTAACATTATAAGAAGAATTCTACCAACATAAAGCAAACTAAAAATAGCCAAAATGTCATAAACCTATAGAACTTAGACCAAACACTACCATATATTACTAATTAACCAAGAATCATATAAAACATCAATAAGTTCATCATCTAACCATCATAAACAACATTTTGAAGCAACCAAACATTAAGGAAGAGCTAAGAGAAGATTCGACCATGGTAGAGGAGATTTGATCAAACCTCAAACTTGGTTTAATAGTGGATTTTGAATTTTTTTTGTTACTTGATTCTTTGATTTTATTGGCCTTGAATTGATTAAGAGTTTTGATTTGACGAAATAAAAATTTGCCAAACTTGTTTCAATATTGTCTAAGCTTAAACTGAACATTTTTTCACTCTTCTATCTTGCCAAAATTCATTTGAGAACCAAAACAACTCAAATTCTCAAAACAAAACATGATTTATGCAAGTTTTGATAGAAATGATCGATCTTCTAGCAAAAGGGATCGATCCTGTTTTCAACCAGAATCGAAAGTACTCAAGATTTGGTAAAAATTGATCAATCCCCTCCCCGTAGGGATTAATTGGTTGAGGTTTCAAGCTGAACGGATCGATCCCTTTATTCAAGGGATCGATCACTTTTTCATACAGAAGGTTTTGTATCATGTAATTTTCTAGAAAACGGATCGATCACCTAAGGCAAGGGATCATCCCCTCTTAAAAAGGATCGATCGATTACTCAAATAGAATGTTTCCCTGGTTTGAAAATCCAAAAAAGGGATCGATCCCCTCTTAAATGGATCGATCGGGTAAGGCAAATCAGGCACAAAATTGAGCCTTATCCAATATGAACCAATCAATCCCCTATGACAAGGGATCAATCCCCTGAAGGCTAACAACTCCTAATGGCTTTTTTTTTGTTTGAATTTTTGCAAGTTTGAAGCATTAAATGCAATCCAACGGCTCTCAACTACTTCTTAATTATAAATCAAGCATTCCACTGCAGACCAAGTGTAACAAGAGCCAAGGAAACTTATTGTCATTCACCTACCAATTTACTCAAGCATTCAAAGCTGTTCCAAGTTAGAAAAGTGTAGAATTCATATAAGTTTTTCTCTATTTTGTTGTCTATACCACTATGTACTTCAAATTAGCAAACATTCAACCTTTGAGAGGTTCTTAGAGTTTGTAAAATACTTCATATCTCTGTATTGTGAGTTTGTAAGCTTAAAAGGGAGGATAACCCTTAAGAGTATATTGTGTTGAGTTTGTAAAGCTTAGAAAAGTTTAGTTGTAATCTTCAACATTTATATTGGATTGAACTCATTGGCAAGAGAGGTTAAGGGAGATGACGTAGGGGCCTAAGAAAAGATCGAACCTTTATAAATCTCGGTATTATATTCTCTATCCCTATCTCTCATTTACTTTCAATTATTGTTTTTAATTGTTTAGCAAAATTTATGCTTATTGAATACTATTTTTTAAAAATTTATTAAAACCAATTCACCCCTCTTTTGATTTATTCTAAATCTTTGGGCTAACAATTGATGTCAGAGCTAGTACTCTTTTTGTAGGTTTAACAACCTAAGAGTGATCTTGAAAATGGCTCAAAGAAATATGGTAATCAATGTGGAAGAACCATCCTCAAGCTACAACAACTATACTAGCCAACAAGAAGTGTGTCTCATGGTAAATGAAATAGTTGCAACATCTCTTAGAAGTGAAAGGCATTCAATTGTAAGACCCTTTTTCTTCGCTAGTGACAACTACTCCTATTGGAAGCTAAGATGAGGTTATTCATTCAAGCTAATGATTATGAAGTCTGGAGGGTCATTGTTAATGGTCCTCAAATTCTAATAAAGATGATGGATGGTAGGAAGGTGATCAAGCTAGAAAATGAATGGGATAGTAATGACATGAAGATGGCTCAACTCAATGTCAAAGTAATGCATACACTCTTTTGTGCATTGGGGTCAAGTGAGTATAATAGAGTTTTCTTGTATGAAAATGCAAAAAAAATTTAGGATAAGCTAGCATAACTCATGAAGGTAGTAATTAAGTGAAAACAATGAAAATTGACATGCTCACTCATGATTATGAGCTATTCAAGATGAAACCAGATGAAACTATTAGTGAGATATCAAACCGCTTCATCGACATCATTAATGATTTAAAAGTTTTTGGCAAGACATACTCAAATGTGAAAATGGTGAAAAAGATTCTCAATAGTCTACCTAAGAGATGGAAAGCCAAAATGACAACCATTGAAGAGTCCAAAGATTCTTACACACTCTCTTTAGATGAACTGATGGGCTTTTTCCTTACTAATGAAATGAAAATCAAAATGAGACAAGGGCCAATCAAGAAAGGTGGCATTGCTTTCAAATTTACTTTTCAAGAAGAAGAAAAAAATTTTAGACAAGAAAAAAATGATGAAAATGAAGAGATGGCCATGTTTACAAAAAGAATCAAGAAGTTTATGAGGATGAACAAGTTTTTTAGTAGAAGAAGACCATAAAGAAATATGACTAAAAGGGAATCAAGTATAAGAAAAAAGGACCAAATTGTTTACTATGAATGTAACAAACCAGGTTATATTAGACTTGATTATCTTTTATGAAAAAAAATACAATATGATAAAGCCAAAGGAGAAAGCAATGGTAGCAATATGGAGTGATAATGACTTATCCGATGATGAATCAAATGAAGAAAAAGTAACCAATCTATATCTCATGGCTCTTGATGTGTCAAAGGTAACCTCTAGTTTATGTGATTTAAATTCATACATATTTGAAGAACTATAAGATGCCTATGATGAGTTAGCTATAGAATTTAAGAACATGAGCATAAAATATAGAAAAATGGTCTTCAAATTGAAACTAGAAAATGAATTATTGACAAAAGCAAAAGAAGACTTAAAAAAAAAAGTTGAGCTCCTGAAATTGAATGTCAATGACTTGACTAAGAAAAATGAAAATTTGCACAATTCATTTTTTAGATTTTATATGAGACATCAAAAGTTCAATGACATGCTTGAAACATAAAGAGTTTTCTTTGACAAAGATGGATTATGTTATAATGGTGGTAACAAAGAAACTCATTTAAAAAATTTCCTTGTTAAGCCAAATGATTCATCCAGCATATGTGCACATTGTCATAAATTATGTCATTCAATACAATATTGTCCCTTGAAGAAAATCACTTATAGAGGTAAGCTCATTTGGAAAGTACGAATTCCAAAAGGAGTTAGCACATCTCAAGATGAGATTACTAAAATGAACTGGATTCCAAAAGGCATAAAAATTGTTAGTACTAACACTCAAGGACCCAAAAAAATTTGAGTACCCAAAATAAAAATTTAATTATATTTTTGTAGATGGATGAGCATTGCTACAAAGCCAATTCAAGCAAGAACAATCCATGGTACCTCGATAGTGGATGCTCAAAACATATGACATAGGATAAAACTCTTTTTAAGGACTTGAAAGCTAAAAGTGGAAGAGATGTTACATTTGGTGACAACTCTAAAGGCCAAATTAAAGGGATTGGCTTAATTGGTAATAATTCCTCTACTATTATTGAAAATATTTCACTTGTGAAAGGACTCAAGCATAATTTGCTTAGTATTAGTCAATTGTGTGATAAAGGATTTATGGTTGTGTTTGAATCCATGTGCTGTTAAGTAATTGATATCAAAACTAACAAACTTGTTTTTATTGGACATCTCAAGGAAATATTTATGTAGTGCATCTACATGACCTATCTTCTAAAAATGTTTGTTTTATGGCTCAAAAAGAAAATGAGAGTTGGGTTTGGCATAGAAGGCTTGGACATGCAAGCATGCATGTAATTTCAAAACTTTCTCAAAATGATTTGGTTGTTGGTTTGTCAAAGTTGAAATATGAAAATAACAAGGTTTGTGATGCATGTGCTCAAGAAAAACATAAAAAAACTTCTTTCAAACTTAAGAATTGCATTTCAACTACTAGACCTCTTCAACTACTCCATATTGATCTTTTTGGCCCTACTAGAACAATGAGTCTTTGTGGAAAACAATATAGGTTTGTTATTGTTGATGATTTTAATAGATTCACATGGGTTCTCTTTTTGCATTCAAAAAATGAGGCTTTAGAAAAATTCATCACTTTTAGCAAACAAATACAAAATGAAAAAAGGTTATTCAATTACTAATATTAGAAGTGATCATGGAAAGGAATTTGAAAATCTTGGCTTTAATGTATTTTGTAGTGAACATGGTATTAGCCATAATTTTTCTGCTCCTGGAACTCCTCAACAAAATAGGGTTGTAGAAAGGAAAAATAAAACTTTAGAAGAAATGGCTCGAACCATGCTTGTGAAAATAATTTACCTAGATATTTTTGGATAAAAGTTATAAATACCTCTTGTTATATTATAAATAGAGCTATGATTAGGCCAATTTTAAAGTAAACCCCCTATGAGCTTTTTAAAGGAAAAAGGGCTAACATAAGCTACTTTCATCCTTTTGGTTGCAAATGCTTTATTTTGAACAATAGAAAAGATGATCTTGGTAAATTTGATGCAAAAAGTGATAAAGAGATTTTCCTAGGATATTCGTTAAATTCAAAAGCTTATAGAGTTTTTAATAAACGAATATTAGTGGTTGAAAAATCTATACATGTTATTTTTTATGAGTCTAACCCACTTTCGAGAAATGTGCTTCTTGATGATGATGATATGGGTATATTTCAAGAAAGGATCAATGATGCACCTCATGACATTAAAGAGAATAATCAAAATGAAGATGATGAGTTTTTAGAGGAGTCACAACACATAGAGAGAGAGCCAAATCATTTTAGAGAAATGAGGTATGTCAAAAATAATAAAATCATTGATGATCCAACTCAAGGGGTAAGAAGTAGATCCTCTTATAATGTATCTCATTTTAAACCTAAAAAAATAGATGAAACCTTAGGAGATGATCATTGGATATTAGCCATGCAAGAGGAATTGAACAATTTGAAAGAAGCCAAGTAAAGAATTTCATACCAAGGCCTAGTGATCATTCTACCATAGGCACAAAATGGGTTTTTAGGAATAAAATGGATGAACATGGGAATGTTATTAGAAACAAAGCTAGATTGGTAGCTTAAGGGTATAGCCAAGAAAAGGGAATTGATTATGATGAAACCTATGCCCTGGTTACAAGGTTAGAGGCCATAAGAATGTTGCTTGCATTTGCATGTTTTAAAAATTTTAAACTTTTTCAAATGGATGTCAAGAGTGCATTTCTTAATGGTTTTATAAATGAAAAAGTGTATGTAGAGCAACCTCCCGATTTTGAAAATCTAAAATTTTCAAATCATGTGTATAAATTGACAAAAGCATTATATGGTTTAAAACAAGCTCCTAGAGCTTGGTATGAAAAATTGTCAAATTTTTTGGTAAAAAATGGTTTTTATAGAGGGAAGGTTAATACTTCACTTTTTATTAAAACAAAAAGAAATGACATTCTCATAGTGTAAATTTATGTTGACGGTATTATATTTGGTGCTACTAATGAAACTCTTTGCCAAGAATTTGCTAAGATTATGCAAGGTGAATTTGAAATGAGCATGATAGGAGAACTCACATTCTTCTTGGGATAACATGTAAAGCAAACAAAAGATGGCACCTTCATCAATCAAGCTAAATACATCAAGAATTTGCTCATAAGGTTTGGATTGGAAGAATCAAAGCCTTGCTTAACACCAATGAGCACTTCAACAAAACTTGACAAAGATGAAGGAGATAAATGTTTTGACTCTAAACTATATAGGTCTATGATTGGTTCATTGCTATATCTAACTGTAAGTAGACCTGATATTATGTTTAATGTATATTTATGTGCTAGATTTCAATCTTCACCTAGAGAATCACATTTATCTCTGTTAAAAGAATTTTTAGGTATATTAAGGACACCCCTAATTTAGGATTATGGTATCCAAAAGGTTCGTCTTTTGCTTACGTGCCTATTCCGATGTTGATTTTAGAGGGTGAAAAATTGATAAAAAAAAACACTTATGGTACTTGTCAATTGTTTGAAAATATGCTCATATCATAGTTTTTCAAGAAACAAAATAGTGTTGCTCAATCTACAACCGAAATCGAATATAAGGCAACCAAAAGTTGTTGCGCCTAAGTTTTGTGGATTAAGCAACAATTGGAGGATTTTGGAATAACCATGGATCATATTTCCATTAAATGTGACAATACTAGTGTCATCAATCTCACCAAAAATCTAATTCAACACTCTAGAACCAAACATATTGAAATTAGGCATCATTTTATTAGAGATCATGTTCAAAAGGGTGATATTGTGCTTGAATATGTTGATACCTTGCATCAACTAGCTGATATCATCACAAAACCTCTTGATAATGATAGATTTTATGCAATTGAGATGAACTTGGCATGATGAATGTTCCTTGAAGTGGATTTTTTTATATTATGATGAATAGTGCATCTTGATTGATCTAATATGTGTTTATCTAAATTTTTCTGTAATTTGGCACTTGATCTTTATATCAATAAAATTCATCTTTCATTCTATTATTGTGTGCTATTGTTGTGTTGTTTAATGATTGATGATTAAGTGGCCTTGAATTGATTTTCTCTCATTTGGTTTCATTTTGCTTTATTTCATCCTTTTTGCTATGACAAAAAAGGGGAGAAATATTGTATGAAAAATTGCTTTGATGACTCTAATGATATTGGTTTGGTGATATTGAGTTTGCTTAGTTGGCTTATAACTAATGCTTAAATTTAAGGGGAGTTATATTCTTCAAAGGGAGTTGGTTTTTCATAGATTAAGGGGGAGCTTGTTTTTCAAAAGGAAAAATGTTTTTAAGTAAATTTTTCACTTAGTTTTGTCATATCAAAAGGGAGAGATTGTTGGCCTTGAATTGATTAAGAGTTTTGATTTGACAAAATAAAAATTTGTCAAACTTGTTTCAATCTTGTCTAAGCTTAAATTGAACATTTTTCCACCCTTTTATCTTGCCAAAATTCATTTGAGAACCAAAACAACTCAAATTCTTGGAACAAAACATGATTTATGCAAGTTTTGATAGAAGGGATCGATCCTCTAGCAAAAAGGATCGATCCTGTTTTCAACCAGAATCGAAAGTTCTCAAGATTTGGCATAAATCTATTGATCCCCTCCTAGTAGGCATCGATTGGTTAAGGTTTCAAGCTGAATGGATCGATCCCCTCATTTAAGGGATCGATCCCCTCATTTAAGGGATCGATCACTTTTTCATACAAAAGGTTTGTATCGTGCAATTTTCTAGAAAATGGATCGATCCCATCATATAAAGGATCGATCACCTAAGGCAAGGGATTGATCTCCTCTTAAAGGGATTAATTGGTTGCTCAAACAAAAATGTTTCCCAAGTTTGAAAACCTAGAAAAGGGATTGATCCCTTCTTAAAAGGGATCGATCGATTTTTCAGACAAAATGTTTCTCTAGTTCAAAAACCCAAAAAAAGGATCGATCCTCTCTTAAAGGGATCGATCGGGTAAGGCAAATCAGGCACAAAATCAAGCCTTATCCAATATGAACCAATCGATCCTTTATGACAAAGGATCGATCCCCTGAAGGTTAACAACTCCTAATGGCTATTTTTTTATCTGAAATTTTACAGGTTTGAAGCATTAAATGCAATCCAATAGTTCTCAACTGCTTCCTAACTATAAATCAAGCATTCTACTATAGACCAAGTGTAACAAGAGCCAAGGAACTTATTGCCATTCACCTACCAATTTACTCAAGCATTCAAAGTTGTTCCAAGTTAGAAAAGTGTAGAATTCATATAAGTTTTTTTCTATTTTGTTGTCTATACCACTGTGTACTTCAAATTAGCAAACACCCAACCTTTGAGAGGTTCTTAGAGTTTGCAAAACACTTCATATCTCTGTATTGTGAGTTTGTGAGCTTAAAGGGGAGGATAACCCTTAAAAGTATATTGTGTTGAGTTTGTAAAGCTTAGAGAAGCTTGGTTGTAATCTTTAATACTTATAATGGATTGAACTCATTGGTAAGAGAGGCTAAGGGAAAGGATGTAGGTGCTTGAGACAAGATCGAACCTCTATAAATCTCGATGTTATATTCTTTATCCTATCTCTCATTTACTTTCAATTATTGTGTTTAATTGTTTAGCAAAATTTTGTTCTTATTGAATACTATTTTTCAAAAATTTATTAAAACCAATTCACCCCCTATTGGTTTATTCCAAATATTTGAGCTAACAGATTTCAATCCAAAATATTATTTAGTCGGATGAATTTTTGAACTAAGATTGGATTAAAAAAATGAAAAAACTATGAAGTTTTTCCAAGAAAATGTAAAAACAAATAGAAAGCCAATATGAAAATACTATAAAAATGTGATGAAATGTAATAAAATGCAAGAAATGAAACAAAAAAATATACCTTCTCTAAGCCTTTTTCAAAAAAGTTTTTCCTTTTTTTCTTTTTTTTTTCACATTTTTTCTTTCTTTTTCTCCCCTATTTTTTGCATTTCCAACCCTATCCAATTTATGGAAACATGACCCCCTCTCAAAGATGATGGTGGAGAAATATCTCTTTAAAATTAAATTGTAACCATTAGATCACTTATTCATCCAAAAGTCTAAAATTCACTTATGTTTTGGGTTTCAAGGAGCTAGCTATAGCCATTAGATCAAGATTTCGAATGTGATCCAACGATCCAAATTGTTTACTGTAAAAGTTAGATTTTTACAGCTATTAAAACCAAGTGAAAAGGCCATTTTGCCCATAATACAAAATTTTCGATCTTTAAGCCATTTTCTTAGAAATTAATGCTCCCGTATTCATTTTTATGATTTTAAGGCACCAAAAATCATGAAATAATATGAAATTGATATCTAAAAACTTTTGTGAAAATCTGACCTCGAAAAGATCAAATTATGAAATTACCCCTAAGGAATATTTTGATAATTTCACACTTTTCGAGGTATTGCTCTAGTTTTGGATGTTCCAAAAATCATCAAACATTATAAAAACACGATCTGAAAAGTTTCATGAAAAATTGATGAAATTCAAATTATTAAATTACCTCTATGGGGTATTTTGATAATTTCATACGTCACAAGGTACAATCAAGGTTTTCAAAATTTTAAAAATAATCAAATAATATCAAATTATGACTCGAAGCATTTTGCAAAATTTTGACTTCGAAAAGGTCAAATTATGAAAATATCCCAAAGGGTATTTTTATAATTTCATACATCTCAAGGTGTGATTTGGGTTTTAATGCATCAAAAATTCTAAAAAAAAAAATTCAATTATGATATAAAATTTTTTAAAAAATTACAACCTTGAAAAGGCCAAATTACGAAAATATCTTTAAAGGTATTTCGATAATTTTACACTTTTCAAAATGCAATTAGACTTTCTAATACTTTAAAACCATAAATTCAATCTTAATCCATATTGATTCCAATTTGATTATGAACTTTGAAACTCAACCCAAGTTACATCCGTTTTGACCATTATTAATCAATTTTGACAAAGTTTAACTAAGTTTGATAAGGTTTGACCAAGTTTGACCAAATTTGACCATGAGGCTTTTTTATCAAATTAGTCCAAAATTTAATTTTAAAAACATGTTAAAATTAAATGAATGTTAGATTTAAATCGGGTTAAATTTTAAGAACTTCACAAATGGTCATAATTTTGCCTAAACAAAATTAGGTGTTTACAACTATCCCTTTTTACATATTTCTAAGAATAAAAAATAATGGAAAAACCAAAAACATAGATTTTGTTAGGGGTCAAGGGTTAGGGGGCTTTTTGCTTAATGTGCTTGCTTGTTTTTATGTTTAAGGAGATTTTTTTTTTTTTTTTACAAATGGCTTCTATAAACATAGTGGGGGATTTTTAAGAAAAATCTCATTTTGAACAGGTTTTGAAAGTCTGATCTTGAAAAGTTTTTTTTCTCTTTTTTTTTGAATAATTTCTCTTATTAAAAGCACCATAACTTTTGAAAAGAAATGAAAACTTGAATAATACTATCAAAAAATGGGATGACTTTGAATATCACCATTAAAGAAGACTTGGATTCACCACTAAATGGATGCAGATATCTTCAGCTATCACTGTCAAAGAAAAATGTAAATTTGGACTTGGATACTTAGATATCACCACCGAACTGGACTCGAATATCACCACTGCATGAAATAAGGGCTTCAGATATCACCATCGAATGAAAACAAAATATTTCGGATATCACTGCTGAGTGAAAACAAATGACTTCGAATATCACCATCGAAGGGAACTCGATATTATTACCTTATAAAATAAAAAGCTTCAGATATGTCCATTTAAGAAAATTCAAACAACTTCGAATATCACCATCGAAAAAAGTAAACGACTTCAGATATCACCATAAAAAAATAAACAACTTCGAATATCACTACCAAGGAGAATTCAAATGACCTCGGATATCAACACAAAAAAAAAAACAAACAACTTCATATATCATTATTGAAGAGAATTTAAACGACATCGTATATCATCACCTAAGAAAACAAACAACTTTGGATATGACCACAAGGGAGAATTCAAACGACCTTTGATATCACCATCGAAAAGGACTTAAACATCACCACCAAGTGAAAACAACAATTTCAGATATCACCATTAAAAAAAAAACAACTTTGGATATCACCATCGAATGAAAACAAACAATTTTGGATATCACCACTGAAAAGGACTCGGATATCATCACCCAGTGAAAATAAACAACTTCAAAAATCACCATCAAAAGGGACTTAGATATCACCACCGAGTGAAAATAAACAACTTTGAATATCACCACCAAAAATAATTCAAACAACTTCGGATATCACCATTGAGAGAAAATAAAAGACTTCAGATATCATCATTAAAGGAGATTCGATTATCGCCATTGAGTGAAAATTAACAACTTTGAATATCACCACAGAAGAAAACTTAGATATCACCACAAAGAGATTTTGTAATAACTTGGATATCACCATTAAGAAAGTTTTAAGAAAGTTTTAAGAAAGTTCAAAATTTGCCATAGATAAAATTTTAAGAGAAAGTTGGATTTTGCCACTAAGAAAGTTTTGAGAAAAGGTTGGATTTCGTGACAAGAAAGTTTTTTTAAAAAATTCACACTTTAATGCTCGAATATCACACCGAATAAATGAAATTTGAAGTTTTGAATGGTCGGATATCACCACTGAGATTTGAAAAAGATCAGATATAACCACCGAGAAGTTTTTATAAAAATTCACATTTCATCATAAAGCATACAGAAAACTCGAATATCACCACTGAGGAATGAAAACATATAGAAAAGTCTAATATAACCATAGAGGGAATTAAATAAAAGATGGTATTATCAACAGAAACATCAACATATTTATCTAAGAATTGTTGTTCACTGTTTTTACATTCATTCTTGTTTTTCTCAATTTTTCTTGTCTTTTTCTTTCCTCTTTTTTTTTTTTTAAATTTTGATTTAAGACCTTTTTCTTAAAACTTCATCTTTTTTTTTAAAACTTTTCTATGACTTGAAGTGTTTTTATTTTCTTTCTCTTTTTTAAATATTTTGCAATAATGACACAAATTAAATCTCCATAAATGATGTGAATGCAAATGCCTTCATACAAAATGCAAGGATCCATGACAGAACTTTTTCATGATGTAAATATTCAATACAAATGCATGTGGCTATTCATGTGTGAATGCCAATGTCCTTTCCACGTGGATGACCTTACAATGATTCAAATGCGAATTTCTTTTTATGACACAAAATTTCTTACTAACAAATTTCTTTTTCATGACATAAATGCCTCTTATGAATGCAAATGCCAATACTCATACATGGCATGGATGCCCCAAGAATATAAATGCAAATTTTTTCAAGTTCAATTATTTTTTCAATGATACAAATGCTTCATGCCTCAACAAAATCTCATTCCAAAATGTCAATGCCCATGTAAATGCAAAAACTTCTTGATATACATGCCCTGATCATGGATGCAAACATAAAAATTCTTTTCTTTTCAAAAGATTCTTTCTTAATTCTACTAATTTCCCATTACACATTCATTCTAATCTTTCATTTATTTTTTCAAAATGATTCTTAATTTACCATTTTCCTGGTCCTTCATCTATTTCATCTTGTTTCTTTACCAATTTCTACCGAACTTTTTTTAATTTTCCTTTCATTTTCAACATGCTTTCAAGCAACATGCAACATGCATTTTGGACTCAATCAAAAACAAAAAGATAAATCATACATTTTTCTTTCTTGAATCCAAATCAGTATAAAGATTCTAACAATTCATTCATCTTTTTTTTGCCAAACACAAAATGGGTGATTAGTTATTCAAAAAAATTTTTCAAAATGATTAATAAAATTTACCCCATATAATTAAATTTTTAATAAAAGAGAATGTGATATCTAAACAAATGTGACTTAGGAAATCCTTTGAGAATTGACATTCCCTATTAGAAATAAAATATATGATAATTTTTTTTTCAAATAGATTGGATAGTTCAGCACATCAAGGCTTCAGTTCATTCAAAAAGGTTTCATGACTTGAAGAGAATTAAAAAATGTGTACACTTTTCAATAAAAGCTCACAAATAATGCATAAGTTTTTCTAAAATAATGAATCCTTTGAAAACTAAACACATTCGACACTTTTTTTAGTATTCAAATGTGACATTTTAATAAATATCAAGGTTAATTGTGATGGGCTCAAAATTTTAGAAGGATGAGGAAAGAAAGCTTAAATTTTCAAAATTAATCCTTTTTATGCATTTTAAACTTTTGGGACCTTAGTATTTTCAGGTTTTTTAAAGGGTATAGGTTGCATTTGGTCAACAATAAAAGTGCCTTTGAGGGCTTCAAAATTTGCTTTAGAATACTATTTTATAGGGTTTTCACCATAAAGTCACATTTATCTCTTTCTCTTTTTCTTTTTTTTTTTAGATTATCACACCATGCACTCAAGAACTCAAATTTATCCAAAATGAACTAATAATCCAAATGGGTAATTAGGTGATAAAAAGAGATAAAAAAAGGTACATGAGTTTAATGGTCATTCATTAAATAGAAACTCTTCAATTTTAAGCATCCATACTTGATCTAATATGAACTTTTATTATGATGTATTGTAGGCCAAGGTTCAGGGTTCTAAAAAAAATATAGATAGGGTTAAAATAAGTAATTAAAGGTGATTAAATCAAAGATCATTTTTTATTTGAAGGATTTACTTTGGGGCATATGTCTTTTTATTTTTTCATATTCTCCATCAATCATTCATTTTTTTTTCTTTTCTTTCTTCTTTTTCTTATTTTCTCCTTCATTTACATTCTTTGTATTCTCATTTTCTTTAAATGAATTAAAAACTTAAAGATCGTTTATTGGACATTTTACCCCTTAACATATAGGATTCCTCTTTAGGCATTACCATATTTAACCTTTTAAAGGAATTACTTTTTGCTTTCTAGTATGGAGAGTGATCCTTGGTTAGAGTTTATTTCGAAGAATTTTATCAAGCTCAAAAAGATAACAAGGGATAAATTTTTATATTTGTGAAGAGATGATGAAAAATAGCCATTTATCATCTTAAGCACAATCACTTAAATTTGAAGAATGATTTTGTTTAGAAAAGGTTCAAAAAAAGATTTTTTTTTGTAGGACTTCTTTGGACTTCAACTCTTTTTGAACTCTCTGGTCTTCGCTCATTTATTTTTTTCTATAAATTTATTGAGATCTTTTATTATTATTTTTTAGATTCGTTTGTATGTTTCAAGTGCATCATGTTATAGTCAAAAGTTTCGTTTTTTTTTCTTATTTTTTTTCTTCTATTTTTTTCTTCTTTGAATGCCCCCACGACCATTTAAGAAAGATATTACTTTGACAATCCACCCTTATTGAAGGTTAATGTGAACTAAGGAGTCTTGTGGAATAAACTTGCTTAAAGTGCGAAAGAGTTCATGTGACTTTATAACAAGGGACGAGTTGATCACACTTCTAGTTATTTTAAGGGCAATGAAGTCTTTCATTTTGGTCAATGTGCAGTAAGATACTAGATAAGGGTAATTTTTAAGGTAGATGACTGAAAGGCAAGTGTGTTTGGGATCATTTTAAAAGATTTAGGTAGTTCTAATTTTTGGGGATTTTTGAAGGTACAACATAAACTCAATATTTATCAAATTATCATATCCAAATTCCTAAGAAAAAAACTATGTTTGTTTGATCTTCTAGGAATCTCAAATTTTTTTTTTTTAAATTGGCTATCTTATTGTTCATTGTCTAAGAAAAAATACTAAATTCACAATATTATTAGGCAAAGATAAGGTTCATGAATTCAAGTTCATGCCTCTTAAGGGATTATGGTTGATGAGCAAAATTAGCTATTTTGAAAAAAGTGTGGAAGTATTTGATGAATTCATTTCTAGTAGTGAATGTTGTCTCTTTGATGAGTTCATTTCTAATACTGAATGCTATCTCTTTTGAGACTCCCTCTATTTTTATTACAAAAGAAACTTCTTTTTCTTTTTTTTTCTTTTTTTCTCTTTTTTTTAAGGCATTTTATTCTCTTTTCATAATTTTTGGAAATTAATTATGTAAGGCTTTTTTCAAATCCAACAATTTTTTTTTATATATTTTTTGGGAAAAAATCCTAAAAACTAAAATTTTAAAAGAAATTAAAAACTTCAAATGACAATGTTCACAAATTTATGTGACAATGCAATGTATCATAACCAAAATTTAAAGTTTATTCATTTGGTGCAAACATTCAAAGCCTTTACAACACTCTCAAAGATATACAAATTTAAAAAAAAAAAAACCCTATCCTTAGAATTTTGATCATTGACTCTCTTATTATTTAACTTATTATAGACACCAAATTTTATCCAAAACATTTTTAACATAATTGACCCAGGTTCATTTACGAACATGGGTCAAAACTATTAATATATGACCATTACGTAAACTATTTAGGATTATCATTTACAACCATAAAGAGCCCACAAATTCACCCATTTAGAGATCCAAAGTTAACTCAAGTCAAATTTAGTCAAACTTGATCAATAAAGTTAAAATTAGTCAACAAAGTCAAACTTGCATAAAACTTGATCAAAATAGATTAAACCTAGGTCAATTCTCAAAATTCACAACCTAATTGGAATTAATGTGGTTCAAAAGTTAAAATTGGCAATTTTTAAAGCACTAAAACTTTTATTACACTTAGGGAATTATAAAAGTACTAAAATACCCTTTAGGGATATTTTCATAATTTGGCCTTTCCAAACTCAAATTTTCATGAAATTTTTTAAATCTTAATTTCATAATATTTTAAGGATTTTTGGTGTATTTGAAATCGTAGCAACACCCTTAAAGGTGTGAAATTATCAAAATACCGCTTTAGAGATATTTTTGTAATTTGGCCTTCCTAAGCTCGAATTTTTATGAAACTTTTCATATCTTAATTTCATAATATTTCATGATTTTTCGTGCATTTGAAATCACAGCAATACCTCAAGAGGTGTGAAACTATCAAAATACCCTTTAAGGGTGTTTTCATAGTTTGACCTTTCCGAGCTTCGATTTTCATGAAATTTTTCATATCTCAATTTTATAATATTTCATGATTTTTTGTGCTTTAAAATCTAAAAAATGAGCATGGAATATTGATTTCTAATAAAATGGCCTAAATATAAAAAATTTTATACAATGGTAAAATGGTCTTTTCATTTGGTTTAAGGGCTATAAAAATCCAACCTTTATAGTGAATAATGTGGACCATTAGATCTCTTGTTGAATCTTGATCCATTGGCTAAAGACTACTCCTTGAAAAAAAAAAAAACTTTGATCCTTATATGAGATTTGATCTAATGGCTATAATTCAATCTTAGATGGATATTTTGTCTTCATCTTCTTTAAGAAGGGGGATGTTTTTGACAATTTTGGAGAAATGAAGGTAGCTAGTGAAAAGAGGAAAGGAAGAAAAAAGATCAAGAAAAAAAAATAGTTGTGAAAAGCTTGGAATATGTAGAATTCTTCTCTTTTTTTTTCTTCTTCTTTCCATTCCATAACATTCATCACATCCTTCATAACATTTACTTTTTTTTTAATTTACTATTTCTTTCTTTTAAGAAAGTGGTAATTCTTCTTTGATTTTTTTTTACTAAGCTTGGATCAACTTACATCTAACTAGTTAATAGTTTGGATTGAAATAAGAAAAACAAGCAACAAAGAATTTTCAATCCACCATTTTGGCCTTTGGAGGTTCAGCCAAACAACCTCACTATGGCCAAACCTCTTTTGGTCCTTTATTGATGTTTTCCTTGCTTTTGAAGGTTATTTGTGATGATTAAATGGTAAGTTTATTTGTTATTTACATAAATTTTAGCTAGAATGTGATATGAGGATGTTGTTTAACTTTAAATATTGACTCCATGTTTTCTTTTCTTCTTAGTTCATCATATGCTTGTTGAAACTCCTCATATATTGTAGATGCCTTCATATGATGGAAATGGTGATGTTTAATGCATATTTGAATGAAACGAAATGTTGATTGCATAAGGAAATACCATAGAGTATTCGGCCAAGGTAGTTTCTTTGCTTGGCCAAAACTTGTTCATCCATTTATGGCCAAATGTTACTTGATCTTATGTATTTGATTTGTGTTTGTCATGCTTACTAAATTTTTAATGTGTTGGATTAATTTTTCAATGGAAAAATGATAGTTGAATAGGTTGTTTGGTTGGTTTTTATGTTTGTTTGGTTAAATTTTTAAAGAACAAAATGGTGGAACATTCAAACCAATTTCAAAAGTTTGTTATGTTTGATCTTTTTTTTCTTTTGAATTTTCATACGAAACTTGTTTGTAATTTACTTTTGTAAATGCATAAGCTTGCAATTAGTTTTTTTTTTTGTCTTGCTTTTATCATGTATTCAGTAATGGTATTTATGTAATTTGTTCTTGTCACGTGCATAATTTTATAAAACCTTAAATTTGTTTTAAAATTATAAGGATTTGCATGAAAACCTTTTATGAAATAATCTATTCTTGAATGCCGCATAGATATGAGGGTATTTAGGAAATTTTATTTTATTAAGAATTTTCATACATTTTCACAACTCAAAATAAATTCGCTTTATTAAAACCATGATTATAAAAATACAAAATAATAAAAAATAATAGGATGAGATTTTAAATATAAAAATTCGCATCCAAATTATGCCTAGATGTTGGAAAGTCCAAATGGTCTCTTTATATTTGAAAACCCAATTCTTAAATTTGAATTTGATCATCATTTGCATACGTTTCATTTTTAAATTAATATCCTCATTTATAATACATATATATGTTTGCTCTAGTTATGGATGTTTAATATTAATTACATTATTTTTTATTTTTTACTACATAAAAAGTTTTTTTTTAATTTTTTTAGTTTTGAACTAATAAAATTAAAATAGTATTCTGTGAAATATAATTATTGGTACTCTACGTAGATATTTGATAATCATCAATGATTATTATTTACAAAGAATGTTATTTTTTTTTATTTTAGAAGGAATGTTAAGATAAATCTTAAATGAAAAGACTATTTTCTAATTCAGCCTTTATGTTGGAGACTTTGAAGGTATTTCTTTAATTTGAAAATTTTGATAGTATTCTTAAATAAAGGATTTTTTTAAAAATTAATTTTATTTCTCACAAAGAAAGAGAATTATAATTAAATTTCAAATAAAAAATCATTTTTATCTAGAATTACAAATAGTACATAATTAATTGGTACCAATTTTATGGGAGTTGTGGGGGTGCTAATCCATTCTCACACGTAATCAATTCTCAAACCCAATCTATTTTCATAGACCAAAATTATCTTTTCAATAAAGCTTTAAACCTATTTTATTATTTTATTAAAAGATAAAATTTTTGGGTAGCCAATCACACCCAGACAAAATAATATTGGTGACTCCTTGTATTTTTCACAATTTTTAAATTTTTATGTCTAGCGATTGAGTCTACGGACCGATATGTTATGAAACTTATCATAACCACTAATTCTAATTGAATAGAATTAACCTGCATTGCTCAATGAGTTCTAAAGTTAAAATACCATTATTGATGAGATCATCAATCTTTTCCTTCAATTGTTTGTATTTTTTTGTTGAATGGCCAATTACTTCCATGTGATAAGCACATTTACCACTAGGATCATAATTCCTTGCTAATGGATTTGGAACCATTTTCATCAGTTCCATCATAAGGTATTGATTAATGACAAGCAAAGGCAAGAGATAAAGAATAGGAATGGCTAGCTTTCCATGATCATTTTTTGGCCCACTTTGGTTTATCACTAGTTTAGTAGTAACTTTAAATGCCAATCTAGGAGTACTAGTAGTCATTTGAAGATTTTCTGGAAAGCTAGTTTGATAAAGATAGAAACTTTGGGAAGCATTATTTATGGCGAGGTGAGAATGATAGGGATTGCATTAGGTGAGGCCCTCAAATAATTTCTTTTCATGTGTTACCATTTGCACATTTGTTTTTTTTTTTTTTTGTTGAATAGATGGTCGGAGAATAACGGGCTAAACACGTGGTTAAAGACTGTGAAGTCGAATAGGTGGTTGGGCACATCGATTCAGTTATTGGATTTTTGGAGGCTACACAAAATTTGGGGGCCTAATGTTAAATGCTTGGAAAGGAGGTTGAAAACAAACATAAGAAGAGTTCAAGTGCGAGTTTGGACTTAAGGTAGTCAGTAAGGGTTATTTGAAAACTGATGACTCCATTTTTTAATTCAAACTTTTGAGTTCAATCATTTGTGTGGTCAAGTCATTCATCCTTTTATGAGCTTGTTCAAACTCTGATATTCACTCAAGACACAAATTGTATCAAAATCTTTTTGAGGGATGTTAGATCTAGCAAGAACTAGTTGATCTTAATTTGATTGAATTGCAAGTGATGAAGATCCTTGAAGAGCAACAATCTTAACCTTTTCACTGCCTTTAACCATTTTCGTCATCTGGGTAATCTATTGTTTCATTTCACAAAGCTCATGCCTGAATTCTTCTTGGTTTATCTCTAATGCACTAATCCATGCTTCCAATTGATCTCTCATTTTGTCATTTTGATACACACTAAGATAGACATTTTATTTCAAAAAGTTTAAACTAAAAGTCTATGGTATTGTTCTTATGAATGATGCCTCCAAACAAATGCTAATTTACATCATACATAGAACATGTTTATGAATACATGAATATGATGATGATGATGTAAAAAATATCATGATATGCAAAGATGCCTAAGACAATGGTTTTCATAAGTATAAGGCCTTAAATGATAAAAATTTCATCACCTATGAGTGTGTATGCAAGAAATGTATTGTCCCATTGCAGGGGTGGTGGGATATGAAATGCAAAGCATGTCTTATGAAATCCTATTATTCATGAATCTATGTGCATGAAATGTAATGACATATTTACATGAGTGATGAAATGTATACCTATGACTAATGCAACAAACTTGTGAGAAATGCACTGACGTATTATATGCATAAGACATGTCTACAAAGAATGCAATGCATGTATTGTGCTAACTTAATGAGGTTGACACTACTTAAGATATGTAATGAGGTGGAATGCATATGCTACCTATAAAGATGTGCATGAGATAGAATGTATGTACCATCTATTAACATATGCATGAAATAGAATGCATATACTATTTATTAATGTGGATGAAATGAAATGCATGTATTATCCTTTTATGATGTGCATGAGATGTGGTACATGTATTATCTTATTATTTTCAATCATGATAAAAATGTATAAAAGAATGAAATATAAAACAGGAAACAACATTCAAACTCTAAGCTTTTTTTATCTATTTTTTTAGGAGGAAAAATTAAAAAAAAAACATGAAATGCAATCACATAGAATGACTACAATTCAAAGATTTTTTTCTTTTTCCATTTCTGTTGTTTTTATTTCTTTTTTTTTGTTTAAAATAAGAAAAAATTCAGAAACATAAAAAGAATCACACAAAAGTAACTAAGATTCAAAGATTTTTTTTTCATTTCTAACATCTATTATTAAGCCAATAAACAAATAACTTAAGAAAAACCTTTCATGCTTTTTTTTTTCTTATTTTTTACTACAATTTTGAACACAAATAAAATGAATCAAACTACATGAAAAAGAAATTTTACTGAAGCATTTTTTTCTTTTTTCTATTTTTTAAAACACCAAGGATTGTTTTTCTTAATGATTCTTTTCTTTTCCTTTTTATCAAAAGAAATAATACAAATTATCAAATTAACAAAAAAACAAATAAGAAAAGTGAGGGATGTTCCTTTGTGTGACTTATTCGGGGTAATTACTATGGAAAAAAGGTATGGCATGGCTTTACCTAGGGTTGGCTCCCTAAAGTTCACTATATGCTGAGTTAGGAATTAACGCATCTAAAGGTTCTCAAATTACTCCTCACATCATCATCCATTACAAACTAGTGTGGCACTTCAATCCTCACCCATTATAGGCTACGAGTAGAAAAAGTTCAATTTAAATAGGAGTGTTTCATTAGACATTGCGAAGATTTACACCTCATAAGGGTGTAACTATTTTACTTCATCCTAAATAGGGTTAGAGCTTGGGTATAGAGCTTTTGTATGAAATGTAATGTGAGTGTGTAGAGGAACAAACAAACCTTTCACACTCTCATAAATTACCCATATTCTAGATGCCCCACAAATATTAAGAACAAAATAAAGAACAATAATATATAATAAATGACATAATTAAAATATGCATGAAATGTAACACATACATACTTGTTTTTTAATTTTTTTTGAATTTTTGCTTTTTGAAAACAAGAAAATTGAAATCAAAACATTTTTTTATTTTTTTCCATTTTTATTTTTTTGAATTTTTCATTTTTTGGAAAAACAAGATAATTAAATTCAAAACATTGTTTTCATTTTTTTTAATTTTTTTAAAAATTTCCATTTATTAAGAAAACAAAAAAAATCAAAATCAAGGAATTAAGGTTAAACACCAATTAGGACTACTAAACCAAAATTGAGGATAACATGCAATCAATATTTGGCTTGACTCTTTAAAAATATGTCCTTAATGGAGTCGCTGAGCTGTCATGACATCTCGGGACCAAAGGATGGGTGACCTAAAAGCCGGACAAATGGAAAATTTTAAAAAATAGGGCTAAAAATATTTTCGATAAAAACAAAACAAGGAATTACCAATAATCTTTTTTAAGGTGTGATTAGCCATCCAAAAATTTTATCATTTTAAAAAAACATTTTAAAATAGGTTTAAAAGTTTTATACAGAGAATAAATTTGTGGTCCATGAAATCACATTTTATGTTCAAGAGTCAATTACGTGTGAGAAAAGATTAACACTTTTACGGTGCCTGTAAAAAATGATACCAATTGATTGCATGTTATATTTGAATTTAGCTTAAAACAATCCTATTTTCCTTAATGTTTAAAATTAATTCCTTTTCTTCTTTTATTTTTTTGGAAAATGAAAACAAATCAAATCTAAACAAAAATTTTTGATCAAAATAAAAGCACATTAAATATCAAAACATTTTTTTCACTCTCTTATAGTTAGGCAGAGCTTCAAAAATATTTCTAATTTAAAGATTTATAAATTATCCCACAAAATCGAGATAACACCTCGTTTAAATTAAATAAAAAGCAAACCAACTTTAAAATAATTTTTTTATATATAATTAATTGTACTAATACTTCAATAAAGTTTAAAACATCAATTTTAATATCTACTGGAACTTTATGCCATGTTTTATAGTGAATAAGCAACTTCATTCCATTATGGGTAATCATTCTTAGAAATCCACTTTACACTTATCATGCTGTAATTAGATTTCCCATGACCAAGAAAGATATAAAGCCTAGGTTGATTAGATGGATTCTTTTTGTACATGAGTTTGATTTGGAGATTAAAGATAAAAAAGAATTAGAGAACCACATGGCTGACCATCTTTTTAGGTTAGATAATGGTGGTATTGATAGTGATTTGAGCATTAGTGAGAGTTTTCTAGATAAGCAATTGATGGCATTTAGGCATCATAGTCTACCTTGGTATGCCGATTATGTTAATTTTCTTATTAGAGGTGTTTACCTCTTGAGTTGTCATTCTGCCAGAAGAAAAAGTTCTTGCATGATGTTTAGTATTATGTTTGGGATGAGCCTTATTTGTTTAAATAGTGTAAAGATCATATTTTGAGGCAATGTGTCCTAATGAAAGAAATAGAAGATATACTATGACATTGTCACTCATTTAACTATGGTAGACATTTTGAAAGTTAGAAGACAGTTACAAAAGTGCTTTAGTCAGGATTTTATTGGCCAACTCTATTTCGAGATGCACACTTGTTTGTTCAAAATGTGGTTGATGTTAAAGGGTTAGGTACTTATCTACGAAACATGAGATGCCTTTGAATTCGATTTTTAAGTTTGAGATGTTTTATGTATGGGGTTTAGATTTTATAAGACTTTTTATCTCATATTGTGGTAACAATTATATCTTGATGGCTATTGATTATGTGTCAAAATGGGTAGAGGTGGCAACTTTTTCCTATTAATGATGCTAGGTTAGTACTTAACTTTTTGAAGAAAAACATATTTGCTAGATTTGGAACCTTTAGAGTTATCATTAGTGATGAGGACTCTTCATATTTGCAATAAGGTCTTTGATGCATTAGTAGCTAAGTATGGTGTCACTCATAAGGTTGCAACCATTTACTATCTACAATGTAGTGGTCAAATTGAAGTGTCAAATAGGAGATTAAGTTCATACTTGAGAAAACTTTAATCCGAGTTGAAAAAATTGGTCTAAGAGATTGAATGATGCTTTATGGGCTTATAAGACTGCCTATAAGACTTTCGATTAGAATATCACTCTATCAGTTAGTAAATGGGCTTGTCACTTGCTAGTAAAGCTTGAACATAAGGTATATTTGGGCTATAAAAATTTTCAACTTTGATTTAGATGCTATGGGTGAAAAACATCTTTTACACCTCCATGCATTTGATAAGTTCCACTTGTGTGCCTATGACAATACTCAATTGTTTAAGGAGAAGATAAAAAGGTGGCATGACAAGTGAATTTTGGATAGGACATTTGAGCTTGGACAGCATGTTATGTTTTTCAATTCTCGCTTAAAGCTTTTTGTAGGAAAGTTTAAGTCGAGATAGTTGGGCCCATTTGTGGTGATGAAAGTTTTTTCTTATGGCACTATAGAGATTATGGATGAGATGAAAAAGGTATGCTTTAAAGTAAATGAGCATTAATTGAAGCACTATTTTGGATTAGAGTTTGGGGTGTGATTGATGTCTTTCATTTAAGCTCATAGTCTATGCTTTTAACTTTAAAAAAAAGTGTTTTTTAGGAAACAACCTAAGTTTTATTTTTCATGTTTTTTTTATCATGATTGTGTATATATCTTATTTCTTTTTTATGATGTTGTCATTTGTTCATTTAGTTATGTTGCTTTTGTTATCCTTGTACATATTGATGTTATTTCTTTATATAGTTGTTTTCTTTCTTTTGTAGGATGAATAAGAGCATGAAAAGTGAACGCACAAGTTTCAGCTAAAGCTACATGGGAGATACGACCACCATACATCCAAAAATAAGATGAGAGTTTCTTTATTCCTTTCTTATGTGCTTTATTTCTTTTTGATTTTGCTTACACATTGAGGATAATGTGTCTTTTAAGTTTAGTGGTATGAGAAAATTGCTCAAAATTTTTACAAAAATTTTTGAATTTTTCTTAAGTTTTACCTTGAAATTAAGCTTGATTTGTTGTAGCTTGAATCATTGTAAGTTTCTTTGATTAGTTCTTCATGAAGCCAATGATAGGTCAAGATTTAGAATGAATATAGCTTTAGGAAAAGATTGAATATTGTGTGAAATATGAGATGATGCTTAAGGTTAATGACTTCTTGAGTATGACTTTTCATTTGTGAATTAATATTTTAATCATTAAATTATATTTTTTATCTAGTGTATGATTATGTAAGCATGAAATTTTTTTTCATTAGTTTTTAAAGTAGTGTTTCATATTCTAGAATTTGTTTTAATCATCTTTTAAGGTAAAATATTAAAGAACACATGATTAGGAAAATGATATATACTATTTTGGATCATTTAAGTCTTTTCAAGCTAACTTGGATATAATTCTTCTATAGTCAACCTTTTTAAGCCTAATGATACCTTTCTTTTAGATGAAACCATATTACAAACCCAAACCTTTGTTTTGATATTTCCTATCTTTTGGTCCTTTACCCTATGTGTATTAGGACATTCATGTATCATTTTATAACCATGCATTATTATGGAGGAAAGGTGGAGCTTGGAAAAAATAAGAAAAAAAATTAAAAGAAGAAAAAAAAGTCAAGTTAGCTTGTAAAGGAAAAAAGAGAATAAAAAGAAAAAGAATAAAAAATGTAATAAATTGGTAAAAAGCAAATAAAAGAAGAAAGGAAGAAAAGAAAAGTGGGTAAAAATTAAATTTGAGGGTGATTCTTTAGACAAGTTTAAACTTCTTTCCCTTGGAAGCTTAATTATGAATGATTTTAGACAAAGTAATGCATAGTTAAGGTACTTAAGCCTAAAATGAAGTTTATCATACCTTGACCTGAGCCTTACATTACAAGCTTATAAAGTCCTAAATGATATTTGATCATATGTTTATCTATATTAGTGAAAAAATATGTGATACGTAAACATATGAAACATGATCATTCTTTATTGACCTTTGTTTTGAAATTTTCATGTTTTACATAATATCATTAGATTTCATAAAATGATTTGAGAGATGTATTGCTTGTATTTGGAACCATAGTTAGGAAGGAAGGAACTTAACTTAGGTTGATTCTTGTAGATTAACACATGTTCATGATTTTACTTTAGTTATATTTATTACTCAATACATGAGGCATTTATATTGAATGAAGCATTGAAAGTTAGTGATGGTTCTTGCTCAATCTTATTTTGCTTGAGGACAAGTAAAAGCCTAAGTTTAAGGATTTGATTGTAATAAAAATTTAGCATTTTCTTACCTTATTTTAGTGCAATTTCTCTTGCATATTAGTTGTTCTTTGAGAAATTTGGCAAAAAATACTCCTAAATGCATAATTATTTAATGTGTAGGTGAAATTTTAGAAAATGAGGAAATTGGAAGCTTTTGGTCTCATTTTGGAGGAAATTTAGTGCAAAAAGCTATGGAAAGCCAAAACTAATGTGTTTGTGTTATAATGCCACTTATGGGAGTTTTTCTCACCCTTCTCTTTTATGATTTTCTTAGCTTATTTAAGCTTAGTAGAACTTTATTTCAAGCTTTAACTCTCATATTGTTCTTTTGAAAATATCCTTTTTAGCTCACTATTGCTTTGTCACCTTTTTAGTGTTTTTACATGTGGTAAAATGGTGACTAACATATAAATGTAGTTCAAAGCCATCTTTGGACTTGTGAATTTTTCATGTATAAATTGTCCACTAAATGGTCTATATTTGGCAGCTAATTAAAAGAGCAATTGGTTACAAATAGTGCCAATTATTGGAAGTAATATTCAACCAAGGCTGTTGGATGCACTTGCTAGGTGATAAAAGTATTGTGGCACCATTTTAGAGATTCAAAGAAAGGCCAATTGGAGCTACTTAGTTAACAATTTGAAGGATTCTCATTGCACATAATTTTGACATTTTCAAACTCACTAGATTAAGGGAACAAAGCTTAAAGTGAAGTGAAGTGAAGCAATAAAAAGCAAAGGATAAAAGTTAGTTGAGACAAAAGAATCTAGAAGAGGTCACAGTTGAGCTAGAATTTTTTTGCATTTTAATTGGTTGAACCACCTCCTTTTTGCCTATAAATAGGGGAGAGTGGTTGGCCATTGAGAGAAATTTTAGCTAGTTTTTATATTTTTTATATTTCCTTGTATTTACTTTATTTTCTCTTAAAATAGTTTCCACCTTATTCATTTAGGGGGCCATTTGGAAAAAAAATTACCTTTATTTTCTAGCAAAATTTACTCTTCTTGCCTTTATTTTTCATACACTTTAAGCTTCTTTAAAAAAGTTCAAGACCTTTAAGTTTTAAAGTTCATTTTGATGCAATTTTAAGTTTTCCTTAAATCTGTTTGGCTATTCTTGGTTTTGACCTAGTTGGAATTTTTGTATGGGATTTTGTTCAAATCATGCTTGTTTCAATCCAAGCTTTTTTTGTGGATTCTTAATTCATTTTTCTACAAATCTGAAAAAGATCACATGTAAATTCAATCTACATCATTTCAGAAAAATCTTCAAAGTTTTGGTTGAATCTAAAAAGTGAGCTAGAGCTTGAGTGAGTAATAATACTTCAAGTGACTTCCTAGCTGGGCCTTTGGTTTGTAATTTCCATACTTTGTGCTCTTTAGTTCATCAATATTCCTATTAAATTTCATTTGATTGCATTTAAATTCATGCATTTTAGTTCTATTTGTCTAATTTTTCTTGCAAGTCTTCTGTTTTTGTAATTCTTGAACTTGGTTTGTAATTGAGTCTAATGAGCTTGGATTTTGATTGATTCATGTGATTTCTTAGTTGATTTAGGTAGTAAACTTATAAATCTATGTTATCCTAATTCAGTTTGAGTTCATTTCACCTAGAGAGTTGTAGATCTAATTTTTCTTTTCAAAAAATGGTAGTTTCCAAATTTACTTACAACTTTCGGTTTTCAAATTTCTGTTTGGATCTTGTGATTTCCTTTCATTATTTGTTCTATAATTCAATTTCTATCTTAGTTCATTTACTGAATTTGCAATTTACAGCTCAATTTCATTTAAATTGCAGTAGTTTAAATCTATATTCCTTGTTATACATTCAATTTTGAACTTGCACTTAAGTTTCAGTTTTGCATGCTTTTTCTTAAATTTATGGTTTTTGCTCCTTTAATTCCATTTTAAACTTATTTGGATCTTCAGTTTACATTTTGTTTTTGTAAATTCTAGTTTGTTTAGATCAATTTCTAAGAATTTTTTAGATGTTTCTTAAGTTGGAAGTTGGCAGTTAGTTGAGGTAGTTAGTTTTTTGTTCTAGTTAGTTATTTCAGTTTATGCTTTTAATTTACTATTTTACTTGTTAGTAATTTTGTGACTTTTAGTTCTTAGATTAGATTTATATTTCAATTCATGTTGAATTTATTGCAAATCAATTTAGCCATTGTTTTTATATATTTGTCTAGTTTACCTTTTTTACATGTTGCAAGTTTACTTTTTACTAGAATGATGTTTTGTTTATGGTTTTCTTCCCTTGTTCTGATTAGCTTAGTTGTTTATCAACCCTTTGATTGAGCCAACTTTAGAGAGAGTTTGAGAAAAATAGGTACTTAGGCTAAAAATCTTTTTAGCTAATCCTTGTAAGAATGATATCTAGACTTTCAATCTCTATTATTACTTTAATGACTTGTTCACTTACAAAATTGTCCAATCACCTTTTCTTTAACTCTAGTTACTACTTGAACATCCTCATAATCTCTAATGATACCATATCCTCTAGTTATAAATTATATTATTTTGTCCTTAAATCTCAAAGTTAGATCATAATTGTACATATCAATTAAGGCCTTGGATGTAAAAAAGACGGTTTACCTAAAAGTAAGAGTGTTTTATTATCCTTTATGTCTAAAATAACAAAATCACAAGAAAAGCTTACTTACTAACTTTTACCAAAACTTTCTCTAACATTTCTTATGGTTTTTTAGTAGATCTATCAACAAATTTAATGGTGAATGTTGGAGGTTTCAGTACGCCACATTCTAGCTACATAAAGGAGAAATATAACTTTAAAAGAAATGGCTACAACTATGCTTTGTGAAAATAATTTACCTAGATATTTTTGGATAAAATTCATAAATACCTCTTATTATATTATAAATAGAGCTATGATTAGGCCAATTTTGAAAAAAAAACTTCTTATGAACTTTTTAAAGGAAAAAGGGCTAACATAAGCTGTTTTCATCCCTTTAGTTGCAAATATTTTATTTTGAATAATGAAAAAGATAATCTTGGAAAATTTGATGTAAAAAGTTATAAAGGTATTTTCATAAGATATTTTTTGAATTCAAAAGCTTATAAAATCTTTAATAAAAGAACATTGATTATTGAAGAATCCATACATGTTATTTTCTATAAGTCTAATCCTCTTTCGAGAAAGGTATCTCTTGATGATGATGATATAGGAATACTTCAAAAAAATATCAATGATGCATCACATGATATTGAAAAGAACTATGAAAAAGAAGATGATAAATTTCTAAAGAAACCATAACAAATAAAGCATCAACCTAATCACCGTAGAAAAAGAAGGTATGTTAAAGACAATAAGATTATTAGTGATCCATCTCAAGGGGTAAGAGTTAAATTTTCGTACAATGTGTGTAATTATATTGCTTTTTCTTTCTTATATTGAACCTAATAACATAAATGAAGCCTTAAAAATGATTAGAGTCAAGTTTTATGGATTAAACAACAATTAGAGGATTTTAGAATTACTATGGATCACATTCCTATTAAATATGACAATACTAATGCCATTAATCTCACCAAAAATCTAATTCAACACTCAAGAACCAAGCACATTGAAATTAGACATCATTTCATTAGAGATAATGTTCAAAAAGATGATTTTATGTTTGAATATATTGATATATTATATCAATTAGCTAATATTTTTACAAAGCCTTTTTGATACAAATAAATTTTATACAATTATAGGTGAACTCGGTTCGATGAGTGTTCCTTGAAATGAAATTCTTTTGCTTGAACAAGTACATGTTTATTTTGATATATTTCATGTTAATATGTTAAGTATGATCATGTTTGTGGTTATTTGTTGTATTTTTGAAATGATAATATTGCATAAACTTTTCTTTAAAAATCATTAAAAAAAATTTGATGTATGAAAATTGATCGATTTTGTAGAGGACTAGATCAATTGGTTTTTCATCCCCTAGCAAAATTGACCAAAGAAAATGAAAAACTGATCAATCCCCTAAGGACCTGATCAATTGGTCCAAGGTTGGCTCACTCGTAGTTTTGAATTCAACTTTTCTATTTCTTCTTCCTTTATAACTCAATCGATCTTATTCACTTCTTCCCCACTTTATTTCCTTCCAAACCCTAGGATATCTATTATCAAATTATCCCAAAAATCATCACTTTCAAGCACAATTTCTTACAAAAATCTTCATAATTCATTAATTTCTTGCAATTTTTTCTTCAAGTTTCATCAAAATCATCACAAAACCCCCTCTATCTCATTTCTCTCTCTAAAAAATTGATCCTCTTTTATGCTTCCATTAAACCACCATCTCTACCCAATTTTTTTGCCTTTCTCAAACATATATTCATCCGTATCACACATATTAAGTATTTTCTCAATCAATTTTACAAAATCCTATCAATTTTCTCATATTCAATTTCTCAATTTCTTCCATGGCTCCCAAAACAAAAGCCTCTACTTGCCACAAGAAGAAATCCACCAAGGGGAGCTTTTATTTCATTGATTGTACTAAAATTTTAGTATTTTCATGCTTATTTTTAGTGTAATTTTTCATATATATTAGCTTGTTCCTTAAGATTTTTTTACAAAATTACTCCTAAATATACATTTATCTCATGTGTCGATACAAATATTAGAATTGAGGAATTTTAAATATTTTCTATATAAATTTGGAGGATTTTTTGTATAATTTATGCCAATGGCCTAAACTAGTGTCAATAGGCAAAATTGACACTTAGGTAGTTTTCTTAATTTTTCTTGAATAATTTTTTAGTATTATTTTCATAGTTTTTTTTAGTGAATTATAGGATAAAAATGTTCATAAAATGTTTGAATTTTTGTTTGTAAAAAAAAAATGAAAGATGCAAAACACATCAGTGCATGTGTGCATGGATGATTGAAAAAGCATACAAATGCCAAGCCATTTCAAGCTACTTCAAGAGCACCAATTAGATGGGCTAATGTGGTAATTTGAAAAGCTTTGATTGGTCCTTATTTTGACTTCTTGAATAAGCATTTACATATGAAGAATGAAGTTACAAGCCATTGAATAAGTGGCCAAAAACCAGACCAAGTGCAACAACTAAGCATACACCACCAAAAGAAGAAAGCTCCAGAAGTACCCAGCCAAATGAAAAACTTTCTAGATTTTCTTTTAACCTTAAGCTCCTCTCCTCTACCTATAAATAGGGTGAGAGGGTTGACCATAAAAGGAGAGTTAGTTTATGATTTAATTTTTTTTTTCTTTACTCTCCTGCACATTCCTTTTTGCATTTTACATTTTCTTAGCTTCCAAACATTTTCTTTCTAGTTTTTTTTTTTAATTTCATTACAATTTTACTATTCCTTAAATGTTTCTTAGTATTTTTTTAAAATCTTTCAATAAAATTTTCATTTGAATTTTTAGCTCAAATCTACTAACTTCTTATTAATACTTAAATATATTTTTGAATTTATCAATTCTGACATACCTATTGTTTTTTAAGCATATCTCATTCAAATCTTACTTGTTTTTGCTCAATTTTTTTTTAATTTTCTAATTCATTTAGCTATAATATATTAAAAATTCAACTTCAAACTCACACCATTGCATTTCAGATTAAGCTTGGAAGTTCTGTCTAGATGCAGGTGACTGGTGAAGGTCTTGTGTGATCAATCAACTTTGGTGTGAAACTGCTTTATCCGTGGCAAGTTGTTTGCCTTCTTTTCATTGTAAATTCTTAGTTTTGTTTGTTTACTTGTTGATTCTTACTTGATTCAGTTTATTTCTTTACATTTGATTGCTATATGGATCACATTTGTATTGCATGCTTTATTTTTGTGTTTTTGAGTGTTGTGTAGTTTTCTAGTTAATTGAATTTATTTTTCTTATTTTTGCTGCAAATTTCTTACTTGATTTTGTAGTAAATTTGTTGTTTAACTGTTCCTTAGCTCAGTTTTGGTTCATTTTCATTCTAAATTTCTTGATCTAATTTTTTCTTGCATGAATTTAGTGAATTGCGATTGGAAATTATAAAATCTATTTTAGTTTCCTTAGTAAGTTCTTAAATTTTCTTTAACTTTCTATTCTACAAGTCATTCTTCCTTTTAGTTCTTAGTTGATCTTTTTAATTCTAGTACATGATCATTTGCTTGAGCTTCAATTAGATATAGATTAATCAAATTCAAATTTAGTTACAAGTTAGTTAAGTGTTAGTTACAGTTTTGTATTCCTCCATTCCTCTGTGTGATTTTCTCTACTTTTTTTTCCAATTTGATTCTTCACAATGTTCCTTGAGAGATATTTAAAATTTTAGTATGTTTTCATTTGATCAATTATAATTTGGATGCAAAATAGTAGTTAAAAAAATTTGATTTTCAGTATTGCAAAATCTATTTTGGTTTATTTGTCTTTTATTCTTACTTGCAATTTCCTTTAGAGTTGGTTCTTTAAAACAATTTTACTTGAAATCTTTTTAGTGTTCCATTCATGTTCATGCCATAATCTTTTAATTTCATTTGAATTAAATAAAATTTTTAAGTATTAGTTTTCAAATTTTCAAGTTTAGCATATTCATTCTCGGTTTTCCTTTAGCTTTGAGTCTTGCAACTTTTACTTTCCATTTAAATTTCAAACTTGCTTGCACTTTGAATTTTTACTTTTTTTCAATTTTAAATTTGATTCCATGTAATTTGTTTCCATTTTGATTTAGGTTGGCTTTAGCTCTCACGGTTTTCTTAGTTTTTTGTAGTTTTGGTTTCATAACTCGTCTTTAACTTATTTTGTATTGTGACTTGAGATTTTGTGATTTTAGTTCTTAATTTTCATTTCAAATATGATTTCATTTAGTTTAGTTACTGCATTTTTCATTTTATATCATTAATGTACTTGTTATTCTTGTTCTTTTTTTTTCATTTACTTAGCTTTATATTTTTTATACTTTATTCACTTTTATTTTCGTAGTTAATTTTCATGCTTATTTTTTTATTGAACCAACTTTAGAAGGGTATGGGGATAATAGATACTTAGTCTAAGAATTTCTTTAGCTAATTCTCGTGGGATTGACATCTTGGCATTTTAGTCACTATTTTACTTATATGGCCTGTATACCTACAGAGTTTTATCCAATCAAGTTTTTGGTGTTGTTGTGGATATTAATGTAAAGAGTTTTAGGCTAATATCGTTTTTCATCATGTTCTATAGATTAGTTCACCCTTAGTGTACTTTTGTTGGGCTAGTTACTAACTTGATTTATTTTTGTTTCCTTAGGTTGTACATAACTAACTTTCTTTGTTAAAGTTTTTGTTTAGGATTTGTTTTTTTTCACATGTAGGCTTCCAATACTTATGAGGTAGCCAAGCATCATATGGGCCATGCTAGACCTTATTATTTTGATGACTACCTAGGACCATGGTATAGTGAGGAAGACAATGCCAAAATAAAATCGACCCCTAAAGACTTGATCAAAAACTTTGACTTTATAAAAAATCTAGTAAAGGCCATTAAAGCTAAGAGTGATCCCAACCTTAATTTATTTTATAACTTTCCAAGCCAATATGAAAATGATGAAGTGCATAAGGGAGTTTACTATAGTGATAAGTGTCTATATGACCATTAGTTCCAATCTTACTTGAACACCTATACTATTCACACTTGAGAGAGTTATCCTAAAAATATGTGAGACATTAGTTTGGGGCATTCCTTTAGTTCACTACTTCGGTACACCTCGACTTATCCTATCAAACATTAATTTCCACAATACCTCTCACCACCCTAATATTCTTCACTATCACTGTAAGTTCCTCATGTGTCACATTATATTCCACCACAATAGCATTTTTCTCCATCACAATACCATTCATTTTTATATTAATTTTCATTTACACCATATTCACCAGCACCTCTTCCACAAGAAAAGAAATCATCTTTTAAAGAGATGCTCATTAAATTGCTCCAAACTTAAGAAAAATATCAATAAAACCTAAAGGCATGTATTATGAATTTTAAACAATATGGTCAAAATGCACATACCTTAAATACTTGCCTTTTAGATTTTATATCCATGACTATAGAGTCAACACCTTGTTAGGAAGAGAATGGAGAACATACATTAGGAGATCATTTAAATAAATGAGGTATGAGATGGATTGATAATGATGATGAGTTCATTGTGTTCGTGACTCCATATTTTGTTAAAGTTGTAGAGGAAGAGATAATAAAGGTATAAGGCATGCTGATGGTTAAAAAAATTGAGGAGCTCATTCAGGGGAGTTAAGATAGAATATAGCATTCAAAAAGAAGTTAATGTTGATATTCCACTCATGCCATTTTTCAAGTTCTTTATGATCACTTACTCGATTGTGTGAAGATGCATAAGGTGGATTAATGTGTTGATAATGTGAGCTTATTAGATAAATCACTTAAGCCCTTAGACACATTTCTTCTTGAATCTAGTATTAAGCTTAAGGATAATGAAGAACTCATTAGCAAAGAACTTACTTGTCTAGTGGCTTTTTCGCTTCATTATTCTATGCACGAAGCTTTAGACACCTCATTCTTTGAGCTTCCTCTAAACAGACCATCTATGGAGGAAAAGGTGAGTGAAAATGATTTTGGAGAGGACGGCTCAATTTTTTACCTTGATTTGTAAAAAGGTCTCAGTAATGGTCCTAATCAGTAAGAAATTGAACTTCATAATATAACCGTGCTATTTCTTTGGTTTTTTGATAATTCATTGTATGATGAGTTAAAAATACATGTGTATAAGAACTTACTATTTAATGATTGTGATGAGGATTGTTTGACTCTACCATTAGACACAACCTTTATTAAGCTTACACTTATACTATTCTTGAAGGACATTTTCATCTTAAAGCCTAAACCTATATTCTCTATAATGGTATCTTATTCATTGGTACTTAAGCTAATGACCACTACTATTGGCCGTTATTGCAATATACTTAGATTATTCATAAAGGTAGGATATAAATCTATCCATAAGCATCATATACATATGATTACATATTTGGTGCAAAAGAAAAGAATAAAATGGGTAGATTCGAGAAGAAAATGTGTGTGATTCTCTAATACCAATGAAAGTCAAGTTTTTAACTTTAAATAAAGCGATTCTTGGGAGGTAATCCAAGCTTTACATTTCATATTTTGTTTTCATATATTTTGCTTATATTTTCATTGTACATATTGATATAATTTTTTTGTGTAGTGGTTTTCTTTGTTTTGTAGGTAAAATAAAAGCTTAAATAGGATGCACTAGTTTTGGCCAAGCATTGATGAAGATTTGATCACTATGCCTTCATAATGATAGGAGAGTTTCTTTATTCTTTTCTTTTGTGCTTTATTTTTTTTTTATGCTTGTACATTGAGGACAATGTATTATCTAAGTTTTGGGGTATGGGAAAATTACTCAAAATTTTTAAAAAATTTTTGAATTTTTTTTTACTTTTACCTTAAAATTGAGCTTAACTTAGGGTAGCTTGAATTATTATTATGCTTTTTTTTTTATTAGCTTTTCATAAAGCCAATGATAGGTAAAGGTTGAGAATAAATATAGCTTTAGGAAAAGATTGGATGTGTGTGAAATATGATATGATACTTAGGTTTAGTCAATTCTTGAATATGGTATTCATTTGTAAGTGATGTTTTGAATATTGAATTACATTTTTTTATCTAGTGTTGATTATGTAAGCATGATATTGTTTTTATATTTGTCTTTAAAGTTGTGTTTCATGATTTCAGAATTTGTTTTGATCATTTCTTGAGATGAAATCCTAGAGGACATATGATTAGAAAAATGATATAGGCCATATTTAGATCGTTTAAGCTTTTGGAGTCATCCTTGATATAATATTTTCATAGTCACCCTATTTGAGCTTTATGATATCCTTTTCTTTGTTTTGAAACCACATTACAACCCATAGCCATGATTTGCTTATTTCTTACCTTTTTGGTCCTTTGCCTTATATATACATTAGGATATTCATGCACCATTTGTGAGCTATGCATTATTAGGAAAAAATGGTAGAACTTGAAAAAAGAATGAAAAATTTAACAAAAAAAATTGAAAAAGAAAAAAAAAAGTTAAGCTAGCTTGTAAAAGAAAAAAAAGATAAAAATTATGAAAAATAAAAAAAATAAATAAAAACAATAAAGTGGTGAAAAAGCAAAGAAAAGAAAAAAAAAAAAGATGGACAAAATCAAAGTTTAGGGTGATTCTTTATTCAATCTTACCTTTTCTTACCTTGAAAGCTCAACTATAAATGATCTTAAATATGTGATACATTATTAAGGTACTTGAATCTAAATGACATTTATCATATCTTGACCCTAACTTTACATGATAAGTTTATTAAAGTCCTAAATGATCATTGGTCATGTGTTTATCTATATTAATAGAGAGAGATGTGATAAGCAAACTTATAAAACATAAGCATACTTTATTGATTTTTGTTATTAAAATTTCATATTTTGCATAACATTACTAAATTTCATGTAAGGATATATAGGATGTGTTGCTTACTTATGAAACCATAGTTAGGAATGATCTTAGCCTAGGTAAATTCTTATATACTAGCACATATTCATGATTTTGCTTTAGTTGTTTTTATTGACCAATCCATGATGCATTCATGTTAAATGAAGCGTTGAAAGTATAGTATGATTTTTGCTTAATCTTATTTTACTCGAGGACAAGTAAAAACTTAAGTTTGAGAATTTGATTGCACTAAAATTTTAGTATTTTCATGCTCATTTTTAGTACAATTTTTCATATATTTTGGCTTATTCCTCAAAATTTTTGGCAAAATTACTCCTAAATGTACATTTATTTCATGTGTAGGTATAAATATTGGAATTGAGGAATTTTAGACATTTTTTATACAAATTTGAAAGATTTTTGGTGCAATTTATGCTAATGGCCTAAACTAGTGTCAATAGGCAAAATTGGCACTTAGGAAGTTTTCTTGATTTTTCCTGACTAATTTTTAGTATTATTTTTATAGTTTTTTTTAGTGAATTGTAGGATAAAATTCTTCATAAAATATTTGAAATTTTTTTGCAGAAAAAAATATGAAAGATGCAAACATGTTGGTGCATGTGTGCATAGATGATTAAAAAAGCATGCAAATGCTAGGTAATTTCAAACTGGTTCAAAAGCACTAATTAAAAGGGCTAATGTGGCAATTTCAAGTGCTTTGATTGGTCCTTATTTTGACTTCTTGAATAAGCATTTACACATGAAGAATAAAGCTGCAGCTATTGAAGAAGTGGCCAAAAACCAGACCAAGTGCAACAACCAATTATGCACCACCAAAAGAAAAATGCTCCAAAAGTGCCCAGCCAAATGAAGAACTTTCTAGATTTTTTTTAGACTTTAAGCTTCTCTCTCCTGCTTATAAATAGGGGGAGAGGGCTGGCCATAGGAAGAGAGTTAGTTTAGGATTGAAAATTTTTTCCTTTACTTTCCTATACTTTCTTTTCTGTATTTTACATTTTCTTAGCTTATAACACTTTATTTCCAGTATTTTCCTTTCGAATTTCATTTCAATTTTACTGTTCCTTAAGTCTTTTTCAGTGCTCTTTTATAATCTTTTAATAAAATTTCAATTTGAATTCATTTTTTAACTCAAATACTAATTTCTGTTTAATACTCAAATTTATTTTTGAATATGTCAATTCTAACATACCTACGGTTTTTAGAGCATATCTAATTCAAATCTTACTCTTTTTTTGCTCAAATTTTTTTCATAGTTTCCTAATTCATTTAGCTACAACTTATTAAAAATTCAATTTCAAACTCTAACCACAATATTCCATATCAAGCTTGAAACATTTGTTTGGATGTAGGTGACAAATGTAGGTCAGATGTGATCAATCAACTTTGGCATGAAATTGCTCTCCCCTTAGTGAGTTGTTTGCCTTTTTTTTATTCTAAATTCTTAGTTTTACTTGTTTACTTGTTGATTCTTGCTTGATTTAGTTTATTTCTTTACATTTGATTATAGTTTAGATCATATTTGTATTGCATGCATTGTATTGCTATTTTAAAAACAAAGTTAAGTCTACGAGTACAGTTACACAAGAGAAATGATTAACACCCCACCACACTTTTTTTTTAAAATGGTATCAATAAATCATGTGTTATCTTTTTGTTTAGATAAAAATGATCTTAATTTAGGTATTTAAAATAATTCCCTTAATTCTTATTATGGTCACAATCTCTTTTTGTTTTTTTTTTTAAATTATTTTGTTTAGAAATAAAATGAAAATATTCAATTTCAATAAATTTTTTAAGTTTTCAAATATTTTGGTAGAATTTCGAAAAATATTTCTCCACTTAAGAATTCTCGCAATAATTTTTAAAATAAAAGGTAACACTTTTTTCATAAAATAATTGTTTAAAATCCTTCCAATATTTAGGTTACGACTCAAAAATTATTTTTATTTAAGGATATCATCCTAGTTTATCTAAAACAAAATCCGTTGTTTTAAATAATCATCTCAACATTTCATATTTATTATTACCTAATACAATGCATATATGACAATATGAGATAAATAAATAAACAGTGTAAGCAAAATTTAAATGATAAACATATTTTATTTTATTTTCTCTTTTTAAAACCTTCAACCTTTTTATTATTTTTTTTAAACAAGTTTTTATTTAGGGATAAAATGATAGTTTTTGGTAATGCAAACATTTTGTCTAAACTATCAAATATTTAGACAAAATTTAAAATATATGTTTTTGGAAAAATTGCATATATTTTCACAAACAAAGATAACATTTTTTAATAAAAAATAATTGTTAAAACTCTTTCCAATATCTAAGTAAGGTTTTTCAAATTATATTTAACTTAAAAATATTATCTTTCATTTTATTTTCCTTAAAATCAACTTTTAAAACTTTTCTTAAAAAATCATCTATTTCCAATTTCATTTATTATTCATATATTACACGAAAACAATTTTTGCTTATTATTATTTTTCATTAACTTTTTGTAACACCGATAATCTCAACTATCTTAGTAAATTTATTTTTAACGGTATTATTGAAAAAAACATTAAAACACAAATAATTATCAAATTAAACAAATTCATGTAATAAGTTATTTATAATAAATATAAGAAAATATACCTAACAAATCTTTGGGCTTAAACCCAAAATAGCTGAATTAGGCAACCTAGGAGAGTGGGCTCCGTCAGGGCCCACCAAGTCCAGCCCGTTTCAGCCCTTTTGATTTTTACCCTTCTCCTAAACACACCGTTTTGCCTAATACCCCAAAACTCCCTTCTTTGGTTTTTTAAACCCTAATTCCCTTCTTTCATCTTACTTTTCTTCTTCTCTCTCTTCCAGTCGCTCCCTTCTCCTTCTCTTCAGCTGAAACCAGAGCTTTTTTCACTGCCGCCTGAAACCCAACGTCCGCAGCCTTGCAAGCACCCATCAACCGGCGGCTTACAGCCCTTTTCTTTTTTCTTTCTTTCCTTTTCTCCGAACAGCACCTCATTACTCTTCCTTTCAATACCCAAACAGAAATCAAGCCCCTGCTTAAGCCGTGGCCTGAAATCCAACACCCGCTGAGCTACAAGCTTCCCCATTTCCTTCTCCTTTCCGATTTGATAGCCCCACAACCCAAACTAACAACTAAAATTCCCTACCTCTTTTTTTTGGGCTTTTTCTGTGGTTTGACCGTTGTTTTTCACCTGTTAGTGAGGAATGAGGCTATATTTTTTGGTTTTTTTTCTTTTGATTTTTGGTAAAAATACGCAACATGATTTTTTTAGTGTATGGAGTCTTTTGGTGGAAAAATAAGTTTTTTTTAGGTGTTGATAGAGTGGGTATATGGTGATGGTCTTTGGGCAAGGTTTGATGTTTAATTGTAGCAGTTTAGGTTGGTTAAGGCCACAAGCAGTGGTGGTGCAGACTTGTGAGGGGAGGTTGTTTAAAGGGGTGGTGAATTGGGTGGAGGTGACAGTGGCAGCAAACAGAATAGAGAGTTGGAATTTTCGCTTTTTTTTTGCTTCTTACTCTTGTTTCTCTCTTTGAAAAAAATCCCTCGTTGTCAAATTGCTGAAGGTTATTATAGTATGAGAGAATTTGAAGTCTCTCTGCTTGGTGTCCAGCAAATTGACTTAATTTGATTGATGGTTTTGGAACTTTGTTGCAGCAATGGCTACTGGCTTTTAGGACAGTGGAACATGCTTATTTTGGGGATGTGGTGCCTGCTGGTTCTGAGTATAGGGAAAGTGAAGGGTAATTGATCAAATTAGGTTGAAGGTGAATAAGGTAAAATGATAAGGGGAAAATGGACTGCTAAAATGATGAGGCAATTTGGGAGGAAGGGAAAGTGAGGATTTTGGGAGAATTGAATGCGAGGGGAAGGCTGCTGTCATGCCGTCATGTAAGTTGACCCTCTTCATAAATTGTGACAGAAGAAAGTGAGAATCTATAATTTATAAAATATATAAAAGCTGTCCCCAATTAGTTTTAACGGGAACAGTTCAGCAATGATATCAAATGGATTGGAGGGTAATTTTTATTTTTATTCTTCTCCAGAAGCTTCTTAGTTCTTTGAAAAGAGCATTCCTTTTTTCGATTTCCTTCTTCAAATCTCATTCACTTCCAAGTAAAGCGAGAGAATCGAGTGCCCCAATCTTAATATCTATAATATTTTCTGTTTATTTAGGCCCTTTTAATGGGTAGGAGGGTTGCTGCAAAACTGTTGTTGAAATGGATTTGATCTCTGAACAAAATGGGGTTGTTTCAGCTGAGCTACGGGCTTAACATCTACACAGAGGCTTACTGACTCATTGGCAACTTCTGCTGAAGTTTCCCCTGATCCATTTGGAGCAGAAGCTAAATATTTTATAGAAATTTGCCATTTGAATAGAGATGTGAGTGAATGAATACTTTAAGTTGACTTTTGCGCATGCATTTTGTATAGATAGTCTAAATTCAAGGTTGATTTTGCAGGTACGCATTGCCCTTGAAGGTGTTGACAAATTTAGTAAGGCTTTAGCCAAGGACCCCCAGAAGAAAGACGAGAAAGAGGACAATCTGGTGAGTTGTTGTTCAAGAAAGGTGAACGATGAGGAATTGATCCTTTATTTTGAATTTCTTTGAATTTTTTTTTTTTTCTGTTCTGATGTCATGGAATGGATCCTTTATTTGAGCTTTCAATCCATAATTAAGAGGATATATTTTTAAAAAAATTTTATTTATTCATCCAGACACTTTTGAACTTGCATGCACCAAACCTTATAAAGTACAAGCCTCGAGGAGCTCTTCGAACAATTTTTAAGGAATTGAGATTCGTTTCCAAGACACGGCAACGAGGAAGCTGCCACTGACAGCTCCAATCTCGTTGCTGTTGATAAAGCTACCGAAGGTGTCTTCATGGGAGAACCTGACGTCTCTTTTGTTGATTGCAATGGCGATGATGATAAAACCAGTGCTGATTATTAGTTTGATTTGTGCTCTCACTTTGGTATATTTTCTTCTTCCTCACTTTCTTTAAGATTTAGTTTTTTAATCCCCTGACTTCCCCCTTTCTAATTTGCTGGACACATCGTTAATGTATTTAAAAAAAAATTAAAGGGGTAATTAAGGAATATAAGATTTAACTTGCTAGATTGATTAAGAAGTGATTAAAAAACTGAATATTTCTTATCTTCAACTTTTCAATCTCTCAACAGAAACAGTGGATGAGGAAAAGAATAATTTCTAGCCAGTAAAGCTAAGGAGTGGGATTTTATAGTCAGCTATATTGTATGTTTTATTGATCATCTGCTTTTATTTGATTACAATGTAACAAAATAGCGATTCAGGATGAAAAAAAAGATAGCAGAATGTGGCTGCTCATAGAATGTGGGGTTTCCCTTCTACTATTCAAATGGAGAGTTGATTGTGCAGTCTTATACATTGGATTCAACTGTTTGCTTGGGCTTAGCATTCAATCTCTTTCATATATTCTAAAAGTAGTCTGGATAAGTTAGTTTTGTTGTTAAATAAAGTTATTAGTTTTTGATGCATGGGGTGCATGCAAGCAGATGGTAAAGAATACGGTGAGTAGGATGTTATGATATAGTTGATAATGATGTATTCTATACGGGCTTATGGAGTATTACTGTGACATAAAGGATGAATATTTCTAATAAAGATCAATGGGCTTGACATGAATGATTCTTTTCTTTCAGTTATTGTCTTAAACTGAGATCTTTTAAGTCACTGTTAAGTTTGAAATGAGTCATTTCTTCAGAAATTTATAACTGGTTTATTGCACCAGTAGCACATAAGTTTAGGAACAAATATTCTTTTGAATATTTGCTTGGTTAGTTATATTTGAGATTTGAGTTCTGGTAGATTAACGATTATAGCCATCAAGCTATAATTAATAAAAATCCTATTGAACTCATGCTAAACTTTGTTACAGTCATTTGGTGACAAACAGAATCAGTATTGATTTTAGGCAATGACTAAACCCATGAGATTGAACTAAATGGTTTTTGCTTGCATAAAAACATAAGATGCTATGGTATTCACGGGGAACAAAAAAAAAAAAAAAGTTTAAGTTATTTCTCTTACCATGCTCTTCACCATTATATTTCTGTTACTTTGAAATTATGTCCCTATGCTAGCAGACAAGATTTCAAGAGGGTTGGAAAGAGTGGAAAAAAGGGGGAGAGAGAATTGAATGGGCTAAAAATGGATAGAGAAGTAGAGAAATGGTTACCAAAATAGAAAATGGCAGCAGAAAAGTGGCATATAGTGAGTGATGAAAAGAGAGTGAAAATGAATTCAAAAAAGAAAAGATTGAGAATAGTAGAGGAATTAAATTTGTGCCATAAAATTTTTGAACTTGCTACCAGTGTGTAAGACAATAATCTTTTATTTTCTTATATTATCAAAATAGTTGTCATGCTTAATGCTGCTTTTTATGAAAATTGAGTTGTGCTGTAAATGGAGGTTGTATGGTTTGTGTAGGGAGTGTACTTGCCTCAAAAGCTACTCCTGAGACTTGGATTAAAATGGTGAACTCAATGCAAGAAGGGTCTTTGTCCGCCCGCCTTGGGATTACCATGATATATGGGATTGATGCAGTTCATGGCCACAACAATGTATATAAGGCCGCCACTATTTTTCCTCATAACATTGGTCTTGGAGTGACCAGGCAAGTTATATATCTTAAGGAAAACATGTTCTTTGATTTTTTTTATCATTCAAGGTTATACATTCTGCCTAAGGTATGGATTTTCAATTTTGATTTGTCATATAGAAAGCTGTTATCCTATCTTGTATTAAGTGCCTTTGAGATTCAAATCGCTTGACCTGCATTGATAGGTATGGTACTTAATTTAGAGGATGAAATTTGAGTAATTGTGAATTGCATTGTCTTTAGTCGAATGATGTTACCATGAATTTTGCATTCTACAAGGGTGATTATTATTACATAGTTGTTTACTTTAGAATTTGATCACTTCAGCCTTTTGGTTCCTTATGATCTTTCCATAACTTTAGAGCATATCTGATTAATTGTGATGGTCTTCTTTAGCCCTCATGTTCTGGTACTTGAATTTGATTAATTTTCTTACTTTTGTATAATTTTGTGTTTTGATATATTCTTTTTGTTGTTGTCCTATTTTTGTGGATATGTGAATCTCAAGCCATTTGCCAGGTGTTGGCATATGGGTCTAAGGATGATTTAGTTACTGTTTTCAGTTAGACTAAGATTTTTTACTTTTCTATATCTTATATGGTTCTGAAAGCTTTAGTAGTTATAGGGTTGGTAATTGACCGAGAAACATCTGAAAGATGAAATTTTTAAGTAACTTTTTTGTTTAGTTTGGATAGGAGTTTTGGTCAAAAAGCTGCATCTTATAATTTTGATCAAGCTTAGCTATGAAGCTGAAAGTATTATTGGTAAGAATTAAATCTTCAAGAATTTAAAGTTATAGCTAGAAAATTGGGAAACATAAGTTATGTGGCTTGAAATCTATTGTTGTAGTTCTATTCTACTTTGAAAATAAGATAGTTTATAATCGGTAGAATTACGAAATGGACCTGAGGATCCTTTCATTGGATATCAGACATGAAAGAAAAGTGGATGGAAAGCTTTTCATGAACTTTTATAATGAGATGCTTACATATGTTTGGGGCATCATTATTTAAGATTGTGAATTATTCCCAACTATAATTTTTGGTACTTAATTTCTAATGGGCATTATTTTTTGGTGGTAGAACTGAATATAATTTAGACGATGACCTGTTGGATGGAGAGTTCATGTTGACAGGAAAATGGTATCAAAGAAAGAACATAGAGGTACAATTTTTATATTATGAATATTATGATTAAACAATATTTACTTCATTATTATGGAGCTCGCAGCATAGGGCGGGCCTGCAAACTAGTTTCATTTTATGTTCCTCGCGAATTATTTTCATACATTAATTTTTAAAAGAAGTTGAAAAAAAAAAATTAATGCACTGTGCTTAATCTGATACAGCATGAGAAAAAGTGTTGTCTCAGGGAAAGCATGATCCATAAAGGCTATGAACATTGTGTCGTGTTGGACCATTCTATTAGTTTTCATGGATCATGTTAGCATAATACATTAACTAATAGTATAGAACTTGCACGATACATTAACACTGGGATTTAATTTTTAATAGGCACGGCGCATTTGACACCTCTAACTTTATTTTATACAAAATGATCTAAAAACATTTAATTTAAAATAAAGCCGAAATGCGCCTAACAAAATAAATCAAATTAACAAGCTTAAATCTGTCCAAAGTTAGATGTTCAAATCAAAAATAAAAATTAAATGCGATTAAATTATTTCTAACAAAATTAGATATCTATTTATGAAAGTGTTGTTTTATGTGAAAAAGCTGTTTTATGAAAATGTTACTCTATGACTATGTTCCGTAAGAGAGTAGTTTTGTGAATAAAAGAGTATAGTTTTGTGAATAACTGATCTGTGAAAAATCTATTCCGTAAATGGTTGTTCAATGAAACAATCTTGATACATGTTTTGACATTAACCTCAATTTTAATAACTTTTAAAAAATATATTAAAATATTAATAATCAAAACTAAATATCTATAAACTAATTTAGAAGTCGATAAGTCAGATAAGAGTCAATTCATTAAAAGTCTAAATCAAACCAAATCATTATTAGACAGTTGGATTAAACTCCTATTGCTGTGAATTGATGCTGCCAACTGTATCATTCTTCAGAAATTGTCTTCCACTTGCTTTGATAAAGAAGATAATTGCCAGAAACCGAAATGATATTAACTATTTGATTGCAGGTGGTTTGCACCCTTGGAGGTACTGTGTTAGTTGTTATCCGGCTCCTACGTGTGATCTGGGTTACAGTTTCGTATTTCGAATTAAGTGGGAACAGTTTTAACCAGGGTGAGGGTTACTACTTCCGCACTACACAGCTAATAACATAACCTTATCTTTGGCTAAAGGCTAAAGACTAAAGTGATCTCTTTCAGAGTTTGGAAAGAGCACCGCTCCAGAATCCAAAAAATCTATGGATTTGGAATTTTTTACGGATGTGCTATTGTAAATGTGACAATCATACTAGTTTACACTGATACTATTGAATCATTGATCAAATGGTTAATGTACCCTGACCTTACTTGTGCAAGACCGGAAACGAATTCAAACTCGTGTCATGCTTTCCTTCAGCTCAAGTTCCTTTTCATCAATGTAATGGTCTGGAAGTACCAAGACTGTAAAACTCAAATCACTACATACTTTTTCCAGGCTTAAATGCTTTCAAATATTCTGATGTTATTGATACGCCCAGGACATGCCAAGTAAACAGAAAAATCTACCATCAGTATTCCAGCATCTTCCACCGATATGACCAGCTCAACGTGGAAGCCCTGCTTATCATGGATTTAAGAGCCCGCATGAACAGTGAGGGATATTCCTCGAGATATATGCTAAATATCATTCGTCAAAAGACTATAACGGAGCCAACCATCCATGTATGGCTGGTAACTGACCCAAGTGTTTTCGCACCAAGTCAGGGGTTTGGGTCCAGGAACCTCCTAGGCCCCCCATCCCCATCCCTCGGTCCCCTCTCTTCTTTCAGAATTCCAATGATAAAAAGAAAAGAAAAGAAAAGAACAGAACAGAAGAATTGAACTACGATGGAAGGGGAAAAAGGCAAGAAGGAAAAGAAAGAGGGCAATTTTTGGTTAAGTATTCAGAAGGGAATCATTATCCATCTAGTATATAAACATACCATGAAGCACAATACTCGGATCCTGAAGAGGGCGTGGACCCGAAACTAACATACTGAGTGTGTGCTCCAAGATCCACAAACAAAACAACTCATGAACATTCAAGAAACCCTTTAACCTAAATGTACTGGAAAATTTGTACGCGAGTAAGACAAAAAAAATTAGTGAAAAGCAGTATCCATCCTGTACTTTGTTGTGAAGGCTATAGTTGTTAGCTCAAGATGAAGTAAAATGGCTTTATTTAATGATCACAATATCAGCTTTTTAACAAACCCACTGTGAAAACAAAGTTGACTCTAACATGGAAGCATCAGTAATTCTGAACAAGCAGCTGTCTTGTAAAAAAAAATAATCATTCTAGGAGATTCTGTTCAGGTATTTGTACAAAGATGACTGTTAAGGCTAACAGTTGATATATGGAGTAAAAGAACACATTCCGAAACAAAACAATGAAGATGTTCGGGTACTAGATTTAGCATTCTTTTAGACAGCGATAGTGGCTCCATGACTCGTGCTGAGAAACCAAATATAGTGTCTCTTTGGTTTAACATGATACAGTATACTTTTTTGGCGACGACTGAAGGAGGGAGCATTGCAAATTAATGCTCTTATCACTAATTGACAAGGGATTTTCTAGATTATGTTCTTTCAAAACCACCGCCAATATGCAACCACTCTGGTGATGTACCATGACTGTATTCGCTTGTCTCTTGTGAACCAAATGCCATACCAGTAGCATCATAAGCTTGTTGGCCATACTGAAATACCAAATCAATTGTTATAACAGATATAAGTCAGGAGAAAAAGGAAAGAGATCTCTTCAATGTATCACTCCAAAGTTTTTCCCCCCTAACATGGTCAGTGCTACTGAATGATGTCTATAATTATTTCATTCAAGTGAAAATAGCACCAAAAAGTTTGCAAAAAAATATCGAGACCTCAGTGAAATTACTCACTTGAAGACAGATTATTCAGGAATTACATTCATAGTATATTTATAATCTGTTTTTACTAAGTTATGACAATGCTTAAGCAGGAAAAGATGCAATCCATTAAGAATTTCAGGTAAGATGTATTGGCGTGTGAGCTACTAATTTTACCAACATGACATATGAAATTACTAATTACTTGGAAACTAGAAGCCAAAAAGTATATGCAAGAAACAAAGAATTTGAAAAACAATAATGACATTTGAATATGTTCTCTTCACTAAATTGTAATTCCAAGCCTTATCCAATTTACCCTTACTATAGAAAACAAAATCTGCCAACCGGTTTCTGAAGTGATTAATCACTTAGGCAATATGGATGTGCTCGTCCTTATTTTGGGCTATTGACTATCAAAGAAGATATCCCTCAACCAGACATGAATTCTAAGCAAAAGATAGTTCAAGTTTGACATGACTTATGAGCCTCTAACTTAAGATGAATGAAAAAGCAACATAGAATGCATGTGTATAAGCTAGCAATTAAAAAAATGTGATAAACTTTTGGGCTCAAATTAATCATATAAAACTACATAGTCAACAACAGAATAGGTTCTTACATCTTTAGGAGGAAATACTTCAATGGCAGGGATCATTCTTGAATTGACTGCTTCAAGCTTCATTGACAAGAACTACAACAACAGTAATGTTTCAGAACGCAAGTTTGAGATTAGTTGGGAAAAATGTAAAATAAATTCAGTTTAAATAAGCAGGACCACACCTTGACCTGACGCTGTAGTGATTGAATGTAATTAATTATCTCATCAAGGACAAGGGCTTTGCCAATAACCTGAGTCCAAACTAACTTAGCAAGTGGCTTAAAATATGCCATATTCAAGGAGAATGAAGATAAATCTCGATATGGTTTTGGTATTACAAGCATTAGAAAATCACTTACCATGTCACCATATAAGTTATCAATTTACTACTAAGCAGAGACGGGTCAAAGCTCAGTGCACACTAGGCACTAGATTTCTTATACACAAAATATTGAAGAAACTGGCATACAGTTGGTAGACAAGAAACCTTATAGAAATTCCATGGTATACCTTATTGCAACCAGGAACCAGATCCTGAAGAATTTTCATTCTTTCACTAATCTTTTCTCTCCTAGCCTGTCCATAATGATTCAGATCAGTGAAACATATTCAAACCTCCAGCAATGTCAGATTCTATGAATTTTGACGAAAACACCACAATGATGGTAGTACGAGTCAATAAAATATAAAAGATTAGTTACAAGTTCCACAGTCAGAAGGCGTATCCTTTATATCAAATTTTGGTTTTTATTCACCAAAAGGATTTCAGAATGATTTAAGGACTATCCTGATGCAAATTACCCTTTCTGCTAAACTGTGACTATCAGTAGCTTGACCTCTTCTTGCTCGCACATGGATGTAATCTTGTTTAGGTGGCTCTGGTGGTTGAGCTTTTTGTTCCACAGGCTTGCCTGAACTAGGTTCTGCTTCAGCTTTAGAATCATGATTCTCATCTCTACTTCCTGACGCTTTAAGTCTCTTCTCATCATCATCGTTCTGCCCAAATTATTAACAAAACTGTCATATTAAATCTAACTTTCCTTGAATGCTTACTTCCATCATTTCTCCATAGAAACAATTATAAACTCACAAACAAAACACAGGAGTATTTGTTGGTTAGTTAAATTCACTCCTTTGACAGCAATCTAGATCAATATAATAAGAATCACCACAAAACTAAGAAAGAGCAAATCCCATAAAGCCAACAAGAACAGACATTCAAAGTTAAAGAGCTTTAGAAACAAGCTAAATGATAACCAAAATAAACGGTGCCCATCTGAATTAGTACATTTCAGATCACAAATCCAATTGATTAAAGAAATGAAAATTAAAATTAAAATGAAAATGAATACCATGGTATTGCCACTACTAGTGGAGACAACTTTAGCTGCCTCATCTTCCTCATCACGCATTCTCCTAATACCACCCCCTCTCTGCTGCTGCTCCAAGCTAACCGGATAATTACCTGAAACCTCTCGATTAGGGTCCCCGAACTGACCCAATCCAGGTCCAACCTGACCCCTCCTTATCCCAGATTCACTCACTGGATTCTGCCAGATCTCCGGAAGATTGTACCCCCCATCACTCATCATAGCTGGTGGATCCATAAAATAAAACTCACCCTCAAATTTCACATAAAAAACCCAAAAAAAAAGGGAAAAATGTAAACTTTTTTAAATTATTGTTGATTGTTAATAAGGGTGGCTGGCTTTTTCTTTTTCTTTTTATATACGAGGAAGGTGAGCAGAAAGCGAGAGATGATGAGTTTTTTTTTTTTTTTTGTCTGTAGTGCGCTGATCTCCTTAGACAGTGGAGATTGGTTCGCAACTGTGTTTCCTACTTTCGACGAGCTTCGTTCTTTGTTTTTAGTTTATCATCTATTCTCCTTACTTGTGTTTTTCACGTGTTTCTGTTTTGTGAGAGAAAACGACCTCGGGAGTTGCGAACAAGACACTTCCAGTGAGGTTTTCTCGGTGGGTGTCCATTTTTCATGCTTCAAAAACCCTCCTCTTTCTCACGTGCAGCTCCACCTCACTTCTCCACAATCAGATCACTCCATATCTTTAAGTCAACGGTCAGAATCAGTCTTGCAAACTACTAGTGAGATGGATGGACGTGTTTTTCATTTTTTAAGCTGCCACGACAGTACAAAAAAGATAGTAGTGAAAGCAGGTTTGTCTCCGGCAAAGAGACAATATATATCGATTTTAGTTTAACGGCATAAGATATCATAATATTTCATAATTTATCATGATGAACTATAAAAATAAAGGTTTAACAAATAAATATTAAAAATATATATAATTTTATTTAATGTTTTAATTTAACAAATAAAAATTAAAGTATATTTTAATTTTATAATATCAATTTATTTTACGAAATCAACTTAATTAATTATGTTTAATAATATATTTTTATATTTTTTTATCATTATATTTATAATTATTAATTTTTTTTAAGATAAAATATTTCAAATTCATTTTACATCTAATGATATAAATTTTATGATTATTTTCATCTTTTTATGTTAACAATTTTTTTATTTAGAATTCTTTTAATTTAAAAATATCAATATTTTTACATTGTCAAGTTAATTATTTATTTTAATTTTTTGTTATGCTTGTTATTACTTTCTGTTTCATTTAGAATTATCATAACTCTTTTTCAATATTTTACGAAGGTAAATGATATCAATTTTATGATTATTTTTATTTTTTTAATTTATTACGTTAACACTTATTTTTTAGTTTGGGATTACTTTTTATTTATGATAATAATTTTTTACGTTACCAATTTAATTATTTACATAATAATATTATGTTTTTATATTTGTTCTTATTTTTTATTACGTTTAGGGTTATCACAACCTTTTTGTAAGGTGTTACAACATTTCTAATACATTTTATACAAAATGATACAAATTTTACAATTATTTTCACATTTTTATGTAAATATTTATTTTTTGATTGAATTATTTTTTATTTATAATAATAATTCTTTTATATTGTTAATTTAATTATTTATGTTAAAATAATTTTTTTACGCTTGTTCTTATATTTCATTACGCTTAAAATTATCAAAACTTTTTTTTAAGGTATTATGATAGTTTTAACCTATTTTACACAAAATAATTTTAATTGTACGACTATTCTCACATTTTTACTTATGATACTTTTAACATATTTTACGTTAAATTATACCAATTTTATGATCACTCACCTTTTTACATTAACACTTATTTTTAGATTTAAAGTTATTTTTTATTTATAAAAATAATTTTTTTATATTATTAATTTAATTATTTACGTTACAATAAAATCCGTTATGTTTGTTCTTACATTTTATTATATTCAGAATTATCACAACTTTTTTGTAAGTATTATGACATTTTAAATATATTTTATGTTAAATATATTAATTTTACAATTATTCTCACTTTTTTATTTTAATACTTATTTTTTATTTAGAATTATTTTTATTTATAATACTAATTTTTTTACATTACAAATTTATTACGTTTCAATAATATCTTTTTACATTTATTTTTATTTTTAATTAAATTTAAAATTATTACAATTTTTTTTTAAGTGTAATGATATTTCTAACCATTTTATGTAAAATAATACCTAATTTATGATTATTTTTACCATTTTATGTTAACTCTTATTTTTTGTTTAAATTATTTTTTATTTGTAATAATATTTTTTTTACATTTTCAACTTAATTATTTATGTTATAATAATATTTTTTTATACTTCTTGTTACCTTTTATTAAGTTTAGGAGTATCATAACTTTTTCTTAAAAGTGTTATAATACTTCTAACCATTTTATGTCAAATGATTTCAATTTTTTGATTATTTTCACTTTTTTATATTAACACTTATTTTTGGGTTTAGAATTATTATTTATTGATAATAATAATTCTTTTATGTTGCTCAAAATATTATTTATGTTATAATAATATTTTTTATAATTGTTTCTACTTTTTATTATGTTTAAAATTATCATAAATTTTTATTAAGGTATTCTGACACTTCTAATCTAATTTTCACAAAATGACACCAATTTTATAATTATTCTTATCATTTTATGTTATGACATTGTAATATATTTTACTCCAAATGATTCTAATTTTTTAGTTATTCTTACATTTTTACATTAACACACATTTTTTTTTTTGTTTAGAATTACTTTTTATTTATAATAATATTTTTTTTAATGTTATCAACTTATATTTACATTACAATAAAATCTTTTACACTTGTTCTTATCTTTTATTATGTTTAAAATTATCACAAGTTTTTCTTAAGGTATTACGACACTTCTAATATATTTTACACCAAATGATATCAATTTTATGATTATTCTTACTATTTTACGTTAACACTAATTTTTTTACGTTACCAATTTATTATATTTCAATAATATCTTTTTATATTTGTTATTACTTTTCATTACGTTTAAATTTATTGCAATATTTTTTTAAAAGTGTAACAATACTTCTAACTATTTTACATTAAACAATATCAATTTTATGATTATTTTTACGATCTAACTCTTAACTTTTAATTTAAAATTATTATTTTGTTTGTAATAATAGTTCTTTTATATTGCCAACTTAATTATTTATGTTATAATAATATTTTTTTGCATTTGTTATTACCTTTTATTACGTTGAAAAGTATTACAACTTTTGTCTTAAAAGTGTTATGATACTTTTTACTATTTTATGCTAAATAATACAAAATTTATGATTATTCTCGCTTTTTTGACACTAATACTTATTTTTTTATTTAGAATTGTTAATTATTTGTAATAATAATTTTTTACATTGTCAAAAATATTTTTATGTTACAACAATATTTTTTACACTTGTTTTTGCTTTTTATTACACTTAAGTTTATCACAACTCTTTGTTAAGGTGTTACAATAATTCTAATTTAATTTATACCAAGTGACATCAATTTTACAACTATTTTTATTTTTTTACGTTACGACACTTCTAACATACTTTATACAAAATTATTCTAATTTTACTCTTACTCTCACTTTTTTATGTTAACACTTTTTTTTGTTTAAAATTATTTTTTATTTATAATAATAGATTTTTTATATTGTCAACTTAATTATTACTTTATAATAATATATTTTAAGCTTGTTCTTATCTTTTAATACATTTAAAATTATTATAACTTTTTCTTAAGGTATTATGACATTTCCAACATATTTTACGCTAAAATATATTAATTTTACGATTATTTTTATATAGTTATGTTAACACCTATTTTTGGTGTAAGATTATTTTTTATTTATAATACTAAATTTTTCGTTTCCAATTTAATTATTTAAGTTTTAATAATATTTTTTTACACTCATTATTATTTTTCATTACATTTAGAATTATCACAATATTTTTTTAAGGTGTAACGATATTTGTAACCATTTTACGTCAAATAATATTAATTTTACGACTATTTTTAGTTTTTTTACATTAACTTTTATTTTTTTGTTTAAAATTATTTTTTATTTGTAATATTATTTTTTTTACATTACCAACTTAATTATTTTTGTTACAATAATATATTTTTATGCCTGTTGTTATTTTTCACTACATTTATAACTATAATAACTCTTTGTTAGGATGTTACGATACTTATAACTTGTTTAATGTTAAATGATACTAATTTTACGATTATTCTCACTTTTTTACGTTAACACTTATTTATTGATTTAAAATTATTCTTTGGGTTTAAGATAATAATTCTTTTATATTGTCAACTTAATTATTTACGTTATAATAATATTTTTTTTACAATTGTTTCCACTTTCATAACATTTAAAATTATCATAACTCTCTTTTAAGATGTTACAATATTTCTAATACATTTTATACTGAATGATGCCAATTTTATGATAATTCATACCTTTCTATATTTCATCTAACTTGTTTATGTTACTAATATGTTTTTAAGTTTTAGCTATTTTTCTTATATGTTTAAAAAATAAATAATTAAAATTTTAAATTGATAACTTAATTATTTATGTCACAATAATTTCTTTTTATAATTGTTCTTATATTTAATTACGTTTAGAACTATAATGGCTCTTTCTTAATATATTACAATACTTTTTATCCGTTTCATACCAAATGATACATACAAACAATAATTAATCAAAATTTTATGTTGTTATCATAATTTTTTATGTTATAATAATATATTTCTATGTTTGTTCTTACATTTCAATATGTTTAGAATTGTCATAAATTTTTCTTAGTATGTTATGACACTTCTTACATATTTTTTATCAAATGATACGAATGTTATGTTTCCTCTCACCTATTTACGTTATTTATTTTTTATTTATTAGATATTTTTATATATTTAGGGGAATAATAATTAATTAAAATTTTACTTTGTGAATTTAATTATTTAAATTTTAATAACAATTTTTTACGATTATTCTTGTATTTTATTATGTTTAAAATTATCATAATTCTTTCTTAGGTATTATGACACTTCTAATATATTTTATGGTGAATGATACAATTTTTACAATACCTTTCACCTACTTATGTTATTAAATTTTTTATTAATTTTTAATTCTAAAATATAATTTCCTTTATATTATTTTTCATTCTTGAAAGTATTTTTTAACTATTTTTCTTATATATTTATAAGAAATTATTAATTTAAATTCTCATTATTAACTTAATTATTTTTGTTAAATAATTCTTCTATATTTTATATTTAATTATGTTTAAAATTTTTCATAATTCGTTTTTAGCATATTACGACACTTCTATTCTATTTTACATAAATTGATATAAATTTTATTATTTCTCTCATCTATTATGTTAATAATTTTTTATTTTATTTTAAATATAAATTCTTTTAGATTAATTTTTTTCTTTGAAAGAATTTTTGTTAATATTTTTTAAAATTTCTTTATAATTATTTTTTTATTTTATAATCTTTTTAGCTATTTTAGAATATACCAATTGCCTTAAAAAAAATTTAAAAAAGAATATTTTTAATAATTATTTTTATTTAAGTAATTTCATAAACATGTAATAAAGTAGAAAATAAAAAACTTTTACTTAAAGTGAAAATTATTTAAATTTTGTATAGGATTTTATAAATTTTGTTTTACAATTTTATTACCTAATAACATGTTTACCCTCTCACTCTACTTTAAAAATTTAATCGATAGTTGGATATTTAACTTATATAATCTAATTGGTTATTTTTACTACATTATTATAGGCTAAAAACTTAAATTTACTCAGAAGGTCCGCCAGTAACGAAAAAAAAAAAAAAAAAGGTGCTTATTTTTATTTTTATTTATTTATTTTGGATTTGATTAACAAATGTTTTAAGAAATTTTTTTAATAAGCTAAAATATTATGTATTCATAATAATATTTTTATATTAAATATGATAATCAATAGTTGATATATCAAAAAATAAATTATTTTATAGAATAATTTTAAAATTATATTTTATTCTTATTTTTGAGTGTATATATGTTAGTACTATGTAAATATAAGTTATATATCGCATATAAATATATAAAACTAAAACTTTTAGAAAAAAAAATAATGTGAAAGGTTTATTCTTTTGACACATATAATCTCAAATAAATATCATGTGTCATATATTTAATCATTTTAATTTCATTTTGAGAGAAAATTTATTTTGATTTTATTTAAATTTTAAAATATTTTATATAATAAATTATATTTATTTACTTTTATATTTTTAATTGATTTACCTTTTATGTAGATGTGAGCAAATATGAGATTTAATAAATAAAATTTTTGACAAAATTGATTATTATTTTTTAATATTCATTGTTGCTGTCTTATTTATTACAATTTAATTCAATTTATCTTATATTAATAATTAAAATTGAAATTTCAAATTTAAAATTAGAAATTAGAAATTAATTTTATCTTGAATATCTTCTTTCTACTTTTTTCAAACAAATTAAATTGCTTACTTTGACTATTCAGTAACGATATTAATTTTGGTTTTGAATTTGGTAAGAATTTTTAATTATTAATCCAATGAATATATAAATGGCAGAGAATTCAACATTAAAATTTCAAATGAAAAAAAAAATTCTGCCTCTAAACATATTTTTCTAGCATAACAACTTCTCAACAAAAAATGATATAATAATACTAAGATTTTCATTGATTCCATTTCCTTATTTTATGAGTTTTTGAGAAAATATTACATGACTATTACTATTAATTTGAACATTTTCTTGTAATTACTCCTAATTTTAGTGTTAGTCAATTCGTATTCAACAATAAATAAGATGTTTTGGAGATGCCCACTTTACTATCAACTCAAGAGTATGACCATTACAATTTGCTTTCTTTCATTATTTTCGAGTCTATCTCTAATATAATTTGTTGCATATTGCCTTTCTTGCACAAATTTCAGCCAAAGTAATGTAACTTTACACATCTCCAAGCCTAAAGTAAAATCCATACACCAAGATTGCATAGAACTCCTAATTCCCTTTTTTGTTTTTCCTCTTTTAGTATTTTTTCTTATTTAATTTTTTCAGAGATTTTTTTTTTTTTAAATTATACAAATGCATGTTTGAATTCGTTGAGTATATATAACTTTTTTGAAGTTATATTTGACATTTTTTATAATTTTTATTTGAAAATATTTATGTTCTCATATAAAATTTTTAATTATATTATAACTATATATATAATTACATATAATTACATATATGCATATCTAATGGGTTAAAACTAGCATGTTATTAAATGGGGATCAAGCCTGATGTGATTAGTTTAATAAAATGATTGTGTTGTTGATAATGATTGGAAAGTTGATGATGGAATTGTTCGTGTAATGTCACCTGATGACACAGAGCAGTATCAAATTTTGGAACTAAGGAGCTATCTAATTCACTATGACAAAGCTTTCCCACTTGTATTGAACTTGATTTAATTTGGACTTTGTACGGATTTTTCCATCCAAAATGTTGTCTGGACAAGTTATCAAATAATTAAATATTATAAAATTTGAAATTTAATTTAATTAATTTATATAATCACCTTTAAATATATAAAATTTTTATAAATTATAATTTAAATCTCAACACTTGTAATTTTTTTTAACTATAATTTTTTTATAAAAATATATATTATAAAATGTTTGATTCTATATTATCATGTCATATGATTATGATTAGTAAGAGATTTAAAAACTTTTAAGTCTCAAATTTGAATTTTGTTATATACAAATTTAATCCAAACTTAGGTTAAATTATTAGTATCTATTAATTACATTTATATCTTTTTTGTTTTTTTATGAGTTTATATTTCATATATTATCAATGATAAATTTTATACACTATCAATAAATTAGATGATGTCACCTTATTAATGAGTAAATATTAGCTTTTAAAATAATTAATTTTTTTAAAAAAACTTACTCATTAATAAGGTTATATCTTCTTATTCACTTCATAAATGAAATATTATCATCTAATTCACAAATGAAATGTTATCATCTAATTCACTGACAGCATATTATTTAAAACTAATAGTAATATTTGTGTCATGTGCGTGGAAACTTAAAAGTCATTTTATTGTAATTGTGATTTCATTTTATATATTTACTCTCATATAAAATCATTAAATATTAAAGCTTTTTTGTGCAAAATATTAAAAATATTTTGATGATTATATATTTTTTTTAAAAATTAAACCACACTAAAAATTTGATTTTAATGATAATGTTGGATTTATTAAAATATTTCAGTATTGTAGATATCAAATTTGATCATAACATTTTTAACATGATTGACCTAGGTTTATTTGCGAACATGGGCCGAAACCATTAATATAAGACTGTCATAACATATAGATTCGAAAATCTATAGCTAGATTTAACAAATGAATGGAGTCACCACCAATCTTTTTATTAGGTGTGATTGGTCACCTAGAGAATCTATCCTTTTAAGGAACTCCTAAGCTTAACTAAAGGTCCCTAAAAGAATAGGTTCAGGTCTACTAACCAGGTCTACTAACCAGAACAGGGTTTGAAAATTCGGTTACATGTGGGGAAGGTTATAACACCCCCACATGCCCATCCCAAGGATGGTACCATATTATTTCAAATTTATCCTAAGGTTTGGAGTCTAATGGTTTCAAGTTTTATGTTAAATATTGAAAATAATTTTTAAGATTCTCCATTAATTTGGTAGAACTCTTAAAAAATACTTCTTCACCTCAAGAGTATTCAAGAATCTCATTTGATTTCTTGAAGAGACTCCGTCGTCGGAAAAAGATTTTTTTTTAATTTTTTTATTGGAAATAAATTTAATTATTCCACCATTTGGGCCAAATTAAAAATATTTTTTCTTTTGAATTTCTAAAATTTTCACCATTTTGGTCTATTTAGAAATTTTCTTTTTCTCTTTTTTTCTTGAAAAGAAAATAATATGACAATTATTTTTATTAAAATTTCATCTAAATTATTCCACAATTTGGGTTAAATTTAGAGAAAATTTCTCACATAGAGATTTTCTTAGGAATTTACCATTTGAAATTTCTAAAATTCTCATATTTGGGTAATTTGTATTGAATTCCAAAATTTTTTTATATTTTTATGTTTTTAATTTTTTTTATTTGAAAATAAATATTAATTATTGTTATTAAAAATTTATCTATATTATTCCACCATTTGGGACAAATCTAGACAAATTTTTCATCTCGAAATTTTATAAAAATTTTCATTTAAAATTTTTATAAATTTCATTATTAGATAATTAATATTTATTCTCAAATATTTATTTTATTATTTTATTTTATTTTGATAAAATAAAAAAAACAAGTAAAATAAATAAATAAAATAAAATAAATAAGAAAATATCATAAATCTAAAAAACGGCTCGGCTCAAGCTTGGGATACGGCTCGACTCAAGACAAAAATTACGGTTCAGATGCGCTGCTCGAAATCTCGACTCGGCTCGACTTGGTTGGAACTCAAGTAGAGAAACGGCTCATTGGTTCAGGTGCGCTACGGGTTGGGTCGGATCTTGGCAAAATGCGCGGATCCTGTGGGTTTACTAATGTAAAAACGACGTCGTTTTTGGGAGGATATATAAGCTGAAAATCGATTTTTTTTTTCAGAATTCCCTTTTCCCCTTCTCTTTCTTCCATTTTTTTTCTTTTCCTCCTTTCTAAACAATTTTATATTTCGATTGAATTCCTATCGAAATCTAGAAAAAGCCATCGAAATCTTCAAATTTGGCTCGAAAAACTCGTCAAAAAATTTAAAATTTATCAAAAAATTTCGTCGCATTCTGAGAAATTTTTAAAAATTTTCCAAAAAGATAACTCCAAAAATTTAAAAAAACTTCTTAAAATCCTATACTGCCTCTAAACACTTTTTTCTTTTGTTTCACCTCTCTGTTTTTTTTTTCCTCCATCCCTTATATGTGATTTATGGACCTATTTATAGGGATTGATCAAAAGAGTTTTTGATCAATCCCAACTTCTTATGAGATTTGGATTCAATCTTTGAATCCAATCCCAACTCTGCCAATTCTCAAATCACGGCCAAATTCATTCTAATTTTTTTATCCTAATCCTAATCTTAACCAAAAATTAATCAAAATAAAAAAGATAAATATATTAATAGATAACAAAAAAATAATTAGATACATAAAAGAAATAGATAAATAATAATAAAAAAATAAAAGCAGATAAATAATAAAAATATTAATAGATAAAAAAAATAAAAATAAAAATATATATTAATAAATAGATAAATAATAAAAATAAAAATAAAAGCCAATTGGGCCTGCTAATTGGATCCTGAATCGGATCCAATAGGCTTAAGCCCAAATCCTATTGGACCAGGCTTGATGGCCTTAGGCCCAGACCAAATAGAGTGTCTACAGTTGCCCTATTTGCATATTTTCTGTGAAATATGAATTATGCAAAGACGTAGACACCCATTCAAGACTCAACTTGACATTTTTTGCCCCCCTTTTTTTTTACCAAAGCTCCTCTAAGTAGAGGCTCTACGACTTTGCAAAAAATAAACAAAGCTCCTCTAAACAGAGGCTCTACGACCTTAAAAATAAATGGCTCTCCTAATCAGAGGCTCAACAATTTTGAAAAATAAATGGCTCTTCTAATCAGAGGCTCAACGACTTTGAAAAATAAATAAATTCTTTAAGCAGAAGCACCATGACTTTAAAAATAAATGCTTCTCTAAACGGAGGCAACACAACTTTGAAAGTGAATTGCTCATCTAAATAAAGGCACAACGACTTTGAAAAATAAATTGCTCTTCTAAACAGAAGTAACAAAATTTTGAAAAAAATAAATTGCTCTTTAACAATCATGTCCAAAGGAGTTATAGATCTTGAATGAAGGAATTTTGTAATGGGAACTCAAGGATTCACAATTTGAGTTCAACATTCAAAGGTTTAGATTTGCAAGAATCTTTCAACTTCGTAAGAATTTACTGAAATTTGATTTTCAAAATTTCAGTTTCATTCAAATTTGTAATATCTCGAGATTTGTATTTGTAACTTGCAAGACTCGTATCCAACATTTAAAGATATTTATTTGAATTTTGGAGATTCACATCCAAAAGTTCAAGGCTTTTCAAAGGTTTTCATTTGGCAAACTTGGAATTCATATCCAAAAATCTAAAGCTTTTCATTTGAATTTTAGAGATTCACATCCAAAAATTCAAAGCTTCTCATTTGAGTTCAAAGGCTCACATGGAATAAAACTTAGAGTTTTACATCTAAGTTCAAAGGTTCTTATTTAAAACATTAGAAATTCATATCCAAAAAGTTGAAGCTTTGTATTTTGGAGATTCACATCCAAAAGTTCAAAACTTTTCATTTGTTCGAATATTCACATTCGATGAACTTTAGGGTTTCACTCCTCAAATATTCTCATTTTGAAACTAAAAAATTCTCATTTGAGTTTTCAAAAAATCTCATCAAAATATTCAAAATTTATTTTTCAAGTGACTCAAAATTTTGCATGAATGAATTTTGTTATGACCAAAAATGCAAATGCCTTTTTAATGATGCAAATGCAACAACCTAGATTCTCATAGTACCATGCATGTCCAAACAAAGTTTAATTCATCAAATTATGTGCATGTACTATTCAAGCAATTATGCAAACATGATACATATAATACGAATATTAATAATGTCATGAAATCCTAAATAATTGTGGTAATATGGCTATCGAAACTCCACCATTTTACATTTCTTCCTTGTTCAGTTTTTCAATATTTTGGGACAAGTTTCTTCAATCAATCATCACTTGACCATCATTTATGGGCTTTTCAGCACTAATAAATTTTAAAACAAGTTTCATCCACCATCACTAGGTCACTACTCATAGGTGTCTCAACATTAACCATTCTGAACAAACTTCATCATCCGTCACTAGGTTACACTCATAGGTTTCTCAACCCTAACCACTTTATCCACTGATCCATATTATTTTCATTATTCAATCATAACTCGCAAGTCATGTTGACCAATTCATCATTTGGTCATATCACCTTTCAAGTTTATGCATTTTCTTCATTTGTTGGCCAACCCATCACCATTTTTATCATTTGACTAGACCACGTGTTATCTCAAATCATCTTTCTCAAGCTTCTATGATTTCTTCATTTTTTTTTTATCATTTTAGATTTCTTTTCAAATGAATGCGAGACTCTTTTAAGTACATATTCATTCATTCATTATTATTTCAATTCTTGACAAATACAATACAATCAAGTATTTTCTCAATTCATTTTAGAAATGTGAGAACAAAAGAATGGAATGTGCATTAAGAGAATGAGAAATGAGTCTTGGTACCAAAGTAAATGAGAAAAAAAACAAGTTGAATGTATGACATTGGGACAAATGAATATTCAAACAATTTTGAACATTAATTCAAGATTTTTTTTCAAAAACTCATTCCATTGATTGTCAAAATCATTTTGAGCTCATCAAACTTTACTCCAGCTTTAGAAGATCTTTAAATGCATTGATCTTCTATATATTTGAGCTATTCATCTAACTTTCAGCTCAGAGATTTGGTCTACCAAAATTACCTTTCGGGTTTTTAATTTGAGTCTTTCTTTTTCCTCCTTTCATCTTTTTTTTTCATTTTCTTTTTTTCACCTTTCACCATTTTCTTTTCTTTTTTTTTCATCTTTCATCCATTGTTGATATCTCTCACACATTAATCTTTAGGGCAATAACATGATTTCATCATGAGCACATCTTTGCCCAACATATGATTATTCAATTCGAGCATAATAATATCTTTGAGTACTAGTAGATGATTTACTATACTCAAAGTTACTAAAATTTGATCTTTCACCTAAAGATGAAGAAGCTCTAGAAATATCATAATGGTACTTTTTGGCTTTTTTTTTATCGAACTATACAAGTATTTTGACCTTCACTAGATTCAATAGATGGATTTACTTCGTATTTTACCATGTTAATGAAAAGTTTACCAGTAGCAACAAGCATAAATTCTCCTCCAAGTAGGTTATAACATCGATTTGCATCCATATTATCACCATAATTCACATTATCACCATCACCATCATCATCACCACACATCATCATTATATGGACTTAAAGCCCCACCATCATCACTCTGACTTGGTGTTAGACTTGAACTTGAATTAGACATATTTTTTTCTTAAGATTGGTATGATTATTCAACATTCATTTCATTATCAAAATTATCTGCAGATAACCAATTAGAGTTTTGATCATCTAACAGAAGATTTTCTTTCTCTTATAGCCATTCTGTTGTAGATCATTATCTTCAAAAGATATTTATAGATTTCCAAAAAATGGTCCATTTATTACAATAAAAAAGAAATTAATTATATGCATTTGATTCAAATTGTTAGTCTAACCATCACACATCAAAGTGACACCCAATTCAGTCCAACGAGCTTTTAATCTATTAATCCATTCATAAACTTGTTGATATTAGACTCTAAATACACAACTAAAATCTCATAAGGTGTTGAAAGTTTTACATATTGATCAACTTTTGCTGCCATAGAAATCAAAATATGCAACCATGGAGAATTTGCTAACTAAAAAGGAAGTCGATCATATACCAAAAATTTTGATACTAATTCACCTATATTTCTTCTTAATGTCTTTAAAAATGAATCACTTATTTTTTGTTTCCTTGAACTCTTACTTCTAACCAATTTAGGTATAGCCCCTTTAATGAAAATTTAGACTCATTTGAAGTTGATTTTCTTATTCTTTCTTTAAAATATTCAGCAGCTGAGCCATAAAAGCTTCGTCTTTATATATATATATATATATATATGTTACTCCAACCACTAGTTCTTTGTCTGAATTCTTGTCTTCTATGCCATTCATGTTGTAATTGGATACTATCTCGCATGGCTTATCTAGTAGTGATATCTTCATCAATAAAATCCTTCATAATCATCTTCCCCTCTTAACTGTGATAAAAATTTTTTTTTCTCCTTTTATTGTCTAACCTTTTTTTATTTGCTTTCTTGGAGGAGTTTCATTATCTTTCTTTTACTATACCTATTAATAATATAGTTAAGAAAAAAGGAGAAAATTATTCGCACATGCTTATGTAATTTTATAATTTTTATTAAAAAATTAACAATAATATTTTCAAATGAATTATAAGAACATAACATACCAATAATGTTGGGGGCTGGTGCAATATTGTCAATTTTATGAGCAATGTGTTTCTTGAAACATCTTATTCCTCATTTTACAACTTTATCACAAAGTTTACATGAAACATTTCCTTTTGTATTTGGCATAGGTGTTCCAAAATGCCAACTTATATCATCACTTGATGCACCATTTACTCTTTTATTCGTAAACTCTTCACGTGGTGGTATATTTGCTATTTTGTATAAAAACAAAATAAACTTATATTTAGAAATATCAATATTACTTATTGCATCATTATAAATTGAATTTACACTAAATTTTTTAATTTTTAGTTTTTAATCTTAAGAGTAATAGATCATAAAATGCTAAATTTATTAAGTAACTTAATCTTTTTGATACACTAATTGATATAAATTTTTTTATCACAAATTACTTTAAATAATTATATAATAAATACAATCTTCAATAATTACACAAAATAATAATAATTAATCTAATATCAAAAGAATTGACAACAATATAAATACCAAAATAATAAAAAAATTATTAAATTTCAGATACAAAATTATAAATTAATATAACACAATCAAAATATAATATTTAATTTTAATTAATTTTCATCTAACTTATACAAAAAAATTTTATCAAAATTTTTCATCTAAAATCTCTATATATATCATATTAAATTATTGATCCCTTAATTTTTTTTAATTATAAATCTTCAATCCCTCTAATTAGATTTTATCTAAATAAATTTCAAAAATTAAAAATTTTTAAACTTATATTTTGATAAAATTTTCAAACTTATATTTTTTATTTTTTAGTTTTTTAATTTTAAAAGTAATAGATCATAAAATGCTAAATTTATTAAGTAATTTAATCTTTTTAATACACTAATTGGTATAAAATTTTTTTATCACAAATTACTTTCAATAATTATATAATAAATAGAATCTTCAATAACTATACAAACATAATAAGAATTAATCTAATATAAAAAAAATTGACAACAATATAAATGCCAAAACATCAAAAAAATTATTTAAATTTTAAATACAAAATCATAAATTAATATATAACAAAATCAAAATATAATATTTGATTTTAATTATTTTTCATCCAACTTATACAAAAAAATTTATAAAAATTTTTCATCTAAAAGCTATATATATTATATTAAATTATTAATCCCTTAAATTTTTAATTATAAATTCTTAATACCTCTAATTAAATTTTATCTAAAATTTTTTTAAAAAAATTACAAAATTAAATAAAAAACTCAGCCACTCCCCACCTATGTGGCCCCAAATTTCCCCCAATTTTGCCTAATCCTAGCAAACCCAGCTCACTCTCTTCCGTTCTTTTTCTTCATGCCTCTGGCCCTTGAGAATCTTCTTCTTCTCCCTTTTTCTTTCATCTCTCACTCTCTCTCGCATCTGCTCATTACTATCATTTGCTTAGTGCTTACAAAGTACCTTACTCATCTCTCTTAATTTCTCACAAAGATAGACATCATTTTACAAATATTTTGCAAAAAAAAAAAAAACATAATACAACTTTCTCTTCTTACCTTTTTTTATCTTGATTGTTTATTGAAAATTTAAAGTTGATTTAAATTTGGGTAATTTATGGATCGAATTAGGGTTGCTGCCAATTGATTAGTTGATAAATGAGTTAATATTGTTTTCTAACTTGTTTTTAGATTAATTTTGAAACTAAGGTTTTGAGTTTGTTGTTGCTTTTGATTTTACTTTTGCAGGTTGTTGCTTTATTCTTATTCTTGGTAGTGTTGAAATTTTATTTTTTTCTTATAACTTGAACTAGTGATCCGTGATGAGAAAAACGAGAATAGACGTAATTACGGTCCGTTATTACTGTTATTCCTCATTATGTTATTTTTTTTGTGATCGTTACATACTGTTTTGACTATGAATAAATTTTTTAACTGTATTTCCTCCAATAGCTATGACAAGTGGTACGGCCGCTATTCTACTATTAAATCACTATTTGTTTCCTAAGAGATGAGAAGCACCCATAGGTGAGGTAGTAAAAATAATTTTTACGGCGCAATAAATAACACATATAAAAAAGGGGGTATTGGAGATCTAATCAGAGACAATGTAGTGTTCTTGGTGCAATGTCCATGCCAATGTTGAATGTTGTGGATCCTGTGCTTATTGAGGGGATGGCTACTGCAAAGGCGATTGAATTCGCTGCTGACATGGGCTTTAATAAAATCATTCTAGAAGGAGATGCTTTAGGGATCATCAGACAGATATGGCAAACAGAAACAGACCCATCTTCCATTGGTAATTTGATTGAGGAGGTAAAGTTGATGCTAAGGAAATTTTATGGATCGACATGCTCCTATGGAAGAAGAGGCGCAAATGAAGCAGCCGACACCTTAGCAAAACTTGCAATAAGAAGTGAAGAGACTAGATATTGGATGGAAGAATGCCCAAAATGTATAGTTGTAGGAAAGGATTGTAATTATGCTTGAGCAATGAATCTTTAAATTAAAAAAAAAAAAATGAAGAATCGGATATAGAAGAAGAAGAAGGTTTTTTTTTTTTTTTTTTACTTTGTTTTAAAAAAAGACCATTTCAAGTCCTAATACATTGTTAGGACATAGAAGTACAAATTGAAAGAAAGTAGGCAGATAGAGAACTCAAATTGCCATTCTTTTACTTCAATTCATTCATAATTTTTTATGTTTCTCTCTCATCTTTTTATTGTTAATATAAAAAATAAATATCTTCAAAAAAATTTTAAAGAGAGGGATGAAAGAACTGTACGATTTTTTTGTGAAGAATTATTAAAATAAAAAATAATAAAAAATTTTACATCACTTAAATTAACAATAAAAATCACTTCATCTATTATTAATTAATTTTAAATTAGATATCCAATTATTCTAAAAAAATTTAGTAAGTATGAGAGAGTTGAGTACTAAAAATGAGGTAATTAGAAAATTTGAGACTTAAATAGAAATGGCCAAAAAAATATACAGAGGTGGGAGCGTTTGCTGCGTGCTTCCATCCAAATTGCAGGCCACGGTGAAGAGGCCAGAGCTGGCTCCCTATTCCTTGCTTTTTACGGCTATGCCTCGAACGATGATTTTAATAGACTTTTTCTTCCTGGAACCTTTGTCTGATTTGCTCATTCAACAACAATAATTATAATCTTTAATTCTCTGTCAAACGGTCCCCACTGCCGGTTCGTGCGCAGCCATAGTTTCACGATCACATCTACGTTTCCAACAACTATTTTCTCGCCGTCCAGGTAACACTGTGAATATTAATCCTTTTAAGGAAATAATTAAATTCAAATTTAATTAAAATAGTAAATTTTAAATATTTCACTTGTTTAATTTAAAATTTGTTTTTTTATAAATAATTTGTAAAGTTTAATATAAATTATTTTTAAAATCTATAATCTATCTTGATTGAGAAAACTTTCACCTTAAACATTTTTTACCAAAAATTTGATTTTTATTTATTATAGTACGGCTCTGTTCTGCTATATCTTTCCCATCTCTCAAATTGATTTAAGTATTTATGATTTTATTTTTAAAATATTTTTCATAAAAATAAAACTCTTGATTGATAAAAACGTTATTCTTTTACCAATTAAATTAATTTTCGTGAATATCATCTAATGATGTTATCGTAATAATTCTGTGATTTATTAATAAAACTATAAAATCTTAATTTTTCACAATTTCGAATAAAAATTTTTTTTTTTCTGATTTTGAGACCAAAATAACAATGAAGTTGGAGTTTTTCTTCTTTTCTCTTGAAGTCCATGACTCATGAGTCTTGAGATCTGCTTTCTCAGGTATGGCCGTTATTTTCTGTTCCTTTGATCTTTCTCGTGAGGCAAAGCTTATGAATGTAAATTTTGGCCTCTATTTCCAAATCAGAGTTTGCCCCACTACTACATGAACCTTTTTCTCTGATTTTTCTCATAAAAATAGGATAGAATTATTATTTAACCTCCAAAATTAAATAAAAAAATTTAATTGAAAAAAGAGATTTCTTTCATATTCAAGAAAAGAAAGAAAATTCAAAATTATATCCGGCAAAAATCCATGAATCTAACAACTTAATTAAGGGTTCATGTGTAAATTGATTTTTGAATTACATCACTTATAATTTGATATTTTAATAATATTTTTGACATATTTTATATCATTGATCAATAATATTAAATAAAATAATGATGTGATATATATATATTGATTAATTTATAAATGACATAATAAAATAAAAATTAAATTATTAATTTTTTTATAAATATCAAATCATAAAAAAATTTATATATTTTAAAAATGAAATTACATATTAATCTTTTAATTAATCGTGGTTGTTTCTCTTTTGATGGGAGGATCATAAATGATAAATCTGAAAAAAAAATTGTGCGCCAAACCGCTTTCTATGAGAAAAATTGACAACTACAGTACTATTTAGGTATCAACAAAAAGCTCATTTTTTTAGTTTCTTTATTATTTCTTTTTTTGGAATATTTAAATATAATTCTTTAGATATTGTTTGGTGAAACAAAAAGTACTACTAAAACAATTTCAACTATACCTATTACTACTTTATTTTTATTATTTACAGTTAACCCATTCTTTTCACACAATTAAACGTGTAAATGAAATTTGAGTCAAATTTAAAATTTTTATTTTATTTGTTTGACTCAATTACATTTTTATATATGATAACCTGAAATGCAAAGATATTTCTTTTAGTAGTAGTAGTATTATTTTTTTTATAAATAAAATATTAAAACTCAAGTTTAAGATCATTGTTCAAACCCCATGTCAATCTTACTGGTTAAATTCTGAAAACAATCGAATTCAAAACTTTCCAATACAGGTAAATTGTATGATTTATTTTATAATATTCAATTCTTTGGATAATCAAAACTCAATTCTCAATAATTTTAATTATAAAAAAATTATGCTTCATTGATAAAATATAATTCAGATATTAAAACTATGAAAATCACGCATGAATAAGTCATTAAAAAAAAAATCAATGCTCTGTTGACGACCAATGATTAAAATGCATGAAAAAAATTGTGTTCATAAGATTATATTTAATAAATTTAAATGCGAAATAATATAAAATTAATTTAAATTAATAAAAATTATATATAAATTTAACGAAATTAAAAAAAAATATTTTATAATAGATATGTTAATTAAATTATGATAAAATAATTTTTATATTCTATTGATGTTTGACAGAAAACAAAAAATAGCATAAATACATAAACATTACAAAAGCCATTAACAAAGCCAGTAAATTTGTATCCAAAGATTTTTGTCCGACCTAATCTCACCTTCTCCAGTGTGATTGACACACATGAGTAGACAAATGTTTTTGATGTTTTGGGAGTTTGGATTGACCTGTCTTTCCGTCTCATGCAGCAAAAATCCAAAAACATGAAACCGATAGAGAAAATGTGAAAAAAAATTGATCAGAAACAGAACAAAACAACAAAACCCACAAAGAAAAGAAAAGGAAAGAAAATCAGACGTGAGTTGGACGCCGTCGGACGAAGAAAAACAAGGAAAGCAACAACCCAAAGAAGTAGCAAAGGTCCGCCAAAATCTCCTATCTGTGCCAGACTTCTCCCCCACGTTCACCGAACCAGAATCTGCCACGTGGTATCATGTTTCCACCTTCACGGGGGGTTCTACACCAAAATTGTAGCAGAAGATTGAAATTATAAGGAGATGCCTTTACGCAGGCTACAACAGCTGCCGTTCCTTTCCCCGTTTCTCTCTCTATATAAATTTTTATTTTATTTTTTTACTTTGAAAAAACCCACAAAAACAAAATGAAAATTTTGCCTTTCAATATTATTATAAAACTCTCCAACCAAAAAAAAAATGGTAGTTTTTGTTTGCCGTCGTTAATAATAATCATATTGCTGTTACTGTTTGTATATCTCTCTTTTGGGCTAACCTAGTATTAATTTAGGATGTATATCAATCAAAAAAGGTCTTTTTGTAAGCATTTAATATTTTTTTATTTGAGTTAAATAATAAAAATTACAGTTAAATGTGGATTAGAAATTAATATAAAATTTTGCCAATTAAATATTATTTTTTTATTTTTAATTATAATTGAGATTTTTAATTCTAAAATTTTGCCAATTATTAGTTTGACAAGACTTAAATGCTTAGTGTTTCGTAAATGAGTAGATAAATGCTTAATGTTTCGTATATGAGTAGATTTTGATTGAGATTTAACAATGATTAAAAATTTTAAAAAGAAAACTCTCTTTTCTCTCTAAAAAACTCCGCTCTCTCTCTCTCTCTCTCTCTGAAATTTTCTCTGTCTTCTGTTTTCATGGTGATACCATAGACAGGTGAATTGATCTGCTAAGAAAGAGAAGAAGAGAGATGGGGTCTTGTGCGTCTAGACCTGAAGGCTGTGTTGGCCCAAGGTTAAGGTCTTCTAAGAAGAAAAACCGTAAAAGGAGGAAAAGCTTCAAGAAAAGAGTGCCTTCTCGGCTATCCGAGGCATCCTCCGATAAGCTTGATAGGTCTGCTCCACCTGACCATCACTCTTCCTTCATCCACCCAACTTTTCAAGGTCGTTTCCTCCTTCTCTCTGTGTTGTCAAAAGTTGGTTTTTTTTTTTTTATTTTATTTACTATTTTGTTTTTGCAATGTGCTTATGGATTTCCATTTTTGCAATGTGATAAGGTTAATTTCCTTGATGAGTTCCGGAGGCTGGCTTGTTTTTGGTAGTTGCATGGAAGGCTTTGGGTGGTTAAGACTTAAGATTCTGATTCTGGTTTCTTTGTTATCAGGAAATGCATGCCTGTATTATAGGTTAAAGACTTATGTGTTAGTAGCTATTTCTTTCTACGTGGGTTAAATTTTTGTTGACAAATGTAATGGTGGGGACCCACTCTTTCTTTATCTGATCAATTGGCATCTGTTTTTTCTTCAGAGCATATAGTCCAACACTGGGATTTCGATACAGGTTGTTGCTCTTTATGTTTGTTGATAATCAGAGGGAATGCAAATTGATAAAGGAGAATTTTGACCGTAACCAAAATTTGGAATTAGAATTCTGGTGGAATTTACTTCCTTGCTTAAAAGGATATCAATAAAAAATCAGAATTAGAAAATTTCACTTTTAATTTTTCTTGACTCTAGAAGTAAGTAGTTTGATCCATTAAAGATCTTAATTTGCCTCTCTATTAAGTTTGAGCAAATTGGGTTTAAATCTGTAGTAGATACATATCAACTGGTCGGGGTTTGATTTGAGTTGGAGCTAGCTGTTGCAGTGCTCTCTTTGGTGGTCTCAAGACTACAATGGTTGTTGCTAAGATTATTATTTCAATTTGTTCTAAGCAATGAGTTAGTGTTGAACAGTTTTCTTCTATGGCCAAAGTTGGTACGGAGATTTGATAGAGCTAATTCTTTTTTTATGTCCCTTGTGCGAGTGGTAAATAATAGGCCTTTTGATAAACTATAGGCTGATCAAGACAATTAGTGTTATTATTTGTATTTTATATTGATCTGTTGAGTTAACAGCATTGGTGTTATGGATTGTAGTTTGTGAGGTAAGATTTAAATATTAGTGTTAGAGGCTTAATGCATAGTCTGCTATACATTCACTTGAAGAGGTAGAAACTGCAAGGAGTTCAAGATGGGAATTGTTGACCATGGAATAAGGAAAAAAGCTAAAGATTGGAGGCCTTTTATTTATTTATTTATTTATTTTCCCCTCTCCTCCACCTTCTCTTCTTCAATTCTTTGCTTCAATGCAGATTCTATATCATTCCATTGTTTCTCTCATGGTATGTTGCATCATTCACTGTGGTTTTGTCCATAAGAAATATATCATACCCTATCTCTTTTTCTTTTTTTTTTTTGTTTATATGTTAGCAGACCTGTTTTCTAGACTTTGGAAGATGGCTATGCATATATGATCTGCATTTTTTGGTGCCTGCTTTATCTTTATATTAGGTCATCAATTTTGCAATTTGGAATCGTACTTGTTCAACCATAATGGATATTGATATACATTTGCTTGATTTTCTTATTGATAAGAGCTAGGAACAACGGTGTAAATTAATCTAAATGTATTAAAATTACATCTGGGTATCTGAATTGCTTGTTAAATTAGTTAAAATTTAAAAGAATGTTTCCTTTAATTGTTACATATACTACTGTGGTTCTTCATTGTTCACTGTCTGTGATTTATCTTTTTTCTTCCAGTAGATTTTCTTTTTATCTTTTATTCTTAATATTAGTAAGTTCTGCCTTTTGGATATATAACTTACTTCCAATCTATTTACCTTTTTTTTCTCCTGGTTCTCATTTTTATGTATTACTATATAAAATTTGCCATTTGCTAAGTTGGGACATGGGAGCCAAAAGTGTGCTCTAGATCAACCCTCCCTGGACCCTAATTTGATGTGATCATGATAGGGTAATGACCCTGTTTTTATATATATGGGGACTATAATTATCCCTGTTTTATGATTTTATTTGTTTACTTTGTCATGTTTAAGTATGGGCATTGTTACAGCATTTCAGTTAGGATGGTTTTTATTTTAGTTACAGCAGAATAGCTAGTGTATTAAGTTATGTATAAATATGGGCATTATTACAGTATTTCAGCTAGAACATTATTATTGTAGTTATAGCAGAATAGCTGATGTTTTTATGATGCCACCTTGGTAGGAAGCGAGGAGTTGTGGTTTGATCCAGTTGCAGCATTCGACTCAGACTGTGATGAGGAGTTTGAAAGTGTTCAGGAGGGTATGATACTTGGTGATGTTACTCAGAAATCTCTCATTTAAACTAACTTTCTTTTTACTCGAAGAATATATGAAATATTTACCAGTGACTACACATGCATCCATATGTGCAGATATGCTATCTTTAAATGGTCTTGAAGGTGTATTTGTCTCCAGTATTTCTTCTCTAAGAGATGCTAATTATGGAGAACATTCTTCTTTCATTGGACAGATGCAGAAACCAGAGGATTTATCAACTGGTAATTCTGCACGAAACTCTGCTAGTGAGGTCACTAGAAATTCAAATAGTCAGGTCTTGAATTTTGAGGATGTTAGTCCCCAACCAAAATCTGATGGGCCCTCAAATGAAGCAAAGCAGCATGTGTTCCTTGATGATATTGCCTCCTCTGTGGATGAAGCTTCTGGAAAAGAGGACGGATTGTTGGATAACTGTGGCATTCTTCCTAGCAATTGTTTACCTTGTCTTGCATCTACTGTTCCATCAGTTGAAAAGAGAAGATTGTTCAGCTCTAGCCCACCAAGTGCAAGGAAAAAGACTGCCTTAAAACTTCCATTTAAATTGAGAGAAGGACATCCCAATGCTGCCCTATGTGAGTATCTATGCTACTTATCCATTGAACATAAATTTGTTGAACTGTCTTATTATGGGACTGCTGGATCTATGTGAAGTGGTTTTCTGTGAAGCTGGGATGAGTTTCAATGACGTATCAGCTCTGATTAGATTTATCTCTTCTGATTTGAGTAAAGATATTACAATATTTTTCTCATGGAATCATCTAAAACTGGAATACATGGATACAGAAGCAAAAGCAGTCTGCTTCTGTGATGGCTATTTACTAATTAATGCATGTTAACAATTGGAGTCTTTTTTAAAGCAGCAATGTTGCATAAGAATTTAAAAAAAAAAAAAAGAACAGGAGTTTTTCTGTTAGAATTTTTTTTAATTTATTAATTTTCTTTCTTAACTCGGTTTCGTGGATACAGAAGCAAAAGCAGTCTGCTTCTGTGATGGCTATTTACTAATTAATGCATGTTAACAATTGGAGTCTTTTTTAAAGCAGCAATGTTGCATAAGAATTTAAAAAAAAAAAAAAAAGGACAGGAGTTTTTCTGTTAGAATTTTTTTAATTTATTATTTTTTTTCTAAACTCAGTTTCGTCAAAGATGCTTCTTCAGAGACCAAAAGCAGGGTCTCAAGTACCATTTTGCCGTATAGAAAAGAAAATGTTTGATTATTGGTCTCATATTGAACCTGGTACTTTCAAGGTTCGAGCAGAAAATTATTCTAGGTATGTAAAACTGTCCATGATTCCTTACTTTAACATATATGTGAATATTATTTTTATGGAAAATTATTGATTTTATGAAGTAATAGAATGTTTGAGACTTTTTTAAGTTTTTATATTTAGACCTCACATGGATCTCTTATTACCAAGACTCTTTCTCACTTAGCTAGGTAACTACTTGTTTTAATTGACAGGGATAAGAAGAAGGATTTTGCACCTAACCATGCTGCATATTATCCTTTTGGCGTTGATGTATTCTTATCTCCACGAAAAATAGATCACATAGCTAGATTTGTTGAACTCCCTGTTATTAGCCATTCTTGGAAACTACCATCTATCCTTGTTGTAAATGTTCAGGTATTTTTTGTACAATTGCTCTTTGTGAATGGATAAGCGTTTGTTGCTTTTTGTTCTATTTTCCTTGGGATGGAAGTGCAGTGTAATGGTTCTTCTTGTCCTCCCTATGCCCTCAACGATCACTTTAGTCACTTCTTAGTGCGACTAATGACTTCCATCACATGACAAAATCATTTTGATTCTTGAGCCTTCCTCAACTTTTTTTCCTCTCCCATCTCCTTCTAAAATGGTGCTAAGTTTGCCGTGTCAATATTTTTTTCTTCTATAATATTTGCATTGTTGCTTGTTTGATTTAACATTATAAATCTTGTTTTTTCATGAGGTGGACTCTCCATCCCACATGAAAAAAAAAAAAAAAATCTTAAGCATTTATAGAACTTCTTTTTCCATAGAGTTTAATGCTAACCTTTAGTGACTATGCAGATTCCCTTGTATCCTGCTGCACTTTTTCAGAGTGAAACTGATGGGGAAGGGATGAGTTTTGTTCTGTACTTTAAGCTTTCCGAAATTTACATGAAGGAGCTGCCACCTAACTTTCAAGAAAACATCAGGGTAAGATGAATAGTTAGTAAATTTAAATGTAATATTTTCCTTTCTAATTGTCAACATATTTTCTTAGGTGGCTATACTGCTACAACCTAATCCTAGTAGAGATGCAATAATAGTATCCAGTCATAATGTTTCGATTACTACCTTCATTATCATGCCATAAGATTTTAGCTTTTACCAATTTCAATTTGCCAATGCCACTTAGTTATTTGAAGCATTTGTCTTATTGTCTCTGCTCCTTTATGTTTTTATATTTAAGTGATCTTTTCATGTATTCATTCCCCACCTCATTATCTGATCTACTGCCAAGTTTACTTTATTGAATCTATATTTCTTTTTAAAGCAGAGGTTAATCAATGATGAAGTTGAAAAGGTTAAAGGATTCCCTGTAGATACAATTGTCCCATTTCGAGAAAGGTTGAAAATATTAGGCCGTGTTGCAAATGTGAAAGATCTTCATATGAGTGCAGCAGAGAGGAAGCTTATGCAGGCATATAACGAAAAGCCGTTTCTTTCACGTCCACAGCATGAGTTCTACTTTGTAAGTCTGTAATTTATTGTTTTCTTATGAAAGTATGTTGCATTATTCCAAATATAGGTTATATGAAGTTAGGATGCAACTAATAATATATTCATTCATAAATACAATTTACTATCTGTGATTTTGTGGCTAGTGCTGACAGATAGCTGTGGCATCTCCATCTAAGCCATCTGATACGTTACAGCTCAAGATCATCAATACCAGCAATAAGCATTTTATTTGTATTCCCAGGTTGATAACATGTGATATTGGATTGACTGTTTGGAATCCCCATTAACATTGAGCGAGAGTGCTCTGTTCACATAGCTTCTGAAATTATTCAACCATGTCTCTGCATGCCCCCTTTGTGTTTCAAACTAACTTGTCTCTTTTCCTTTCTGGTCAAATGGTTGGGCGGCACCATCAAGTGTATCTCTCAACCATCTCTTAACAACCCCCAGCCCACCCCCACAAGTCAAAGTATATTAATAAAAGTGGGAAGCGGAAGGGTTAATTGTCGATTGGCCTAAGAGGTTATAACTACTGCACTGTAAAATAAATTTCTAGCTACTAATATCAAATGACCTGCCATTGGAAGCTAGTTTGAGTAGCACTGGAAATGTAAAAATACATTGTTTTATTATGATTTCCTTCTTAGGCTCACAAGTGACTCCAGTAAATTTTGCAGGGAGAAAATTATTTTGAGATTGATATAGATATGCACAGATTCAGTTACATCTCTAGGAAAGGTTTTGATACATTCCTAGATAGGCTAAAGCTCTGCATCTTAGACGTTGGCCTCACAATTCAGGCAAGTTTCAATCCCTCCTGCCAACTTTCTCAATGATCCCTCTCCCTCCAAACAAGGTTGTTGGATTTTTGGGATAGTGGACTGGCTTTATAATATCATTTACTTACACCTGATGTTTGCCTTCTAAAACAGGGTAATAAACCTGAAGAGTTGCCAGAGCAGATCTTATGTTGTATACGGTTAAGTGGCATTGACTATATGAATTACCACCAACTGGGCTTAGTTCAAGAATCCTTTGATGTAAGTGCTGAAATGTTGTAATGCTTATAGCTATTATTTAATAGAAGGCTAATTTCAGAGAAATTTCATTGCTTTCCTTGTTGGTACTAGAATTTCTGAGCTCAATAGCCTCTAGCCAGAGATAAGTGGACTTCTTCATCTTCTTATCTCCCTACTCAGGTGACATTTAGAGCTTACAGTCACTGCTGCCGTTGCTGCTCAATGTGTTTGGTAACAAATGCAATTCAAGAGGTTTTTGGTCAAAACGTGTCAGCTAGGATGGCAATAATCGTGATGAGATATGCACAAATAATTTGTACTAACAGAGAGATATGGTCATGAATTTATTTAAAAAAAAAAAAAAACAGAAAGGAAAGAAAAGAGACCAAAAGTACGCCCTTGAGATCCTTTTATCTTTCTAGTCCCATGATGGAAGATTTTTAGAAGTATTATTTTCATTTTAAGGGGTTCAAGTTCTGCGTTTTAACTTCATGTGAAACACAATGTAAAATCTATTGATTGTAGCATCAATATTTACAGATCAGAAGCATGTGTAGACATAAACGTTTGTAAATAATAGAACATTTGGGGGAAGCCATTACATGTCTTCCATGATTGCTGAATTTTCTGTTTGAGATGGAAAAACTATTTCAAGACTTGCAGGGAGAAAGGGGCTTCCCACATAAACCTTTGTTTCCACTGAAACAACTCTGAGGAAAGCCGCTAAGAGGTTCTCCAGCAGGAATTTCCCCCACCAAAAGATTGTCTGATAAATCTAAGTCCTTCAGGTTTTTGAGGTTCAAAAACTCAACTGGTATCTTACCAGTAAAATGGTTTCTCTGTAGCTTCAGTGTCTCTAAAAGGCTAAGGTTTGCTATGGCGTTTACCAAGCTGAAACCCAACTTATTGTAGCTCAGATCCAAACTCTGCATTGCCTTCAATTCCCCCACCGAAGTTGGTAATTGACCCTCGAGCAAATTATGTGATAAATTAAGATACTTGATTCTTTGCTGTGTTCCTACACCAATTTGCTCAATTCCACTAGTGCAGCTGTTATCAGATAAGTCGATATATGTCAGTGAACCATCCGGAAAGCTGTTTCCTATCTTGAAAACTTGATCCAGGGAGCCTGTTATCTTGTTTGAGTGGAGATCTAGCACTCCTAACTCCTGGAACTCTGCAACTGAATCTGGAATATTTGAGATGAGGTAGTTCCTTGAAAGATTTAAGGAATAGAGTTGAGTGAGTCTTCCGATCCATGTTGGTATGACACCAGTGAGACGATTAACAGATAAGTCCAGTTCCTGTATTGGACTTGGAGTTGATCGCAAGAAGTCAGGTATTTGGCCTTTGATTCCACAACCTGCCAAATACATTCGGGAAAGAGATGGCATTTCTGCTAGCCATGTTGGAATGGAGGTTAGATTTAAAAGGTTGAATGAGAGATCCAGTGTTTGCAAATTTTTGAGGGCAGACATTTCATCAGGCAATGGTCCATGAATTAAATTATGAGAAATGCTCAAGAGTATGAGATGAGAGAGTAAACCCATTGACATTGGTATTTGTCCAGATAACTTGTTCCCGCTAAGATATAACTCTGTCAAAGCTTCTAGATTACCCAAACCAGGAGGAATTGATCCCTCAAGCTTGTTATTTGCTAGAGAAACCCTTTGGAGGGAGACCAGATATCTGAAATTAGGTGGAATTCTTCCACTTAGGTGGTTGTTTTGCAGCCTTAAAAATCCAAGAGAAGCCATTTGACCGAAATTTGATGGAAATGGTATCTCTCCCTCAAGATGATTAGTATCCAAGTACATGACTGAAATGGATGTCAGATTGTTTACTGAATCTGGAATCCTCCCGCTCAAAAAATTTTCTGAAAGATCAATCTCTTTCAAAAGATGCAACTCACCAATATTTCTTGGTATATGACCACTCAGGGAATTGCAATGAAGATCCAAATGCATGAGATTTGTCAAGTTCGTGAATGAATCAGGAATGCTACCGGTAAATCTATTTGAATGTAGAAGTAAAGCATTAAGATTTTTAAGACCACCAAGGCTAGAAGGAAGAAACCCTGATAATTTATTCTCATGCAGGTGAAGTTCTTCAAGTTTTAGAAGTTTACCAATGCTTTCTGGTACTGACCCTCTTAGCTTGTTTCCATAAAGATAGAGCTTTCTGAGGTTCTGGAGATGACCAATTATTGGTGGAATTCTTCCAGAAAGGCCTACGAGTCCTCCAAGATCAAGGACTTCCAGAGAGGTGAGGAGCGTGATTGATGGGGACAGCCAACCTTCCATCTGAGATTGAAAGACGAAGTCATCCGTGGAAATGAATCCTGGAAGACGAATTTCCGTTACTCGACCAGTTTCGTTGTTGCACGAAACACCTTCCCATTCGCAACAACTATGACCAACCCACTTTGCTAGCCGACCTGAAGTGTCCCAGTGGATTCCACCCCTGAAACTGGTGAGTCCTTTCAGGTCACCAGGGTCGCATCCTTCAAGAATGCTTCTCTTTCTCCCCGATGCTGTTGTCATAATAGTCAATACTAGGAGATGCCATAGCATTTGACAACCCATTTTGTCTGGACAACTGATTCTCTTGGTCTAGCTAGAATATGCTAACTATCACTGGTTTTTTCTCACTATTATCAGTGTGATTGAACAGGAAAGGAAAGTGAATTGGTTGTGAATTAACGGGAAAGTAGGCAACAAACATGAGAAAACCAGAGTTGGTCCAGGACATTGATTTTGTATTTTCTTTTGTCCTCTCTTTTTCAGGACAGTTCGTTATGCTAAAAAGCATGTGTCTAGATCATGATGTCCTTGTTTAAAGTTAAAGGAGTCAACAGTGCTTAAAGATTTGCTAAATAAACTATTCTGATAAATGACAGAAATTTAATACTCAATTAGTTTTCAAATGATTAAAAAAAACTTTGTTCTGTTCTTTATTTTCAAAATATCAAAAAGATATTTCTTAAGAATCTGAACTGTCGTTGTAGCAGGCAGCTGCAAACTAAGCTTTCTATTTACACTCCCAGAATATATCCACTGACATCCAGTTCACCAAATACTTGATGCAAAGGTCATCATCACATGGTGAAATGATTTTTTGTGGTAATAGTGGCAGTTTGGAAATTGTTGGTACCTTCCGTCCTTCTTAGATTGTTCTTCATTGGAAGCACGTTTGAGTTATGACAACTTCCATGTTCCTAGATTACTGGGTGGTCCTCTTTACTTCGAAAAACTTCTATTGGGAGACATCAAAGGTTCCTGCGCTTGTTTATGCATTCCCAGGAAAGACCTCTTTCTACAGTTTGGAATTTCAAGGATCTTGAACTTCAATTTTTTTAAAGCAATTAAGCAGGTGAATAAGATTTATAAATATTAAAAGGATATTTGAACTCGCAAGACAAATTTAGCCTCTATGTATCTAAATGATACAGGAGCTAGAAATGCCATGCCTTACTGATTCCCAGTTCAAGAAACAATTTTTGATAGTTAGATTGGAGACGAAGATTGTACTTAAAAGACTATCTCTGGAAAATGTACTATATCATGACAGGAAAATGATAGAAAAAAATACAAAAAATGATATGAGTTAAAATTTTAATAAAAATTATATATGAATTTAATAAAAATTAAAAAAATATTTTATATATTTTATATCAATATAAATTATGATATATAATTTTTATATAAAATATATATAAATATATAAATTATTAATTTTTATATGATATAAATACATAAATTATTATATTTATATATATAATAAATATATAAATACAGTAGATCCGAAAAGTTCGTAGTAACAGGAGTTAAATAGATGCGGATCCATTCCTCTCTAGTTTATCGTAATTCCATTGGTTGTTGTAAGAAATTATGACAGAAATTAAACAAAGACAGACAGGGAATTCCTGTCCATCATCCATTGGCCACATGACAAGTTGATTTTCCATTTTTTTTTTTACCACCAGGAAAAAACAAAATGCTATTCTTCATGCTAATGTTACATAACGGTCGATCAAAAGGGGAAAGGGGAATTGTACAGAGCAGGAAAGCTAGAAGAATACGCAGATTGAAACGAGCAAAAGGACAACGTTCAGACTCAAACTTGGAATTTGTGAAGTCTGTTCTTTGCAGAAGATATCGATAACTAAATAGTTACTGGAGGAATGCTAGCAACAGTCAATTCAATTATTTCGTTTCAAAACTCCATCTAAGTCATTTATTTTTTAAGTTCAAAATCGGTGATTTGTAATTATAAGCTGTCTGACTTCGTCTAGACAGTAAAGTAAAGTCCTCAAATAAAAGAAAAAAGATGCTTTGACTCTTCCATGCTACTACTTATAACACCTTAAGATAAAAATCTGATTGTGGTTGTTAAAATTTAAATACTATTATACTATGAATTAGAGAGATTCAAACGGTTTTTTTATTAAAATTTTAAAACAATATTATATTAGTATCTTTTATTTATATTATTTTTGTGTCATATTATAATATTATATTTTAAATTATCATATCAACTTATATATGATATAAAATAAAAAATAAATAAAATTTAAGAGTATATTACTTATAATTTTCTTTTAATTTTATAATTATCTAATTAAACTTTACTTGCGTGTTACCGCACCACCGATCCCAAGCTCGGATAAAACAAAGAGGGTTATGATAAGATGGCAATTAACATAAAGTACAATCAAACCATAACGAGAAATCAAAATAAAAATTTTTTTGTTGTTATTTATAATTATCTAATTACAAAAAATACAGAGATCCACTATTTATATATAGATTTGTTCAAGATTCGAGCTATCATTCAATCTGATAAATTTGATCAAAATTAGATTGGATTTTAGATAAAGTTTTTCAAATTCAATATTAGCTCGATCAAAATATTATTTAATTAATAAAAATAAAATTTTTATTTAATTTTTGTTTTAAAATATAATTTAAAATAAAATATATTAAATTTTAGGTTCCTTTGAGGAAATAATACTAAGACTACTCCATCCAGGGATTATGTGTATTTGGAGACAAATAGTAGAACTTTTCCCACTTCAATTCATCTACCCTCTTGCATATGTTAAAAAAGGCTGACTGTAGTTTGATGAAAAGGAAAAAGAGTTTTTTTTTTTTTCTTTTAAAGAAGTACTCGGATGATCGAGTGTACTGTTCAGATCCGAGAACATGTCCATTAAATAAAAATATATGAAGATGTCACTAATATTTTTTATCTAGATGTTATTGATTATCTATATGAATCTATTATTTTTAAAATTATATTAAACTTAAACAAGGTATCTGATCTATATCAATATAATTAAGTTCGAAAATTAGTTACATAAAAAAAAAGATTTTAACATATCCACAACTCTCAAAATTGGTATCAAATTAGTTATATGTTATCTTTTTTAAATCTTAATCAAAAATAATTTTTTTATTAATTTAGATAGTCAAAAAATTAAAAAAAAAAAAGCAAACACTTAAAAAAAAACAAAGAAAATGAAAAAAAAAAAGTAGGGAAGTGTCACTTGGACACTAGAGATGAGGCAAAACTCTTAAATCCATCTCCAACCTAATCCCAATAATAATAATAAAAAAACCCTTGATCCAATCTTGAGTTTTTTAAAAAAGCACTTATGTTGAATTTGTATAAATCAAAATCAATCAAATATGAATTATTTTATCATTTTTATTGTTGTTGATTTTTTTACAAAATTTATCTAATTAAAAAATAAAAAAACAAAAAACAAGATTAAATTAAAAATAAAATAAGAAAAAAAAATAGAGAATGGAGGAAGGGAAAGGGCACACCGTATCTTTTTTCTATTCTCTACGAAATTAAGTATTGGGTTAAATATAAAAATAGTTCTTATATTATATATTTTTGTTAATTTGATACCTACAAAAATAAAATTATCAGTTTATTATTCAAATTTTCATTTCGTCATCACTTTGGTACTTCAGATTAATGTCGTTATTTCACTTGTTGATGTGACATGAACATCCAATAAGATGTTAATACGTATAAAAAAAGTTTAGTTAGTGCCATAATAAAAAAATTAAAAAATATATGAGATATTTTTAGAAATTATAAAATTAAAAAATTATGAAAACTTAAAAATTTTTAAAATCTCAAAATTTTAATAAAAATCCAAAATTTTCAAAATTTTCTTAAAATTAAAAAAAAATAAAAAAAATTTCCTCAAATTAAAAAAGGATTCACAAAAACTTGGCAAAATTTGAAATTAAAAAAAATCTAAAATTTGATTGAAAAAAGTTGGAAAATAGAAAAAAATCTAAAAATTTATATTAAAAAAGGTTCTTAAAAATTTTATAACATTTTGAAAATTTAAAAAATTTCAAAAAAAATGAAATATTTTAAAAAATTAAAAATGGAATAAAAAATCCAACAAATCTAAAATAATTCATAAAATATATAAAAAATTAAAATTGTATGATTAAAAAAAATTTTTTTTAAAATTTTTAAATTTTTTAAAAAGTTTTTAGATTTTTTCAAAAAAAAAAAAGATTTTTTTTTTAATTTTTTAAGTTTTTGTATTTTTTTAAAATTTCAAAATATATTGAATGTTTTGGATTTTTTATTAAAATTTTGATTTTTCTAAGTTTTTATAATTTTTTAAAAAATTTTCATTTTAAAAATTTTTTAAAATATTTATATTTTTTAAATTTTTTAAATTTTTTGAATTTTTGTAAATTTTTCTTTTAATACTTATGTGACAATTGATAATATGGTGCTAACTAGATTTTTTTTATACATATAAATATTTTATTGGATGTTCATGCTAAGTTAACAAGTTGATTGGTGACATTAGTCTCAAGTACTAAAATAGATATAGAATGAAAGTTGGAATACTAAATTGATAATTTTATTTTTTGAGATACAAATTGATAAAAAATATATAATACATGAGCTATTTTTATATTTAATTCTTAAGTATTAAATGATCAATAAAACTTGTGAGACCATAGATATTTTCTTTCACCATAAAAAATTATTTTACTCTTACATTTCAAATAATTTACACGAAACATCAAGCCACTCTTTTATAGGTATAGGATTAATGATTCTTAAGATAAAAAAGGCATTTATTTTGTATGATTATTTGATTTGTTAATTTATAATGTTAATAATAATAATAAAAAAAACGAATAGAAAATAATAACTTGGCTCGTGGATAAACAACCAATCCCCGATAGAAGAAAAGGTTCCATTTCCGTTAGGCCTATTAACAATTTATAATTGCTGGAATCTAGAAGCTCAAGTTCCATTAGGCTGGTTGACAATTTACGAAACAGAGTGCGCATTCCTACGTAAAAGAAAACATTCATACATACATATATATATATATATATATATATATATATAAAGTTGGAACAAGAATTTTAAAACCTACTATATTTTATTTTATGGCAGTGTGGAAAATTTTCCAATGGCAAGTTAGTTGCTTTATCATATGGGTAGAGCAAATGTTAATGGCGGAAGTCTGATTACTTCCATGGGATACGACTGAAGATATAGATTTTAAAGTTACAGATGATGTAGGGCTTGTTTGTTAATCTTGATCTATATTCCCAAAGCTGGCTTTACCTCTTAACATCTTTATTGCTATTTGAGTGAGTTGAGCAAACCAGTCACCCTCTCCCAAGACACTACAAAAACAAGGGGATTTTCTTCTCTCGCTCTTTTTAAGAATCTTTTGCTGACTATATGTACCCGTATGGATTAATTACAGTTGCTGTCACTGCATCAATAGCGCTTTCTATTATTTTTTTTTTATAGCAATTAAAATAATTAATATTTTTTAAAATTTATTTATTAATGAAATAGTATCATTTGATTCACTTTATTAATAAGATGATATTATCTTAATTCACTGATAATATATAAAATCTAATGAAAGATCTTGATATTTAATTTTGAAGGAGCCAAATAAAATTATGTAATATATATTTTTTTGTTTGTTATGTTAATCGAATTCGAGAATGAGTATTAAATACAAGTATATCTTTAACATGAATGTACTAATTTTTTAAAATTTTACATATATTTGGATTGTTGAATTTCATACTCATAATTATTACATATATGTTAAATACAAATACTTCAAACAAAATAAAAAAATTCAAGCAATTAACATAATTCAATTGAAGTTATATCAAATAAAAAATAAAATAATCATAAAGATATGAGAAAATAAGTGTAATAGACTAAAAAATCATACACTTTTGGCATATGGGTGAAAGCTAAAAAGTTAGTTTTTTTTTCAAGTTTGAATGAGTGTGAATTTAATATTTATGATAAATCTATTACTTTTAAGAATATGTGAATTATAATTTTGAATACAATAAATAGACAAATAATAATATAATTTTAGTTCATCTTAAATTAATTGCATAAAATTAAATTAATAAATTAATAAATAATAATTATAATTATAATGTGAGAGTTAATTTAAATTTTTTTTAGCCAAATAACATAAATGAACTAATTATATGATGATATAATATATATTAAAGAATTTTGAAAACTTTGGAAGGGGTGCCAAGGCCCTTCTGGTTACAAGGACGGTTCGTCAATACTAGAATCTTATCACTCATATTGTATTTTCTATTATGCTTTTTACAACTTGTTACAAATTTCAAGGCAATTGACTTTGAGAAGTAAAGATTATAACAAAACCAAATTATTTTATTTTATTTAAAAGTATAAATTTTAAAAATATTAAAAATGATTGATTAAAATATTTTAAATAAAATTTTAATTTTAAAATATTAAAAGTGAATGATTAAAATATTTTTAATAAAAATTTTAATAAATTTTTATTTAAATGATTTTTTATTATTATCTTTTTTAATATTAAATTCTCATTTAATAAATTTTAATTAAATGGTTTTTTATTATTAACCTTTTTTATTATCATTAACTTTTTCATCTAAAATAAAAATATTGATTAAACCATAGTTGATTTCTCATTTTCACTTAATTAATTAGTCATCATTCAACAACATTTTCTCTCATGATTTTGTTTTTTTCTTTTTTAATTACTATAAAAATTAATGTTTAGGTAAGACCAGAACAAAATTTGATTTGGTAGAAAAACTTGACTTGAAATCAAAGCATAAAATTTTAGTAATGCTTTCGGTTTGATTTTCATAAGCAAACTAAACATTGAAACAATATAAGCATCAATGGGTGATCCAATTTGGCACTTTTTAATTTTTTTTTAATTTTTTTATAATTCATTATTATTTTTAGAAGTAATCGAATATGTACGTGTGTTTTATTTTTTATTATTATTTTAATAATTTTATTATTGGCTTAATTTCATATTAAATTTGTTGAAATTTTAAAAAATAAAAGTTTATCCTACAATTAAATAGAGGTTTAATGAAAAATCCACCTTTTAATATATACTCTTTTTATTATTTAAATTTTAGTCACGCTTTCGGTTTGATTATCTTAAGCAAACAAAATACTAAAACAGTATAAACATCAATGCGTGATCAAACTTGGCACTTTTTATTTTTTCATAATTCCATTATAGTTCGTTATTATTTTTAAAAGTAATTTAATATGCACATGTGTTTTATTTAGTATTATTATTATTATTATTATTATTTTAATAATTTTGTTATTAGTTTAATTTCATATTAAATTTGTTGAAATTAAAAAAAAAAAGTATCATACAATTAAAATAGAGGTTTGATGAGAAATCTACCTTTAAACATATACACTTTTCATTATTTATTCCTACTTAATAAATTTATTTTTATATATAGTTAAATTTATTTAATTTAAACTTAAAAAACACATCCTAAATTCTTTATTAAATTGTCACTAAATCTTAAGAGGTTTATACATAACACATTCTTCGTACAAGATTTTTAGTCAAATGATAATGTGTTTCAAACTAACATCGATTATTGGGATTGAAGCTAATTAATAATATTGACAGTGAATTATTATTTCTTCCAATACTCGTAAATATAATTATTTTTTAATATTTAAAAGTGTGAATTTCAAATGTGTCAAAAGTTATTTATCTAAATATTTTAATGAATTTTTATATTAATAAAATTATATTTAAATATATAATTTTGTATTAATTTATTTCAATTTAATTCAAATTAACTAAAATTAAAATTAGAGACTATGTGAAATTAATCTATTTGAAAATTTAAAATTTTAGGTTCCATTTGTTTCATGAAAATCAGCTTCTAAAAAATATTTTTTGGAAAATATTTTCATCTTTTGAAAAACTAAAGATATTTTTGTTATGTGGATGACTTAACGAAAAAATATTTTTTTCTTCTTTGAGAGATTTTTGAAAAAATTTGTTTTTCTTTTTTAAATAATATTGACCAAACTATTAAAATATTAAAATTTATTTATTACTAAAATTTTAAAATTATATTTTTTAAAATTATCAATATTAAAAATAATTATATTTTAAAATTATATTACAAAGCTATTTTATTAATATTAAACACTTATAACAAAACTATTTATTATTATTTTAAAATAATATTTATTATTAAAATATTTTATTAATATTTAATTATATTCAAAATAGTATTAGTATTCTAAAAATATTATTCCTATTAATATAATAATATTAAAAGTAATCATTTTAGAATTAAATATTGAAAATATTTATACTATTAAAATAATTATATTTTATATTGTAAGTATTTATTATTAAATCATAATAAAAGTTTTATTTATTTATATTTATTAAAATATAAATATAAATAAAATTTTCAATAAAATAAAAATATTATACTTTAAAATGAAAACTATTAAAAAATGATTAAAAATTTTCATATTATTAAAAAATAGTATTATTATATTATATAACATTAATTATTAAAGTAATTAAAATATTATTCAATAATCCATTTAATATTTAATATTTAATATTAAAATAATAATATCATACTATTTATTATTAGAATATTACAAATATTTATTTTTAATAATACACAAAATACAAATATTTAAAATTAAAATGTTAAAAGAATTTTAATTTTATTATTAATATTAATATTTTAATTAAATTTAGATAAAAATATTTTTTATTAATATAATAATATTTTAAGTCAGATAAAATTAGAATTGAATTTAAAAAATCGTATCCAAAATTTGATTTGAGTAGAATTATAGAAATATTTAAAATTAAAATATTAGAAGATTTTTTTTATTAATATTGTGAAATTTTTAAATGAAAAGAAACAAAATTATTTTTATTAATATAATAATATTTAGATCGAGTCAAATTAAGAAGATAAATAGTCTTATCAATAGAAAGCTATATTCCATAAAATTAATCTCTTTTTTTTTATTAGTAAGTTATTTTTTATTTACCAATAATTTTTTTACCAAAGAAATATTAGAAATTGCGAAATCATTTTTTGAAAGTTATTTGCTGCGAAACAAACGGTGCCTAATTCCAAAATATTAGTAGTGATTGACTAAAATATTTTAGTAAATTTTTATAAATTTTAATTTAAAATAATTTTCTTTTTTATTATTACTCTTTTTATAATTAGACTTAAAAATGCTAAAAGTGATTTTTTTTTTAAATTTTGACTAAAATACTTTTAATAAAATTTTTAATTTTATAAATGTTAAAAGTAATCGATTAAAATACTAGTAGTAATTTTTTTATAAAATTTAATTTAAATGAATTTTTTAGTTAGACTCATATTAAAACACAAAATATGATTTTCATATCAAATAAAATACAAATAAATGGGATCAAAACTTATTAGTCTGCATAGCAATAAGACAATTATATAGAGTATATTTTTTATTGTTGTAAAAGCAATAGCAAATGTAGTTTATGTTAATAAATAAATTCATTAAAATAATCATAATTAAGTCATTGAAGCATATTTATTTTTTTTCTATTTTTTACCTTTTAATTTGTTGTTTTAATTGATTTGTTAACCATATGTATATTAATGATTTTATTTTTTGTATATTTTATGAGTTAATCGTTTGATAATTTTTTTTATACAAATCATTTGAACATTAATAACATAATTAAATCTTTTTAATCACTTGAAATAATTTTTTTAATATATATCATTTTTATAGTTTAACCTTACTTCTATAATTAATTTATTTTTTATTTTTTCTCTAGAATTATTATAATTATTATTTCATGAATAAAAACTAATATCAAATCAATTATATGCACTTTTTACCAACAATTAACGTTATGTGATCCATTGAACATTTTGAACACTTCAATTGGACTTCCCACTTATAGAATTAGTTGATTTTGGAGGTGATAGAGTTACCGGTAACTCAAGATCAAATTGCAATAATGTGTTTTCCAGGTATTTGAATGCCTAACATGAATTATTCTAAGGTGAGAATTATCAAGTGAAGTAAGATTAATTATTTTTGGTTAATTTTTTCCAAAGTGTGATGAAATTCATTGGAATCATCCTTTGAATGTGTTTTTGTCAAAGTTATATTGTTTTTGCCACCACCAATGTTATATTTATTTGTGAAAATTTATGTTGCTAATACTAAAAATGAAATCATTATAAATCATATAGGTACTATATAACAAATTTGTTATTTTGTGAATTGGAATTTCTTGAAGAAAAAAACATGACAATTACCAAGGCTAGGAATTTATTTTATTTCATTTTAATTTCTAAAATTATGTATTTTAATATTTTTATATAATAAAAATTTTCAAAAAAAAAAGAAATTTAAGTTTTCAATTGGCAGAATGTACAATTACATTCAATTAATGGAAGCATCAATGAAAAATTATAGCAAGCAAAAAATAAAACGAAAGATTGAGTTGTTATACATAGCTCTATCATATCTATATGCAACCAAGGTTAGTGTTATATGATATTTCAATGAATAATATACAAATGTATCAATTTCAAATTTTTTAGGATTCATATTAAACTCTTTTATTAAGAGAAACATTGTATATTTCTTCATTTTGTCCATTATATCAATTGAATAATCTTCATTGTTGTATCAAAATATCTGTGGTTATCATATTAGGTAATATTTGTTCAAAACAATTAAAGTTTATCAAATTAATTATCATGATTACATTTAATATAAAAATATTATGCTAACAAAAAGACCTTGAACTTTACCATTTTATTTAGATAAGCCCATATAATTTTATTGTACCTAAACAAAACCATTAACCTTTAATTTGTACTTAAATAAACATTTAAACTTTAATTTGTATCCAAATAGCCCATAATATTTAATTTGTACCTAAATTAGTCCTTCACACAACTCAATCTTTGGTTTGAAACAGTAGCTTATTTGAATATAAATCAAAGCATAAAAACTTATTTGGGTACAATAAAAGTATAATAATTTATTTTAAAAAATGAAATAGTTCAAGGAGTTTTTGATATTTTAGCTAGAATATTATTAAAAATTATAATTTCACTAAACTTAAAAGTGAATTAAGAGCATTTATTAGAAAAATTCATTTGATAACTTTTTATTTAATTATGTATTTAGTATTTTAATAATTTTGAATTTTGACTTTTCATACTTTAAAGTAGACTTTTAGACTTAAGAGAAGGGATTATTCATAGTATACTCAATTATTCATTTATGCACTTAAGCAAATTTGACTCAATAATTAGTACATGTTTTTCTTTTGTTTAAAAAGCTATATTCAAATTATCTTAAATTCAAATAAAAAAATATATTCAAATACTTATAATTGCAATTTCACTTTAGAAATGTTTTTAAAAAAATTTATTTTTGCTAAGTCAAAATTTATTTATATAACCCAAAGGTTACGGAGCTAGCTGTTGCTAAAAAAAAAAGATCCATAGTTCTAGCACAACTTATATGAAGTATCAAAGAGAACATGAATGTGAATACTAGAACGAAGAACCTAATGTCTAGGTACTACACCAAAGAATAATTACACCTAACACTTTATGATATGAACACTTATGATAAAGCCCACCCTACTTTAATTATAAAAAGAACTTTGAGGAAACATATGTGAAAATGAAAGGTTACTGATATGCTTTATAAGTGTGAATAACAAAATATGAGTAGCAATCCAAGTTATGAAACCTAGTGAAAAATCCTCATACCAAAGTATAGACTATATCCTTCGTGCAACACTCATAAAACATTAGTTGTTATCGTTGTCATCCAAATCTCTTCATTCCATTTCTATCAATTTCTCGATAATGATTTTTTCATCACCTGCAAATGAAAACCCAAAACCTTTTCCAATCTCCTAAGTTTTGATAACCTCATCTCTATGGATAGAATTTCTTTTTCGGATATTGTTATGTGAAATACAATTATCACTTTCCAACATTGCAGAATGAGTAGGAATACAAATTGGGGTATTTGAATAAGCCTTTTTTCTACTCCATTTGTAGTTCTTACGTTTCTTTTTCTTAATAGTCTAAAATCTCAATTTTTTCCTACAAGAGTAATCTAAAGCGTCTTTTACAATTTCACAATTAATATCAACCTCCTCATTTCTTATCAAAATCACTCACATCATTTTCAAAACATTCATCATCTATCTTTTCCTCAATTTTCACATCTATGCTTAAAGACTTGGAACTCAAACTATCTTCTAATGGCTTACTCCTTTTAGGTACCTTTTTGCCATTTTCATAATCAACCATTTCTAAACAACCACCATTGTTACTGGGCTCACCCAATACTACATTAGAATTAGGGATGGTAGCTCAACTCGTGCTCGATGGATTCTAACTTGACCCAACTTCTTAGTGTTGGTGTTTTTTTTTTTTTGAAAATCGGGTTTTAGGTCAAGTTGGGTAATTGTAAAATAAAATCGGGGTTGAGTTAGGGTTGAGTTTTAAGCAAACCTACCCTGACTTGACTCGGTATATATATAAAATTATTTTTAATTATTTATTTAATTTTAAATTTATATATTTATATAATTTTATATTTACATTAAAAAATAATATTTTATTAATTTTAAGTCGGGTTGGGTCGGGTATAATTTTATATAATATCGAGTCAAGTTTGAGTATAAAAAATAAAAAAATTGTTAGGTTGAGTCAAGTTTGTGTATTATAAGTATAAAGTCTAGTTGAGTTCGAAGTGAGCAAAAACCCACCCTGACTTGGCACGATGCCATCCTTAGAATTATGAATCACACCATAACCACTAGAACTAGTTTTTAGAGAATTAGAATACAAACTTCCATCATTCAAAAGAGAATGGCAAGCTTGTGTAGGTTCATTTCATAACTCCTTAGCCTATGTTTGGATTGAAGTTAGTAAATGAAAAAAAAAAGGAAAGGAAAAGAAAGGTTTTTAAAGGAAATAAAAAGAAATGATACTTCATTCCTTTGTTTGGAAAGCTAAAATGAGTAAAAGAAATGAAAGGAATAGATTGATCGCAAATTTTGTTTGGTTAAGTTGTGAAAAGGAAATGGGATATTTTACTATATTGCTTCAATTATACCCTTTTAATATAAAATATTTTTTTATCATATGAATAATCTCGATATTAACTATTTTAAATAATTTTGAAAGTTAATAAAAATTATTTCAATTAAAGAGAATATTATTAATAATTAATTCATAAAAATGTATATTGGAATTATTTTTATAGCAAAAATTTTTAAATTAATCCATAAATAAGAAAATTAAAAACATAAATATTTATTGTTAAGATAAAAGTAACCATAAATTTGTTTAAGTATTAGTATTTTTCTACAGTTGTACATGTTTCATTATATTCCTTTAATTTTATTATTTAGAATTTGTGAAGTAATAACAAAACGAAAAAAAAAAAATTTTAAGACCTAAGCATAAATTAAAAAAAATATAGAATTCAAAGTTATTAACAAAAAATAGTTGAGGAGTGAGTTGCTAAAAGATATAAAGGTAGCACCAATAGTTAAACTTGATATTATAATAGTATTATTTTTAAAATGATAAAATATAATAAGGGCATAAAGTTATTCTATATTTAAAAACTTTTAATCCTTTCTTTTCCTTGTTTACTCTAATTTGGGGTAATTAAATATTAAAGTTTTGGAAAGAAAGAGAGGGATGCTCAACTTTCTTTTCTTTCCTTTATTAAAATGTAAATGATAAACGAAACAAAGGAAATGTTTCATTATTTCCCCTACTTTCCTTTCTTTTCCATTCCTTTTCCTCACCTCCCCCTTTATTGTAACGTATGTGTTAAAGAAGCCGACTGCTAGACATGGGGAAAAAATAGGTAAAAAGTATTTTGGGTTAAATACATATTTAGGCTCCTAAATTTTAAAATTTTTGTCACATTGGTACTTAAAAAATTTTTCTGTCATATTGGTACTTAAACTTTAAACTGTTATCATATTAGTATTTTAAACTAATGACATTAGTCAACTTTGCTGATGTAGTATTAACATCCAATAAGATGCTAATATGTGTCAAGAAAGTTCAATCAGTGCCACATCATCTGTAACGCCCCCAATCCCATACTAGAGGAATGTATGGATAAAAAATAACATACTTGTAAAGATCTAAACCCAAACTTGCGAGACACTTTTTATGGGATAAAATTATGAGACCTTTGAGTCAAGGTAGACAATACCTTGTAGGTTAGTTGCGGGTCTCCACATTATCATTGCCACGTTAGCATAAAAAAATTCAAAAAAAAAATTACAAAAATTCTAAAAAATTCTAAAAGTCTTCTAAAAACCTTTAAAACTTTCTAAAAAATTTTAAAAATTATAAAATTTTTTTAAAAATTTAAGAAATTCTAAATTAATTTAAATTTTTTTTATAAAATTAAAACAAATAAAAAATTCAAATAAAAATTCTAAAAAAAATCAATAAAATTTTTAAAAATACTAACAATTTTTCAAAAATTTTAAATATTCTAAAATAATATCAAAAAAATTTTAGAAAATAAAAAATAAGAAATTCAAAATTAAAAAAAATTTTAAAATTTTAAAATTTTAAAAAATTAAAAACTTTTAAAAGCTTTTAAAAAATTTTGAAAAATTTTATAAAGATTCTAAAAATTCTAGAAAATTTTTAAAAATTCAAAAATAATAAAGGAAACTTGAAATTTTTCAAAAAAATTCTGTAAAGTTTTTATAAAGTTATAGAATTTTATTTTTTTATAAAATTTAATTTTTATAAATTTAATATTTTTTGTTTTTAAAAATATTTTAGAATTTTAAAAAATTTTCAATTATGATAATTTTTATAATTTATAAAAATATTTCATATTTTTTAATTTTAATAAATTTATAATTTTTTGAGAAATTTAAATTTTTTTTGAATATTTAAGAATTTTGTAAAAAACATTTAGAAATAAAAAATATTTTAGCATTTTTTATAATTTTTTAAAATTAAAAATATTTTTATAAATTTTAAAAATCATTACAATATGTTAAGAAATATTTTTAGAATTCTTTAAAATTTTTTAGAATTTTTTAAAATTATTTCAAGTTTTTAAATTTTTTTTTGAAAATTTTAAAACTTTTAAAATTTTAAAAATTTTTTACAAATTTGCAAAAAATTTTAATATTTTAAAAAATGTTTAATATTTGTTGAATTTTTTTAAAATTTTTTAAAATTTTTAGAATTTTAAAAAAAATTTTGAAATTAAATTTTTTAAAAAACTTTTTTATATTTCTTTTAAATGTTAAACAAATTTTTAGAATTGTTTATAATTTTCTTAAGCTTTTTAAACTTTTTAAAAGTTTTTAAATCTTTTAGAAAATTTTAAAGTTTTTAGAATTTTAAAAAAAAATTATAATTTTTTTAGAATTCTTTTTAATTCTTTTTAGAAATTTTTAAGAATTTTTATATTTTTATGTTGACATAGCAATGATGATGTGGTATTGATTGGACTTTTTTTACATGAGTTAGCATCTTATTGGATGTTGATGCCACGTAAACAAAGTTGATTAACGGCGTTAGTTTGAGGTACCAATGTGCTAATGATTAGAAAGTTCAGGTACCAATTTGATAAAAAAACTTTTTAGGTACCAATGTGACAAAAATTTTACAATTCAAAGGCCAAATATGTATTTAAGCTAAGTATTTTCAATAAAATCAAAATCGAGGAATTGTCATAATCTTTTTTAAGGTGTAATTGATCACCCAAATAAATTTATCCTTTTAATAAAATATTTAAAACAAGTTTAAAGTTTATTAAAAAAAATTTGTAGTTTGCAAAATTAAATTTGAGTATGAAAGTTTGGTTATGTATGGGGAAAAACTAGTATCCCCACAGCATTTATTGAAAACGATATTAATTGATTGCATATTATCATTGAATTTTGGTAAAAATGATCCTATTATAATTTTTAAAAGTTAATTCTTTTTATTTTACTTGTTTATTTCAAAAATTGAATCTCTTTTCTTTCGATTTTCTTTTGAATGAAAATCCATTTTTTTTAAATATTTTTGAAAACAAAAATAATTTATTTTTGGATTAAGAGGAAAATCTCTAAGTATCTAAATGCTTCCTTCGTTCCCTTATATTTAGGCAGAGTTTCATAAGTGCCTTAAATTTAAGAGTTTTCAAATTGTCTCACGAAAATCGAGGTAATACTTCACATAAATGATAACCATTGAAAGTCCTCATATATTTAGGCAAGATCTCAAATATCATTTTTACTTGAAATATTACTTCATTATAAACACTTTTCTTGAAAAGTTATAAAACATATGTATGGTATGCATGAACACAACAATATATAATTTATGCATGATAGTTGAACATGAATGATAAAATGTAAATGAATGAGAATTCAAGAATGCAGGTAACAATAAAGTAAAATGAGATGCCAATGCATGAATGAGATTAAGTGTCAATTTTAAGATTTAGGGATTGGTTTGGTTTTTAGGGTTTAAGGTAGGTTTAGGGTTTAGGGTTTAGGATTTTGTTTAGTATTAGGCTTCGGGTTTAGGTTTAGGATTTAGGGTTAGTTTAGGATTTAGGGTTAAGTTTAGTGTTTAAGGTTTGGGGTTTAAAGTTTGGGTTTAGGGTTAGGTTTAGGGTTTAAAGTTTTAGTTCGAGGTTTGCATGGTAGTTTGGGGTTTAGGGTATGCATGGTGGTTTGGGGTTTAGGGTATGCATGGTTTGTTTGGGTTTAAGGTTTGCAAAGGGAATGCATGTAACAAAATAACTAAAATTCCATTAATAAAAATGCAACCTTTAATGCATGAACAATGGATAAAAGTTGGAAACCAAGAATTAAGCATATTTACATACATACCACAAACTAAACATGCATGTAACAACATAATAAAAATAGATCAAACACCAAAGGTTTAAAGATTATGGAGGTTCGACCAAGCCATGATCAAAGGCTTAACCGACTTCAAGGCCATTTTTCAGGCCACATTATTTTGGCCAAAAGGGAAATGTCTCCACCATTTTAGTTTTAAACCAAACGCATGTAAACAAAGTAAAACCTACCAAAAAATTTACTAATTTAGTACTTTTATTTTGTTGAGGATTTCATTTACACATAGCTAATATAGAAGAATAACTAAAGATATAAGCAAACAAGCATGAAAAGTGCATCATTTAGCTATCAAACATATGTGGTAGGTTCAACCAAGCATTGGGAAAGACTTGGTCTACTGCTCTACATGGCCATTCCCAAGCACATATTCATTTATTTAGCTAAAAGGCATTTTATCACAAAAAGATTTTCATCCAACATGAAGCAAACTATTAAAAAAGAAAACCATAGAAACATAAATACTAGCTAAACACATTATGCAATCTACTAAAGCAATCAACAATCATGCAAATAATATATAGTATAACATTAAGCTCTTCAATATACATAATTAAAAGCAAGGAAAACATATAAAGAAAACCAAAAAAGGTTTAGCCATGGAGAATAGAGGTTTGGCTAAACCTTTAAATGGTCATTCAATGGTGGACTTTGCTTTTACTCGATCTCTTTTGTTTCAAACTAAACTTCTAATCAGTTGGATGAATTTTTGGATCAAGCTTGGAGTTACGGAAGCAAATAACTATAGAGGTAGTTATTTTCTCTTGAAAAAACACAAAAATAAAATAAAACTAATATGAAAAGTATAGAAATGAATATGAAAATGTATGAAAATGAGATATGAGTTATAACTTTCAAGAGTTTCCTTAAATTTTCTTTTTTTTTTGTCCATTTTTCCTCCCTTTCACACCATTTCTTTAGGCTCCCTCTTTATTTTTCCTAAATAATGAACATAAAGGCCATTCAATGCATGATAACATTTGATAAAAAATACATCTAAAGGCCATTAGCTCTTTTTCAAGTTTATTTTTCAAGTAATCAGCTTTTGTCCTTAGATCAATGCCTTTAAAAGATCAATAGTTCATGATGAATCCAACACAAAATTAGGCTTTTAGTGTAATTGGAACAATGTAAAAAAAATCATTTTGCCTATTTTAAAGTTTTCATCTTTTTATGAGAATATCTTTGAAAACCATGATCCCTTCTTCGTTTTTATGATTTCAATGCACCAAAAATCATAAAATAATATGAAAACATGATATGAAGATTTTCGTGAAAAATCAACATCGAGAAAGTCAAATTATGAAAATACTATTAAATGGTATTTTAGTAATTTCATACCTTTTAAGGTATGATCAAGGTTTTTAAAGTATTAAAAATCAAAAAATAATTTCAAAACATGATATGGAGCATTTGATGAAAAATCAACTTTAAGAAGGTCAAATTACAAAAGTACCCTTAAATGACATTATGGTAATTTTACATTTTTCGAGGGCGATCAAGATTTTTAATATATTATAAATCATAAAATTTATATCAAATCATGACCTAGAGCTTTTCGCGAAAAATCGACCTCAAAAGGTCAAATTACGAAAATACCACTCAAAGATATTTAATAATTTTACATTTCTTGAGGTACGATCAATGTTTTTAATGCATAAAAAATCATCAAATAATGTTTAAATATGATTTAAAAGTTTTTATGAAAAACTATTTTTGAGAAGGTCATTTGTGTAATTTTATCCTTCCAAACTGCAATCAAAATTTTTAGTGCATTAAATCACAAATTTTAACCAAAAGCCTTATTAATCCCATTTAGTTGTGAATTTTGAAGAAAGACCCGAGTTTGATCTAGTTCGATTGATTTTGACTAAGTTTGACTTTATTTGACTAAGTTTGACTAAGTTTGACCTTAGGGCTTTGGGTCAAATTGGTTCTAAACTTAACTTTGAAAACTCATCAATATTTAAGAAATATTGGATTTGACTTGGTTTGATTTTAAAAGCCTAACAATTGGCTAGTTTTGCTTGAATAAAATTAGATGTCTACACCCTCAATCCAAACATAGTCTTGATTGAACACAAATAGGCATCTCTACTATAGGACTTTGATTAGATTATTCCTTATCAAAAATTTTCATATTACCCTTTGAAATCTTTGAAGCATAAGCTTTTAGTATCTCATCAAGATTAATCTTGATAATTAAATAGTTGTTATCCAAAAAGACTTGTACATGATCAAACAAAATCTCATAAGAAACAAAAACGGAACTCTTATTAGCCTTTTCCCCATTATTCGTGCATGAAACATCATTTTTTTCTATCCTAGGCTCTGACAAGTTTTTTAAAATGTTCTTAGAAACTAATTAACTAATTCAACCACAAAAATAATAAAAATGAGACATTTAAGATTAAAGAAAAAACACTTAAATAAGAAATATTTAAATTGTTACGCAAGATGAATAAGAAATATTGGATTCTAATTAAGATACTATTTCAATTTCAATTTTGGCTATCTTTAATCATTTCAAGTTTTAAATAACCGCTATGGTGTTGACTTTTTAAAATCAATTGAAATTGAGTCAAGTTAGTTTATTTTTATAATTTTGTGTATTATATTAATTTTTAATTAAATTAGAATTTAAAATGAGTAAACAATTTATGTATAGTCAATTTGAGTTTTGAATGGTTTTAAGTTTAAGTTGATTAATCATGTTATTTTTAGCTATACTTTTATGACACCAGTAATAAACTTCCAAATAAAATGATCATACAACATAATGAAAATTTAAATGCAAAAATTATAGAGATACTAATGATAAGTCTAAAAGAAAATCCTTATCTCGAAGTCCTGCGGAGATTAAAGAATATATCTTATTTTGAGGATATTGAAATTCATATTATAGAAATGTTAATTTTGATCAACATGTTTATATTTGTTCATTTACTGATCAAGTTGCTACTGCATGGGTTAAGAGAAAAAATTCAAATATTTCATTTAAAAGAAATATTATAATTCATACTCATTCAAAAAAATAGCATAGACATAAACATTATTTAGGTTGCTATATTTGGGTTGTTATGGCTACTTGCATAATTTTTTACTCTTTTCAAATGAAGAAATTGGTTAGCGTCAAAATATCAAGAAAGCAATTTTGAATAATGGTGATATGAATTATGTAACAATTGAAAAAATAGTATCTTTTTGTTTAATAGAAAATTTTTTTGAAGGAAAATTCAAAGGTAATTATTGTGAATTTAATTTTTTTTAAAATGTTGTGTGTTTATTTTTTTTTATAAAATTTATTTAGTAAATTTTTTCTCATTACTTTTATTATATATAACAAACATTTTACCAAAAATTATATACTTAAAAATACAAACATAAGGGAATGTTTATTAACTTCATTCTTTGTAAGACACTTCAAAATTTTCAATATTTTATATGCAATTGTACTTTGCCAATAGGTATGAAAATGCATACTCTAATCATTTAATTAAATTATCAATAGAGCTTATTTTAATATGTATAATTTTAACATGAACTAAAAAATTGAAAAATATCTTAGAAATATTGACTTAATCTATATTGTATATATTTATTTAATTTAGTTTTGATACTTGCTTTAGCATAACTTATAATTACATGTTAAACTATGAATAGCAAATAAAGAACATTTACTTATTACTTTTCAAGTCATCTACACTTAGAACTTTTTCTTACTTTCGTTTTTTACTTTACAAATTATACTTTCTAACATAAATTATGTTACTTTTTCTTCTAGATATATGCAAATCAACAATAATATAATATTAGATAATTGATAACTTATTAATTAACCATTAAAAATTTAAAAGCAATCAATATAAATTAGTAGTAATCATTAATAACTTAATAATTAATCAATAATAACTTAATAGTAAATTATGAATAACTTAATAGTAAATTAATGATAATTTAATAGTAAATTAATGATACTTTAACAGTAAATAAATAATAATTTAATAGTTAAAAATTAATAATTTAGTAGTAAATCAATAATAACATATAATAATTGCATAATTATTTAGTAGTAAATCAATTATAATATAATTATAAATGCATAACAACATAGTAGTAAATCAATGATAACTTATTAAAATAGTAAGCAATAATTTAGTTGTTAATCTTTAATAACTTAGTAATAAATTAATGATAATTTAATTATAAATTAGTGATAATTTGATAGTAAATCAAATTTGATTTAATAGTAATTAATTGATAGAAGTAAATCATAGATAATTTAATAGTAAATAATTGATAATTTAGTAATTAATCAACGAAAGTTTAAAAGTAAATCAATAGTGAATAGTTAATTAGTGATAATTTATTAGTAAATTATGAATAATTTAGTAGTAAATTGATAATATTTTTTTAATAAATAATTAAAAATTAAGTAATAAATCATTAATAACATTGTAGTAAATACATAACAATACAATATTAAAATCATTAACAATTTAATAGTAAATTATATAATTTAAAAGTAAATTGATAACTTAATATTAAATCACAAATAAGGTAGTAGTAAATTACTAATAATTTAGTTAATTTAATTGTAAATTAGTTAATCAATGATAACTTTATGATAAATTATCAATAAATTAATAGTAAATCAGTTATAGCTTTATAATAAATTATCAATAACTTAATAATAAATCATCAATAATTTAACAATAAATCATTTATAATTTAATAATAAAACATTCATAAGTTAATGGTAAATCTTTCATAAATTAGTAGTAAATCATAAATAATTTATTAGTAAATCATTGACAATTAAGTGTAAATCATTGATAACATAATAAAAAATCAATGATAATTTAATTATCAATAAATGATAACATTTTTCATACTCGAAGTTGCCAAGAATTGAATCTTGGTTCTAATCAAAACAAAGCTAGAACTTTCATCTTGAGAGCTAAAATAAATTTATTGTGAACCTATTTAATAAAAAATTTTAATAAAAAATTCTAAATTTAAATGATGTAATAATTTTATAGTTGTAAATGTATATTTATACATATTTTTAGTGGACTTTTTAAACTTTATATTTTATAATTGTAAATGTATAACAACATTTTAATAAATCAAGAAAAACTTAATAAAAATAAGTGACAACTTAGTAATAAATAATTAATAACTTAATAATAAATTAGTTTCAATTTCATAGTAATTAGTTAATAAACTTAATAGTAATTCATAAATAATTTAGTAGTAAATCAGTAATAATTTAATAGTTAATCATTGAAAACTTAAAAGTAAATTAACATGACTTAGTAGTAAATTACAAAAAATCAAATAGTTAATCAATGATAATTCAATAATAAATTACGGATAATTTAATATAAATCAATGATAAATTGGTAGTGAATTATGAATAATTTAATATAAAATTGTAATAATTTTGTAATAAATAATCAAAAATTAAATGGTAAATAAATGATAACATGTAGTAAATGTATAATAATATATTAGTAAATCATTGATAATTTAATAGTAAATTATTGATAACTTAGTAGTAATAAATCACTAATAACTTACTTGTAAATAAGTGTTAATTTAATAATAAATTAGTTAATCATTGATAATTTTAAAGTAAATCATCGCAAATTAGAAGTAAATAAGTTATAATTTTATCATAAATTATCAGTAACATAGTAGTAAATAATCAATAATTTAATAGTAAATTATTCATTATCTAGTAATAAATCATTGATAATTTAATAATAAATCATTAATAGCTTAGTAGTAAATTACTGATAATATAATAGTAAATCAATGATAATTTAATTGTTAATCATTGATAACTTTTTTTAATATTTGAAATTACCAAAAATTAAACTTTGATTACTAACAAAAACAAAACTAGAACTTTAGTAAAAAAATTCTACATTTGAATGAAATAATAATATTTTATACAACAAGAAAATTATCTTAAATTAGAATATAATTGGCCTTGTGTTGCAAGAATCAGTTGTTACATATATAATGACACAAATTTTATTAATGATTACTAAAAGTATATAATAAATTAACAAAATTATATGAAACGTTATCAAAATTACATCAAGAGCTTACCAACATTTTATTAAAAATTATCAAATTGTATTAATAGTTAAAAAAATTATATCATAAGTTACCAAACTAATATTAAAGGTTATCAAAATTTTATTAAATGTTACCAAAATGTTATAAAAAATTATGAAACTTTAACAAAGGTTATCAAAACATATAAAAAGTTATTAAAATCAAAATAATCAAATTTTACTTATATATACCAAAATAAAAATTAAACTATTAGCATTTAATAATAATAATAATATTATTATTATTATTATTATGATTATATTATTTAAAAATTTATTAAATAAAAATAAATTATGCCTTTCTTAAAAAACTAAAAATATATATTATTAAATGATAAATTAAATAATAAAAGAAAGTATTAACATATTTTTACTTTAGTAATTTTGATTAAATTATTAAGCAAAAGATGAAAAATATTACAAAATATGTGAAAAAAAAAAGAAAAAATAAATTGAAAAAAAATATGATTTTGTCGTAAGAATGAAACTGTAATAACAATAAAATATATCTTGAAAAAAGTTATAAATAAAAAAAACAAATTGCAATAGTAATATAATATACTTTGAAAAAAAAAAAAAAAAATTGATATATAACATTTATAGTTTTAAATTTGTAGAAGAATTCTTTAGTGGCAATTAGGATTAAATAGATAATTTTAAAATTAATTTTTAAAATTTTAAAATGAATATAATAAGTGATAAAGATAATATTGATTTTTTTTGCATTTATTTGAAATATAAATTTGATAATTAAAGTTCAAATAAATTATCAAATTTATATTTCAAATAAATGCAAAAAAAATCAATATTATCTTTACCACTTATTATATTCATTTTAAAATTTTAAAAATTAATTTTAAAATTATCTATTTAATCCTAATTGCCACTAAAGAATTCTTCTACAAATTTAAAACTATAAATGTAATGTATTATATATCAATTTTTTTTTATTTTTTTCAATAGCTTTTTTTCAAAGTATATTATATTACTATTGCAATTTGTTTTTTTTTTATTTATAACTTTTTTTCAAGATATATTTTATTGTTATTACAGTTTCATTCTTATGGCAAAATCATATTTTTTTTCAATTTATTTTTTCTTTTTTTTTTCACATATTTTGTAATATTTTTCATCTTTTGCTTAATAATTTAATCAAAATTACTAAAGTAAAAGTATGTTAATACTTCTTTTATTATTTAATTTATCATTTAATAATATATATTTTTAGTTTTTTAAGAAAGGCATAATTTATTTTTATTTGATATAATCTTACAAGTGTATAAATATTATTATAAACAAAAATATCCAAAGAAAAGATATAATTTTTTCTTACTATTTTCATAAAGTTTATTTTTTAATGACAAGTCAATATATATATGAGTTTTAAATATTTAAATATAATTTTGAAAAGAAACTAATTTGTATATATATATTCATATTAAATAAATAAAATTATTTTATGCATCGCACGTGTTATAGTCTAGTGATAATTTAATTATCATTCATTGATAACTTTTTTTAATATTTGAAATTACTAAAAATTGAACTTTGATTATTAACAAAAACGAAACTAGAATTTTAGGTAAAAACATTTAATAAAAAAATTCTAAATTTGAATGAAATAATAATATTTTATATAACAAGAAAATTATCTTATATTAGAATATAACTCACATTGTGCTACAAGAATCAGTTGTTAGATATATAATGACACAAATTTTATTAATGATTACTAAAAATATATCATAAAATTAACAAAATTATATTAAAAGCTATCAAAATTACATCAAGAGGTTACCAAAATTATATTAAAAATTATCAAATTTGTATCAATGATTAAAAAAATTATATCATAAATTACCAAACTAATATTAAAAGTTATCAAAATTTTATCGAATGTTACTAAAATTTTATTAAAAATTATGAAACTTTTAACAAAGGTTATCAAAACATATCAAAAGTTATCAAAATCAAAATTATCAAATTTTACTTATATATACCAAAATTAAAATTAAACTATTAACATTTATTATTATTATTATTATCCAAAAATATTTTTTATTGAATTAAATTAAAAAAAAATTATATGTGAGTAATGCACGTGCCCAAAACTAGTCCAAATGAAACTGTGTCAAAATCAGAAGTTGTATGATTTTCCATCACTAAGGCCTGATTTGGATCAAGTTACACCTTGTTGTGTGATTGGATCACTTTTTGGATCCAATTGCACTCGCAGGAGTATTTGGATTCAATAGATGTGGGATGGCTGGCTTATTCCAATCATGCCAAACTCCAAATTTTCATTGGACCTGTTTAGGTCAAGTCAAGGTGGAAATTTTCTTTTCTACCGCACCCTATTCCCGTTATAACTTTGGGATTCAATTACCCTTACGAAAAGTGATGCGCAAAGAAACCTAAATGAATTAAATGAACAAACCTTCATTAAATATTAAGTCACATATTTTTCAATATGATTAAGTTACCTTTCGTAAGATATAATAAAACAACATTTTACCCCCAAATCTTTAGTTTAGTGGTTAAAGGCGTTTGAAAGGACATTAAGAGCTTTGTTTTCAATTAATTTTTTTTTATTTATTTATACTAAGACTTTATCTTCCTGATGTAATCAAAAATAAAAAATAAAAAATAAAACAACATTTTTTATTTTTAGATTCAATAGGATACTCATGGACTTATTAATCAAAATGTGTTTTTTTGTTATGATCTTTGGATCTTAATTAAAATTAAATGATTTGGGTTTTCACACACTTGATCATATAATCTTAGAGATAATAATAATTGGGTGAATTACATATAATGTAATTAAATAAAAAGTTATCATCCAATTAATGTTAGGAGTCACTTAAAAATATGATTGATAAACACTTCAAAATATGATTGATAAATAAACTTATTTATATGACTTACTTATCATAACTTAGATGGATAAACACATAGCTATGATAAACTTTGCAGTTGCAGTTGATGGTAAGAAAAAAAAAATACTTAAGACATCATCTCAGTAATATTGCAATGGTATCCAAATGCACCATAAGTCGGATGCATTTAACTTTTCTAATATACCATTGAATTAACAAAAAACTTTTGAAAAGAAAGCAAAATTACATACTAATATCAATATGAACAAAATTAAAAAAAAAATTATAAGATCACTAAAATATTTTGAGCTTTTCTATTATTTTTGAATATTTGCTACTATAGCCAACACTTATAGTGACCATACTAGCTAGGATTGAAAAAAAATAAAAATAAAATCAAAATTATAGTATTTTATTTGATTTTTTTTAATTCAATTTGGTTTAGGTTTGAATATTAAATATTTTTATTAGGTTTGGTTGATTTTTGAATAGAGAGTAAAAAATAAAAGAAATATTTGAATTGAAATGAATTTTATATTTTCGTTTTTCAATTTTTATAAAATAAAATAATTATTTTTTATTTAAATTTATTTAAATATATTAAAAACTATATTAAAATAATATAAAAATTAAAAAAATTTATTTTTAAAATCTAATAAACTTAATTAATAAAATTAATGTTTTAAAATATTCCATTTAAATTTAAATTTTTTTAAAAAATTCTTATTACTTATGTATTATGCGTTAACTAGAATATCAAAACCAAATTATTATCACCGTTACTGCTAGCTTAAGTGAGTGTCTCGGATTTTGCGACTATTGCCACACCGTCCTATTCATCCTATTCATTGGGAGCAACGTCCCAACGGTCGAGAATTAAGTTACGCGCTTTTCTATTACATATTGTTTCTGAAAAAAAACTCATTTTTTCATTTGCAAGTCTGCATTGTTCCTCCACTTAATTTTCTTTTAATAGAAATTCTTTGCTTTTAAATTGTAATAATGCCATGAACATACTGTATACGTTGCAATTTATGCCACCTTGTAAAAAATTTTTTAACTATGGACTATAAATTCAACTCATTAAGTACAGACTTTCTATTTATACATGTACGTTTCTTCTACCTATGAAAATATCTGATATATCTAAATTAACAATTTTAATTAATGTATTTAGATATGATAGTTAATATATTAATAATTTATATATTCGTATTATATTTTATATAAAAATTATATATCAAAATTTATATTTATACGAAAATTTTAAATATATATTTTAATTTTATTAAATTTATATAAATGTTTATTAAAATTTTAAATTATATTAATTTATATTTTTATATAATTTATTAAATTGGTTTAAAATTTATTAAGTCATGTATCATATTATTTTTTATTCAAAATTCAAATATCAATTTAAATATTTGATTATTTTTTAAATATATTTTTAACATATATAAAATAAAATTTCTCTATTGCTTTTTTTACGGGAGTTCTGGTCATATGTCCACAACGTTTCTCACGTCAAACATCAAATCCACGTGGATAAACTTATACAAACAAATGGCAAAAAGAAAAGAAATAAAGTAAATTAATGACATACCAACTTACCAACCGATCGGCGATAGTTGTTGATAATTAGTTTATAAGAAGAAAATTCCAAAGGATGACAGTCACTTTCAGTCACAAACACCTTTTTGTTTTCTTCCTGTAAGATGCCAACCACACACTTCCAACTCTTTCTTTTTTCACCTATAATGTTTTTAACTTTATATTTCCTTCACGATATTACAATCTTAAACAAAATTAAAATATTAAAAATACAAAAATAACATATTTAAAATTTTAATATAAATTTTCAAAAAAATAAATTATATAAATTTAAAAAATAAAAAATTATTATATTTAATATATAAATATAAATATAATATGATAAATTTTTTTATTTTATATATATTTTAATATAATATAAGATATAATTACAAAAATTATCAAAATTAATTAAAATAATACGTCTATTTAATTATTACTTGTTCATACAGTAATTTGTATCTGGATGAAAACATTAAAATTTCAAAAAAAAAAGAAAAAAAATGACATTTTCCAACGATTAAAAACTCCACCAACGAACCAACCAGCAATGACACGATTGACTAAAGTCCCCACCTCTGTTCAAATCATTCTTTTTCTCAACGGTCTGTCTTTCAACTTTCTGCACTTATGACCCAAAATCTTGAACAAATTTTGCTATAATTATTCAACTAAAACAAATTCTATTGCATTTAATTACTATTTCCCTTCCATAAAAAAAAATTAGTATTTCTCTGATTGCTCAGAATTCAAGTTGACCTGACCTGATCCCACCCTCTCTAGACCGCTGTTTCCAAACGTGGCGTGCATGGCAGTATCTCCTGTCCCCTAAACGACGTGTTTTTGAAAAATTGGGTTTAAGTTTTAGAAATTTCTTTCTTCTTTTGTGTCTAAATGTTTTTTTTTTTAGTTTAAATTTAAATTTAGCAGGAAGAAGCAACGAAAGTTAATAAGTTTCAAAGAGGGAAAATGTGGATTTAGGGGGAAAGAAAAAGAAAATATGATCTTTTACTTCTTTTTTGAAGGTTTTTTCTCGAAAAATAGTGGAGTTTGTCTTTCAAAAGCTTATGCATTCTCTAAATGCTTTCCGCTTACTTGAAAAACCCAAACCGTTTTACCTGCGAATCAAATCTAGGGCTAGGGTTCCCCATATCCTTATTTCAGTCCACCAGCATTAACCAAACCAGAGAAACCATTACTCTTCATTTCTATTTTTAGTCCTTTTAATTTTTCTTCTTTTGCTTTTGAAGTAGACGATGAAGCGAGCAAAATTTTACTCGTTAGTGTCTCCTAGTCGACTCAGGCTAGTTCAGAGTTTGATAGGGGTTTTGTTTCTCTACCTTCTGTTCATGAGCTTCGAAATCCCGCTGGTTTTGAAAACCGATTCAGGAGGGTTCTTCACCGACTCATTGCCGAGGCCTTTGTTTCTCGTGAGCGAAGAGGGTTTCACCTATAAATCTGCACCCGCTCGACCCGCCAACGACCCGGATCATCTCCGTCAACCCGGAAGTTGGACACCGGAGCGGAAATTGCGGGAGTTCAAGGAAATATCGGGTCTCCTGTTCAACCAAAGCTCTTTCGACGGCTACGATTCTAAAGACGAGTTCTCAGTGCTCCACAAAACCGCACGACACGCCTTCGTTGTCGGCAAGAAACTCTGGGACGACCTCCAATCGGGTCAAAACAATTCCGATTCAGAACCTGAACAACAAAATCAAAAGAAAAACCGAACCAAATCATGCCAGGATTCAATTTCCTTATCCGGGTCCGAGTTTGTGAACCAGGGCCGGATCTTGATCCTGCCCTGCGGGTTAACATTAGGGTCCCACATTACGGTGGTGGGGATGCCGCATTGGGCGCATGCAGAGTATAACCCGAAAATTGCGGTCTTAAAGGAAAGGGACGAGTCAGTGATGGTAACGCAGTTTATGATGGAATTGCAAGGGTTGAAGACGGTGGACGGCGAGGATCCACCGCGGATTCTTCATTTCAATCCGAGATTGAAAGGGGATTGGAGCGGGAAGCCCGTGATCGAGCAGAATACTTGTTATCGAATGCAGTGGGGATCGGCGTTGAGATGCGAAGGGTGGAAGTCAAGAGCTTATGAGGAAACAGGTTTCATTTATTTATTTATTTTTGAATGGTAGGTTATATATATATATATATATATATATATATATATATATTTAGTGCATTTGACTGAAGGCTGAGTAAGTAAATGAGAATGTAGGTTGAGAAAAGTTTGAACGTTGAGTTTGTTAATAATTGTCGGTTGTTAGTTGTAGTTAGTTATGGTGTTGCTTTATGATCTTGTTGGGACGGGGTGTTTCAAAAGTTACTTATATGGGGCATTTTACATCTTTGCTGATTGTTTGGATCTTTCTTTGGGTAGTTGATGGACAAGTTAAATGTGAGAAATGGATTCGAGATGATGATAATGGCTCTGAAGAATCAAAGGCTACATGGTGGTTGAGCAGGTTGATAGGAAGAAAGAAGGAGGTGGCACTAGATTGGTCGTACCCTTTTGCGGAGGGAAAGTTATTTGTTCTCATATTGAGGGCAGGATTGGAGGGTTACCATGTCAATATTGATGGGCGTCATGTTACCTCATTTCCTTATGGAACTGTGAGCAACATCTTGTTCTTGACTTAATGGTTTGATGAATGTAGAACGTTTTAAATTTTTTTTTTCTGATGACATTTACAGGGATTTGTGCTTGAGGATGCTACTGGGCTATCTCTAAAGGGTGACCTTGATGTGCACTCTGTGTTTGCTGCTTCCTTGCCCACTTCACATCCTAGTTTTGCTCCACAAAAGCATCTTGAGAGGTTGAGTAAATGGACGGCACCACCACTTCCTGATGGAAATGTTGACTTTTTTATAGGCATCCTTTCTGCTGGCAATCATTTTACTGAGAGGATGGCTGTCAGAAAGTCTTGGATGCAGCATAAGTTAATAAAGTCTTCAAAAGTAGTTACTCGTTTTTTCGTAGCACTGGTATGGGTAGATAAAGCAGGAAGAATTTCTCTCCTCTCGAAATCCCCCTTGCCTGATATATTTACATGTTTTTTTATTTGTTTTTTAGAATGGAAGAAAGGACGTTAATGTGGAGCTGAAAAAGGAAGCGGAGTATTTTGGTGATATTGTTATAGTTCCTTACATGGATAACTATGAGCTAGTTGTACTGAAGACTGTTGCCATTTGTGAATATGGGGTGAGTGATCAAATGATCTGACATTGCCTACTTTTTCTCTTTTGTAAAATTAAGTTTTTTAACAGATACAGTACATATAAAAATAAGGTAATTGCAACATATTGTTCTTTAGTTGTAAAATCTAGAGTCCAAAACCTGCCTTTATATGGTGTCCTTTGTTCACAGGTCCGTACAGTGGCTGCAAAATATATTATGAAATGTGATGATGATACATTTGTTAGGGTGGACTCTGTGATTAAGGAAGCAAAGAAGTTTGGAGATAAAAGCCTGTATATTGGTAATATGAATTACTACCACAAACCACTGCGTAATGGTAAATGGGCAGTAACATATGAGGTATGTATTTTCTGTACTTAGCTAATCTTGGGGGTTTATTTACATATAGTCCTACACTTTAATTTTAAGTTGATGTGATTTGAACAACTTATTCTTTTACATTTGCTTTCTTATCTATATCACTGTATCTTTACTATTATTTGTATTGTTATGTGCTTTTCCATATCTATTCTCCATTCTCCATTCTGTTATAAAATATTTCCTCTTTCAGATGAGAAAGTTAATGTGGTTTGTCTCCGTAGCAAAATAAAGGAGCCCCTTGCTTTTAATTAATGATATATATTCTGTGATTTATTATGCAATTTTCTTCCCAAGTTTGGCTTTTGAGAAATTTGTTTCCAATTTTTAACTGATGCTGCATGGAAGGTTGCATGAGTTGTCTGGAATTAGTAATATTTTATTTATAGGTTTGAACTTGCTCTGAATTGAGTAGCATGTAAAGTTAAAATGGTTTCTTATGATCAACAATATATAAACTTGTTTGGAATTTAAAGTTCAGTTGAATTTAGTTGTAGATAGCACTAAACATGTCCTTGCTTTACCTACAATTTACCGTCTAAAGAGATTCACTCTACTCAAGGACTACCTAGGTAGTCATCTGAGTGAAGAATGATTCACCACAAAGGTTCTAGTTTCCTCGCATGATTACCTCATCAGTTCTGAACATCTGTACCCTTTGGTTTTGCAGAATTTAAAATGATTATTATCTCTTCCTTCAGCCAACTGATCGTTACTGATTATCTGTAATTATCATCTTGATCTTAAATATTGTTGTGTTTTCTTCTGTGTAGGGCATCATATGTTGTCCATATCCTACTTATCATAATTTGTATTTTTTTGGTGATTTTTAGGAATGGCCAGAAGAAGACTACCCACCTTATGCAAATGGTCCAGGGTACATAGTTTCATCTGACATTGCACAGTTTATTGTAGCTGAGTTTGAGAAACATAAATTGCGAGTAAGTCATCTATTTATTTATTTATATTCTTGACCGTGGCTTCTCTCTGCCATATGTGTGCATGGTTCTTAAATGGTAGTGGATTTGATCATTGGTTATTAAAACCATTGAGCACATGTTGCAGCTATTCAAGATGGAAGATGTGAGCATGGGAATGTGGGTGGAAAAATTCAACAGTTCAAAAACAGTGGAGTACCAGCACAGCTTGAAATTTTGCCAGTTCGGATGCATCGAGGATTATTACACTGCTCATTATCAATCTCCAAGACAGATGTTATGCATGTGGGATAAATTACTAAACCAAGGAAAGACCCAATGCTGCAACATGAGATGACCATTATTCAAAGAAATCAATAGACAAAGTCTCCACGTACAATGTGGTAAATTCGAGAAAGGACAACAGTGAAACAAATTTTGCGGTCAAAGTCTCTGTATATATGATGCTTAAGTTAGATATAGTGGGGCTTTTCCTCATGCCCTTATAAATTAATTCATTACTTAGGCCATTTTGTCTACATTTCTCCAATTTCATTTCCAATGGTGTTGGCATACTCAATGGCCGCTGATGTTAAAAGAATCAATGAGGAGCATATGTAAACAACACATTCTTTGTAGTCTAGCTTGGAGAATAGTGAGTAAAGATGTGAAAATTTGCTTATTTAAGGTTCAAATCCTAGCATGATTCTAATTCTAGGAAGATGATTCTTTTTCTTTTTTATTTTTCCAGTTCAGGAAGACAGAATTTTGGTAGATCTTGATAATTTTAAACATAATATAATGATATGATATAAAAAATATATAAAAGTGATGCAATTTAAAATTTTGATTAAAATCATATATGTTTGGTAAAAACAAAAATATATTTTATATTTGATATGTTATTATAAATTGTGATATATAATTTTTATGATTGACATGAAACAAACAAGATACACATACATCAATTGTCATTTAATTTTCGATAATGATGAAAATCGTATTTTATTTGATAATGATAACTTTTTACAAGGATATCACTATATCGAATTTCATTTGTCAATGGACGCTAGCATGTTTGACCAAGTAGTTAGGAATAAAATTATAAATGATACATTAGTACTTATAAGTTATTCAAGTTTGATTCGAAAAAAATTCGAATTCAGCTCGATTATTATCGAGTCAAGCTCGAGCTTGAATAGTTTGACTTATCGATCGAGCCAAATTTGAGCATTCTTATATTTGGTTCGAGTAGCTTACGAATCTAATCGAGTTTTTATATTTTAATATATTTTAATTGATAAAATATTTCGAACTCGAGTTTGAACTTAAATACAAATAATCAAACTTTTATCAAATATAAGAATCGAGCTTATTTTTACATATTAATCGAGTTTAATTGAGCGAGTTCGAGTAGCTTAATTTTTTTATCAAATCGAGTTTAAGTTAAAAAAATAAAACTCAATCTAGTTTGAGCGAAATTTCAAATTTTAAATTTTAAATCAAGCTCAAACTTAAATTTAATGTTGTATCAATTTAAAACTCAATCGAATATACCTTAGTTAGGAATGCTTTATCGATTTTTTCTGGATAGTCTGACTCGGGCACTTTCAACACTGGCTAAGCACCGACTAAGAGCAATACTGGAATTCCTACTCGTATTCTCACACCTATATTGGTGCTAGCGGCATATGACACTTCAACGTGCGGTGGTAACAAGCTTGGTAAAAGCGATGGCTAATATAATATTTTTTTTTGAATTTTATCATTTTATTTAAATAAATTCTTATATTTTATTATATTTTTATAAAATTTTTATTTTTAATTTATATTTAAATAAGTTTTTAAACTTTAATTTATATTCAAATAAATTTTTAATATTTAATTTATATCTAAATAAAATTTTAATATAAATCAATTATTTATTTGAAATAAAAATGTATATAAATTATAAATAAAAATATAAAAATTTATTTAAATATAATAAAAATACAAAATTTATATAAATAAAATAAATAATTTAAAAACTTTTTTAATATTTTAACCAAAAGCGAATTATCAAAATTCAAATGAGGAGAGAATAAAACCAGAGGCAATGCATATTTCTTTATCATTTTCTAGAACTTGGCAGGGGAATAGATACAAATAAAAAACCTTTAGAATGCGTTTGGTTAAGGGAAATTTATAAATTTTTTCACATTTGATTTAAGGTAATTCGATAACCGAAAAAAATGTCAGATTCTTAATAGTATCTAAAGTTCCAAAATAAAAAACTCATCTTTTCCTGTGATTTTTTAAGATTTCACTAAGGGGAGAAGTTGTCTTATTTTTGAATTTGACTTGAATAAAAAATTGATCACATATTCATTACTTTTTCAAAAAAAGTAATTTTGAAACACAGTTATAACTTTTTTTTTTAAATTACTTTATTTGCAATTTATGTTACAATTAAGGTGTTTCTTCTTTGAAACACCTTAATTGATATGATATTAAATTTTGTTTTGGGTCTTAATTAGTGTTCCATAGAAAAACGCCTTAATTGATTATTAATTAAGGCATTTCTTCCTTCAAACACTGTAATTGTCATATATTAAAATTTTATTTTCCCTCTCAAAGACCTTATTCTAACGATATGAACGTTGTAATGTCTAATCAACTTCAGAAGAATCTATATTTTATACATCAAATAAGGCATTTCATTGTATGAAACATTTTAATTGATGTCTTCATCATGTTTCAATAACTAATACATTTTTTATTTTTATTTCAACATATATGAGCTTAAAGCAAATAATTTTCTATTTGAATCAACTCTAGCTTCAATATTCATCATTTAATTTTTGTTCTGTTAAGTTTATCTTCATTTTTTTTTTCAAAAAAAAGGTGTGTATGCTATCTGATACCTAATTATCTTATCTGTATTATTTGTTGCAATCCAATATTTTTCTTTTTTTTTTTCCATCTTTTTAGATGCTATTTATATTTGAATTTAAACTATGTTGATATATCAAATGCGTTTATTGTTTATTTGTTTGAGTTACTTCATCCATAAATGTTTTGTTGCTAATTTATATTTTCTTTTTTGATGTTTGGTAGATCTCATGTACCATATGCAATGACTTACTTTCCATTTATGTTTTTAACTTTAACAAGATTGTGTCTTTTAAACAGTTATAACTGGTTTATCACTAAGAACAACGATGCAATTGGTTACATTGCTTATGAAGCATTTGAACCAAATGGAGACTTTATTGCATGTGTTATGTTTTAGTAGCTGTGATTTTATTACATATAAACATTAAAAAATGACATAAACTATCTTATAGTAGAACATTTTATGATAGGCTACATATTATAGAGTTAAATTTAAATGCAATGGTCTTTGAGAACTATAAACCATGTGTAGATAATACTAGAATTGATAGAAAATTTTTGTAAAATTATATCATTTATTTCAAACAAAAAGGGGATAGGCATCTAGACACATGTCAAAAGAAATGATTATTAGCTTCTTCCATATCATAACCCATCATACAAAAAATAGGATTATGAAACGTCAAGTAGCTAGATCTAGAAAGACAATTAGTGAGTAAATTCATTATGTGTTGAGTTTTATTTTAAGATTGCATATGCTATTATTTAAAAAACCTAAACTGATATCGGATAATTCAGCAAATAATGGATGAAATTGGTTTAAGGGTTATTTGGGTGCCTTAGATGAGACATACATCAAGGTCAATGTAGACGTAATTGACAGAATCGAAAGTTTAGCGATAGGTAACCATTCTTGGACAAGAGATGAGGATTCCTAGTTAGTTCAATGCTTACATTTATTGGTAGATGATCCTTGATGAATAGTGGATAATGCGACATTTCGTATTGGACATCTAGGTTATCTTAAATCAATACTAGAGCAACTCATTCTACTTCCCAACTTAAAGCCAAACCACACATCGAGTCTAGGGTTAAGCTATTTAAAAGACAATATCATGCAATTTGTGATATGAAAAATACTAGTGGATTTGGGTGGAATGATAAAGAAAAATGTGTTATAGCCGAGAAAAAAGATTTTGATGAGTGGGTTCAAGTAAGTTTTTTAATGTTACACTATGGCTTGCCTTACTTATTTATGTTTTTTTTTCTATTCTTTTTTTTGTTCGTATTTTTTATGTAGACTCATCTACATACTAAAGGGTTAAGAAACAAACCTTTTCCTTTCTTTAATGATTTTAAAATAATTTTTGGATCTAATAGAGTAATTGGTCAAAGAGTCAAAACAAAAGTCGATGCTATTTAATTATTGGATGCTACTAAGGATGCTTACTTCTCTCTAGAGTTTGAAATCTATACTGAAGAAAATATGAAAATAGGAGACGAAGAAAAAGAAATCGGTTCATCTACTTTGAGCAACACTAGGACTAGACTTAGCAATCTAAAACATAACAAGAAAGGTATGTCGTTGAAGGAAGTATTAGGTAACAAATTATGACAAGTAATTTTTGTGTAAAGCACGGTATAAATACATGAATTTTAGTATTTTACACGATACAAATACATGAATCATCAGGTCTAATTAGGATGTTGTCAGGTAAAAAATGTTATAAGAATGAAGACAGAGCAATTGCTGAATTGGTTGCTCACATAAGCAAACTTAGAGCTTCATATGAAAGGCTGTGAAAGTGATGGAAGGCATTTCAACTTTCTTTAAAAGAGAAGTCAAGAGTAGTGATAGAAGAATGCCACTTTTCAATGAAATAATGTAACTCGACAGTTTCTCACCTAATGAAATGATTATTGTTGGTGAGTATATGTTGAAAGGAAATCACAAAGTTGCATTTTTTTTTTTTTGCTTTGCCACTTGTATTTAGAAAAGATTACATTAAAAAATAATAAAACGAATGTAATGTATATCATCTATCATTTGACTTTCCTCATTCTAGACACATGTAAAATGCACTACATTTTGTATAAAGATTCATATATTATTTTTTAAACATATTTATTTAATTAAGGCAGGAATAGTTCTTTTAATGCAAATAGAGTGATAGGTCATAAATTCATTTATTTAGATTGAAATTTAATATTTAATATTGTATATAAGACTAATTTCACATTTATGTTGTTAGATAAAAAATTGTACTTGTGTGAATGATATAAATACTTGTTTTGACTATTTTCATATTTGTATTTTTAGAACAAAAATCATATTTGTGTGAGAGATATAAAAATTTGGATTTGCTAATTTCATATTTGTATTAATATAAATGTTTTCTAGAGTGCAAGTGTCGTGAAATGATTTGATCTTCAATTTAACATTAGGATCAACAATTTGCCCCAAAGTGATCACATTCCACTTGTAGAATGTGAATGCTGCAAGAAATTGGTTGTCATATTGTTTAAATGAAACAATTGGATATTGGTTTTAATTTAAACAAATATAAACTTACAAAAATTAACAAACACACAATCATAGTGCCTATACCAAAAAATTTAAAATGTTTGTATATATTTATAGCCAATTTGGTTGTCCAACTTGTGCAAAAGTGGATACGTAATCACACTATTTTTTATGGACTTTATCAATTTCTTCTTGTGTGAAGCTTCCCTTTGTCACCCACTATTAACAAAAAATAAGGAGTCAATATTAATAAACTAGAACAATATTATATAAGTTTAATTGAAAGATAAAACTTATTATATGGTGTTTATACTAACCTTAAATGGTGTGCTTATAAGATCATTCATAACAATATTCCTTATAAAATGAAGGATATAATACCCACATTCGGTAACTCCTTGTTAATGAAGAACTTGAAAATAAAATTGAGTGGGTTGGTAAATATTTATTTAAACAAACTTACTATAAAATAATATTGTTATACTTACCGGTAATGTCACCCGAATGAACTTTCTATTTTTACAAACTGCAACCATTTTCCCTAAATTGAACACAAAAACCATAGTAATTATACAAAACACAATTTAATCTAATTATCACTTATTCATAAAATGTAATATCTCATTATTAAATTGGCAGGATCCGGTATAGGTATCAACGTTGGTTATTCGAAGTTCAATAAGTAAAGAGTCTACATATTAATCTTAATTACAACAAGTTGCCAATGACCTATGCAAAATAATAGGCATGATATTAATTTATAATGTATAACATGAAAAACATAAATTTGACATACATTTATACATAATGTATTAGATATCATAAATGATATAATTATTATTACAATAGAACTTACGAGGAATTATAAGGCACTAGATAATATTTAGACGATTTTTGCTTGCATTGAGCCATATGACAAGCATGAGTAGTGATAGTGCCAATTAAATTACTAATTAAATTTGAGTCAATGAATCTAAATCTATAGGTAAATTGTCTTTCTTTAATCCATCTGCATAAGAGCTACATGATGACAACCAACAGTATCATTTAGTAATATTATATAATATAGGATAATAAATTGAAAGAATATAATTTAAATTAAATGATAAGCTAATCTTATATACACAATAATATCAAAAGTCGATATCTCATCCATGGTACAAAATGCCTCAATCCTAAGCGTTCAATGTAAGACATCAATGGATAATCAAATAATTTATACTCTCCCTTAATGACAATGTGTCTCTTCCTGATAAACGAACATGCACATAGATGATTAACGCATTAATGGTAGACTATGCAAGTATCATTGTTTGAGTCTAAACATCTTGTTACCAAAAAGGATGAAATACAAATCCTAAAACTCATTGAAAAAATAAAAAATACAAATAAATATTCAATCAATAAACAAAATTAAAATAATAATGATTATCGAATATTGGGTTTGCTATAAGACTTGATTTGCAAATACATTTCCCTTTAGATGTCAGTAATAAACTGTCCTCAAGGCATGTTAGGTTACATTGCTACCAACATTACCTCCAATGCTGTGAGTCATTGCTGTTGATCATTAAGCGTTGCTCTTGCTCATCAAGTATTTGCTGTTACTACTGAATGATTGCTTCATATTTTGCATTTTTCATTGCGTGGGGTTTCTATTGATTCTTGAAGAACTATAATGACGACACAAATTTACCAACCCTTTAAACTCAATCATGTCTTTTTTTGGATCCTAAAGCTAACGATAATGGATCTTTGCCATAACCGGTTCACAGGTCATCAGATTCATATAGTGTAGCAAATTCATCCTGAAACACAATATAATGGTGCATAACTAACCAAATACAATATTTAATCATGCATAAAATCACATTCATCATATGTGATATAAAAACAAAATCAACTTACACTTTTTTTAACCATTTCTTTAGTTGTTTTATCTGCGAATGATCCATCTTTGTGCATATATCTTTTTTACCAAACATCCCATCTAGAAACTTCGATTCTAGAGTCAGATGATTTCGGAAATCATGAATCATAATAAGTTTCACATTCCCATTTACATTTCATAAACATTCATATATGAGTATAATAAAAGCATTTGAATATGTATAAGATCATGTTTGACATTTGCATAACCCTTTCTCGATGGTCGATGGTGATATAATTGTTGGGTCCGTATGTTTTTTAGTTGTTCTTTGATTTTCTGAAAAAAATAAGATAAATTACATATTAACATAAAAATATATTAAACAAATATTATAAACAATTAACAAATTACTATGCATACTAAGAATTCATCTGATAGATGATCTTAAACAAACTACGACTATTCTTCATAATTGATAACATCTACATATGTCATTGTAAGATCAACTAACAATTCCAAATTATCAACGAAAACTAAAAAATATACTGGGTTGTCAATTTGCTCTTAAAGTTTATGAATGCTTTCCCAATAGATTGCAACACAAGTTTTTTATACTTGGTTGGGACGTCAAACAGTTCTTATAAAAATGAATAATTAAAACTCATAGTAATTCAATTCCATTAACAATTAATAAAAATTTAGAATGTTGTATAAATATATCACAACTGAATCCTATATATTGTCTTTTTATCACCAGAAACCATTCGCCAACTAGGGTAGGAAATAAATATACTTTATCGGACAACAGCTTCATTGTGGCTACCAACTTTGTACCTTCACTTAACATAAGTTGTACATCTTAATTGAATTCCACATAAATTTTTGTCCCACTCGCTTTAAGTGATTTACCACGTCTCTTAATTTTTTCTATTTCAAGATAGGTGTGTTTTTTTCAATTTTAGTAAAAGGAGATATATGTTATTCAGAAGCAATAATACAAGCAATTTTAATCAAAATTATATGAAATACACCAAACTATATCTGAAAATATCCATACAATAAAAATAACCAATATTCAATATAGTAAATACACCAATATACATTACATAGAACAAAACCAATAATATTATATAGGGTAGAAACCATACTATGTTTTATCATATCATAAGAGTTCTATGCAAAACAAATGAGAAAAAATATAATAACTATTTTCTATAAAACTAATCGGTAGACTACAATATTCCAACCAAACAATAAAAAAAATATCATTCATCCAATCTATGGTAAATGCAAATAAATATATAAATATATATAGTAAGGAAGAAAAAAAATGACATATATAGATGAATAAATATTGTACAAAAAGGTAGAAATTCACACTTACCAACTTAAAACAATGTACGACAATGTTGAGTGGTTCACGATCTATGGCGACAAGGGAGATAAAGAGACCAAAATGCCAAATGAATAGGTTTATGGTTAGGCAAATACACACATTTCAGCATTTATCATTCATAAACACAAATGCCTTAATTGATCATGCTTTATAAATAAATAATAAAATCAATTAAGGCATTCACCTAAACAAATGCCTTAATTGATGATGTATTCAACATATTATGCAATGTATCAATTAAGGCGTTTAAAGCAACAAATACCTTAATTGATGATGTTTTAAATAATATAAAATTATCAATTAAGGCATTCATATTAACAAATGCCTTATTTGATGATGTTATATAAATTATAAAACTAATAATTAAGGTGATCGTATAGATCAAACACCTTAATTGATGATGTTTTATAAATTAAAACAATAGTCAATTCAAATGTTTATTTTCTTGTGTTGCTAAAGGTATTATTTGTTGTTTAAGTATTTATTATTAATAAAACAATATAAAAAGTTGCCTCAAACTTTTCAAGAAAATTATAATAATTATATAATAATTAATAAATGTGAATTCCTTTCAACCATACGAGTGAATCTAAATATAAATACTTTAAAAATCAAATAAAACTCTAGGTATCACACTTTTTTGAATATCACATTCTCTTTAAATTTAAGATTCTATAAACCAAAGGTCTCCTTACGGTAAAGGCGATTCTCTGCTACTGGATGTAGTGCTCAAAAGCAGGAATCTTATTCCATGCTTTTGTTCTTAATGCCTTCAACACCTCTAGGCACTGAAATATTTTGCATTTAACCTGGTTCTTATTTTAGGATAAGCCGATGCTCTACTACTGTACAATTTTAGGGGAAATTCTATTTGCAATCAAAATTTTCTCTTTACAACAAAATATTAAATACAATCAAATTTCAAATACACTTAAAAGAATTACTCAAGACAACCAACTGAATAATATCAATATTTATATTTTTAATTTTCTTCATAAAAGCATGTCTGAAATGTTTTAAACTTTTTTGAAAAGGTTAAAACTTTTCAGACATACAAATCCGATAAATTAAAATTTTTTTTAATATATATTTTCAAAAAAATTAAATTCTTTTGGATATGCATTTTTGTATGTAAAAAAAATACACACCTAAAGAAGTGTATTTTTTATGAAATTTCATTTCTGTAAATTACCTAAATATCTACATATTCGGCATGTATATATATATATATTTTTTTCTGAAATTCCGCCTAATATCACAACTTAGAATGATTGCTTAATCATTTTATCTGCAGTATTCATCGTGAAATGTTTTGTATTCGCATTCCACCTTCATTGTTGGTGTCCACTAACTTAAGAGAATCAATATCTGATTTAGGTTTGAATTCGTGTTGATAGAAGAAAAATTAAGTGTGTGGTTGAATGATTCAAAAGTAATTACCGCAGGTGTAAATTATTTTATCGATAATTTTGTAAAAAAAAAATAATTTTTTGGTTATAAAGAGAAAAAAACGACTGCACGTAGATTTTCCTAATTTTAGCTTGCTTTGATGGATGGACCACTATCTTGAATCACTTTATGTACTCCCTACGATACAAAATCTTTTGGCCTAATTAAACGCATGTAATAACTTCATCCCCAAGGTAATAAAGTGTTTATTTCCACCGACTAGACGTAAAGGTAATTAAAGAAACGAAAGTACTGTCTTTTACCCGATTCTTCCATCTGCTGATAAACCACAAAATTAATAAAGCATTTTTTTTCTTATCCAAAGTGCGTAGAAGTTTTAACTTTTTGTGCTCTCGCATTGCAAAAGTCCTAGAAACAACAAAGCAAAGTCAAACTTCAGCATTTTAATTCAATTTGGTAGTTGGAATTTTGTCCTTCAATAATTGTTGCCTATAGCAGGAACATGGCCAGAATCCATGGCAGAGGATAGATCAGCAAAGTTCCTGCAACAGCAAGAAAATAACTACCGTTTTAGATACCCAAACCAAAAATGTGGGCGATTGGTTTTGTATAAAGTAAAAAGAAAATGTAGATATGATTAATACCTGTCTTTAGTGGGAGTAGCCTCCAACCATTACCAAACGATGATACAAAGAAACAAGTAGATGTGGTGCTTATGCCAGTAGGACAGTTGCAAATAAATGAATTGTAACTTCCAGTGTAACCACAGACCCCATTGCTTTTCTCACAATCTGCGCACGCGTTTGGATAGTCATTATATACATTAAACTTATACTTGAGAGATATTCCGTACTTCCAGTTATCAGGGTTAGATTCCTGGCCACTGAAGCTATAGAAAACCGAATATGAAGAGCACTGCAACTTCTGCAAATTAAATTCGAAAGATGGGCCGAGATCCACAGGCGTATAAACACAACATGTGGATATTGGGAGATTGAGTATGCTAATTGCACTGCAAGAATACAAGTAACTACAAATTGGATCACCTTGTTTGTCACATAGGGGAACAGCACTGCTGTTATCAACATTATAGCTGTTTGATCTAAAAATAGGTGATGAAGTGGTTGAGCAGTCAAGGAGAGTGAAGACATTATCGTCTGTGAAAGAAAAGGGAGCATCCCAGTCGAGGCCAAAGCCTTTGCTTGGCCGACAGCAAGCGCAAGTTGACATGGAAGGATCTGAGATGTATATGATTTGGTTGCTGTAATCTATGTTGGTTATGGGGTAGTTGCCAGTGTGCGTTGTCAAGGTGAGTTTTTGCTGGTCACAAGTTACATATTGCTGAAAGCGTGGATCACCGCAGCCAGCGCCAGTTCCAAATGGGTACTTAATAGGCAGATTGCCGCAGGTTCTCTGGCAGGCCTGAGATGAGACCAGGGAAGAAAGAAAGATCAAATAGATGAAGGGGAGAGTGATGGAAGAGTGGTTTAGCTTCATTTTCTGGCTATACAGAGAATTAGAGAGTGAAATTAGAGATGCTCGTGTGAGAATAATTAAGGAAGAAGAGGTTAGTTGTGAAGTGTGGTATTGGAATATATTATACTGAGCAATAAGCCGCTAGCTAATAAGTGCTCCCTTTAAAGAGTCGAATGGGGAGAAAGATATAGGGAGAGATGGATGGAATCATGGAAGGAAGCATCATGTGCTTTGCTTTGCTTTTCCCTATAATTTAGATGCCTTGTTTTCTTAACTATTGCTCACGCTGCAGTTGGATGATGACTTCATATATGTATTTTAAAGTTCTGATCTTGAGGTTTGGTCCAAATGGTTCATCTTTTTTTTAGAAGATGACTTTCAACAAGACTGAGGTTTGATCTTAGCACTTGTAAATTCTCCTTCCCCAATTTTATTTAGGCCTTGGCTTCCTATCTAGGTTAGCCTGCCAAGAAGATTGAGAAAAAAAAAATAGTTAACATTCTGCACAATTACAATTGCTTGATAAAAAACAATGCCACAACTTTCAAGCAAGTTTGTACATGATGAGATGAGCCAAGTACATTGTTATTTCTTAGTGTGAAAGAAAATGACCACTGATCCATTCTCCCTTTGAATGTAACGCAGTTTTATGATAAAGTAGATCGATGGCAACAGACACTCATGAACAAGGAAAATTATTCATTCGTTTGGCTGATAGATCGACTTAATCTGAGCAATTCTATTTAGTTCTGCAACAGATAAAATGTCTATATGATTCATGTGCACAGACAGCGGTCTTCCGCGTTAATGGTATGGTGATTATGCTACTATATATTCCAGATTACCAGTTAAAGAGACATGGAATCTCTGCTTATAATATTCAAATTGAGTTGGTCTGAAAATATGGGAGGGTTGGCCCTGTTTGTATCATCCAATCTCGCATACTTGATACTTAACCAACGATCCTGGTTCTTAAATGGTTGTTCTGGCACGGGTTGAAATGAGGGCGGATGCAAGTGTTAACATGGGATATTTATGGATACTTTCAAAATTAAAAAAAAAAAAGAAAATTTGAAAGTTTATTTTTCTGAATCTCGGAAAATTTTTTGAACACCCTCAAAATTTTTATTCTTTGTTGAATGATTGTTTAATTTTGTAAATTGAAAAAGATTTATTTGATAGTATTAAAAATGATGCAATTATGTTTTTTTAAAATATAAGAACTAATCATGGACAATTGTAATAATATTGCAATATATTATTTCAAATTTTTATTTATAATTTTTTATAAATTATAAGTGGATACTCTCAAAAACCCTATACCCGTCTCTAGGCATTTGTTCTAGGAGACCTCCACTAACCCTGGATTAGTTTAATTGGGGCATCACATGTGCACAAAATGTTAACATCTGCCAAAGTGTTAATTGTAGAACAAGAAATCAAAATTAAAAAACTAAAAAATCACAGGCAAAGAAAAAGATGTATATTTCAATTTATATATCCACATTCACCAGAAAGATGACAGAAATTTAATATGAAAAAAAAAAAAAAAACCTTGAATGCCCATATTTTCTTTGCTATGACAGGATAGTTTGGCAATAACAAAGCTTATGCTTACTCTAACCATAATTTTCTTGACTACTGTGATACATCTCGTAAGTAATTGAAGGCTTGCCTTCGTGATGTCGGAGTGCATGAACTACAAATTTGAGAATTACAATTAACAAATTTGCAATTGCTCCGACCTAATCCTCAACCTTGAAAACAAGGGTAGCCATTGAATACAATTAATGAAGGTCCATGATTTGAGCACTTGTCTTTCTGATAAAATAAATGTCCAGTCTACTGGTTTGAGCCCCATCCAAAAAGGAACAGGCAGAACATTATAAACAACAAGGATAGGAAAAAGCAATGGAGATGAGATATGGTAGAATATAAACGCACTTTCGTTTCCCTCTTTATTATACCATTTATAAATTCTAAAGCACTAAAGTAGTCCATTATAATTTTGATCTTGTTAAAGAGCTTTCTGTTTAACAATTCCTCCAATAATTAAAAGCAATTGAGTTTAAAGTTTAATCAAATTAATTTATACAATTATTTTTTAAAAATAATTTTTAATAATTTTAAATTTAACACTTATAATATATTTTCGACTTCGTTATACTTACAAACCAATAAAAAGTCAGCAGAGACCGTAGTATATAATCTAATGGCTTGTCGAAGAACGGAATCTTTTTCCCCACTTTAATTGAGATATGGAATCGCCATTCTTTTCACATGGGGCCTATCAGAAATAATTAGGCTAATAAATATTGCTCCACTGAAACCAAAACACAACTTTAAGGCATCTCTATTAAGAGGAAGTTTAATCTGTGAGCAGAACAAATTGATGATTTAAATTGGAGAGTGGAGACAATCTTTTGCTTTATTCTTTTGGTTTAACAAGAAAATGCCTACATATAATTTATGTGTTTAAAAGTAAAATAACATAAACAACACATAATTTATGTAATTTGATAAAATGCCCACATCCACGAAGAAGGATAATAGAATTTGCTAAATAAAATTATTAAAAGTATAATTTTAATATTTCAAAAACATATACATATACATATAAAAAATATTATAAAATACAAGATTATTATTTTATTTTTTATTCTCATCATTTGATGATTTACTTAGATAACACTATAAGAAATTTGTCATATACTGACGTTTGGTTATATTGACGGTCAAATTAGTCAGTAAAAGATATATATACTGATAGTTTTTTTAATATCATCAAAATATATCATACCTTTACCAATACTTTATACAACTGTCGGTATAGATAAACTATTTTTGACAGTATATAACTATCTGTCAGTATAAATATACTATATATTGATACTTATTTATGCTGATAGATAAATTATGTAAGTAAAAAGTATTTATATTGACGAATTTTTGTTACTGTCAGTTAGATAGTGCCTATACAACCACTTTATATAACCGTCGGTATACATAAACTTTTTTTGACAATATATAAATATTCGTAAGTATAAATATGTTATATACTGACGGTTATAATAACCGTCAGTATAAGCTTAAAAAAAATATAAAAACTATAATTATTAACAAATAAAACTTGTAGCTTAATTAATTTTAAATGATAATAAGGTTTAAATAAAATATGTAAGTATTATATTAATTAATAAATTTATAATTAAATATTAGACTAAAATTTTTTAAATTTAAATGTTATATTAATTTGGTTCCAATTAATATTTCAGTTTTAATATGGTTTTGTAAAATTTTAAAATCATTCTAGATCGAAAGTCAAATTATAAATAATCTACATAGTAGTATTTATATTCATATAAATATTTTTCTATGTTATTTGTAAAATTTTTTTATAAAATAATATTTATTGTTCACAATATTAGCAGTTTTGGAATTCCAAAGTTCAATAAAGGGGAATGAATTTTAAAAATGATCACAAGGCGTTTTACAAAAAAAAATACCTTCAATTTTTTGTAAGAGAATATTCAAGGTGTTTTTTGAGTAAAAACGCCTTGAATAATCTTTAAAAAAAACGCTGAGATTATTGAAGGTATTTTTGACAGAAAACACCTTGAATAATCCACTCTAAATGAATAATTCATGGATTATTCAAAGCGTTTTTAGCTAGAAATAGCTTCAATAACCTCATTCAATATTTTGTAAGGGATTATTCAAGATATTTTTTGACTAAAAACGCTTTCAATAATCCCCTCATAAAAATTAAAAGAAATTATTCAAGGTATTTTTTGCCTTAAATACCTTAACTAATCTCATTCAATTTTTTTTGAAGGATTATTCAAGGCGTTAATAATCCAAAAAAAAAAAAGGGGATTATTGAAAGTGTTTTTCGCCAAAAACACATTCAATTATCCCATCTAAAAAATTGAAGGGGATTATTCAAAGTGTTTTTGATAAAAACCATCTTCAATAATCCACTCATAAAAATTTAAGGAGATTATTCAAGGTGTTTCTGTCAGAAACGTCTTTAATAACCCGATTTAATTTTTTGTAAGGGATTATTTAAGGCATTTTGAGGTAAAAATGCATTGAATAATCCTAAAAAAAATGGGTAGAGATTATTGAAGGCATTTTTTACCAAAAATACCTTGAATAATCCCTTCATAAAAATTTAAAGGGTGATTATTCAAGATATTTTTGACCTAAAATGTCTTCAATAACCCCATTCAATTTTTTGTAAGGGATTATTAAAGACATTTTATAGGCTAAAATGCCTTGAATAATCCTATCATAAAAAATGAAAAATTATTAAAAGTGTTTTTGGTAGAAAACACCTTCAATGATCATCTCATAAAAATTGAAGGGGATTATTGAAAGCGATTTTGACCACAAACGCCTTGAATAACCATATGCCAAGATTTTCTAAAGATTATTCAAGGCATTTTCTGACAAAAAATGTCTTCAATAAGCCACCGTCCTTACCTTAGGCTCCCACATTTTGGGACATGAAAACCTTTTAAAAAAATATAAACTTATTAAAACAAAAATAGTGAAAATTTTGTTCCCACAGTCCTTACCTTGCCTTTCAGTCTTTACCTCACCTGAAGCTTATCTCATCTCACTCTCCCTTGCCTTTGATCTTTTTAACTTTGTAGCTAAAATCATTGTTTAAATTTTCAAGCTTTAAAACTTTGTTTTCCTTGAAAAAATGCTCATTTCTACATAGTTTTTACAATTTGCCTAGATTTTGTCCTTTTGTAATTGTGAGTTATTTCAAATATTTCCTATTTCCTTAAAACCCAAACCTAAATAAAACCTTACATTGGTAACCCTATTTCACATTTGTAGCTTTCTTGTTTTTGTTTTGAGCTACTTTCCTTTTATCCTCTGCCTCTCTCTTGCTTATTCAACCAAAATTGATCTTGTGATGGTAATAGGTTTATCTTTTTTTTTTTTCTTTCCCATTCATAAATCCCTGTACAAAGCAACATTGCCTTAGTTGCATATAGTTCTATGACAGCATCTTTGATTCTCATTCTATCACTAAGGATAATGTTTTTCTGTTTTTGTTGATGGTTTCTTGAAAAGTCATGTGAGAAAGAAAAATTTGCAATTTCAATTGAATATAAAAATCTATTATCTACTGACAAATATATATCAACATTTGTAAGTAAGTTAATTAATTGTTTATAATAAAAATGTGATTTAAGGTGGTGGTTTTGTAATCAAATACTATATATATAGTGGCTTTTTCAATTAAATATATGTAATAAAGCATTTGGCAGCATAATAAGGTTTATATAATTGTTTAGATTATACATAATTGCTTACATACTATTTAGATTATATATAATTGTTTGTTGTTTATATATTGTTTAGATTATATATAATTGTATATTGTTTGGCTTTTTCAATTAAATATATATCATAAAAATACATAATTGTTTATATGGTGAGAGCATTTGTAATCAAATACTATATATATGGTGCCTTTTTTAATTAAATATATGGTGCCGGCATTTGGCAGCATAATAAGGTTTATATAATCATTTAGATTATATATAATTGTTTATAGATTGTTTACATTATATATAATTGTTTATTGTTTATATATTGTTTATATTATATATAATTGTTTATTGTTTGACCTTTTCAATTAAATATATAATAAAAATATATAATTGTTTACATGGTGGTGGCATTTGTAAACAAATACTATATATACGTTGGTTGTATAATTTTTGGTAGTTGGCTTTTTCAATTAAATATGGGTGCTAGCATTTGGTAGCATAATGAGATTCTTTTTTTTTTTTTTAGCAGTATTCTAGAGCTTGTGTAAGATGCAAAGCAACCTTTAGTCATATTGCCTATTTCATTGGTTATGCTTCTCCTAAAAACACATAAGTTTAATTATAAAAGTATGTTTGAAATATTATTTTTAACGAAAATGTGACATTATGTTTACACAGTCAAATTTTATTTAGTGCTTAAATTAAATGCTATTATTTTAATTTAAGTTTTTAAATTAATGACATAATATGATTGATCCTTTAAGTTTTAAATGCTATTTGTTTTTAAATTTGTTATTGATTATTATGAAATTGGTTTTTTAGGTCTACATTCATATAGTATTTTGAGTTCAACGTTTGCTTTTCTTTGGAATCTTTTTGGTAAGAGATGATAAATTCAATTGTGAATATTTATTATTATTATTACATTAACTATTTACCATCGTTTAGATGCATGATGCTGTACTTTCCTTTCATCCTAGTTTTTTACCTTATTATGTATTATTATTATTATTATTATTATTATTATTATTATTATTATTATTATTGCTTTTCTTTGAAATCTCTTTGCTTTTATGGTTGTCTTTTCTATTGGGACATAAAGGTGGACTTATAAAATAAATAACTTTGATATTTAGATAACTTTGATTGTTTGTATGTATAAAATAAATTACTTACTAATAATTAAGTTATCCTTTTTAGATAACTTTCATTTTTATTATCAAGTTTACTTCAATTTTTGAGTTTTTTAAAAGATGATACATTTTGAGTAATTAAATATAGTTTTATTACTAGGGCAAATTATCTTACATGCTATAGATAAAGCGTGGATAAATCTCACGTCAAGAGCCAGTGAAGAATTCATAAAAGGAGTCACTAGTTTTTTAGACTTTGTCTTTGCAATATCATCTGAAGATGAAAAAATTTGGTGTCCTTATGTTAAATGTGCCAACACATTTAGAGTTTGTAGGAGAGATGCATTTGATCACATAATATGTGATGGTTTTCTCAAATGATATGTTTGATGGGTATTTCACGGGGAAGTCTTAGATGCATGTTTACCTACTGGAATAATTAATGACGAAAAAAGAGGGCTAGGTCCTTACATTCATGATTTATTACATGATATGATGGTTGAAAGAGTTATGAATGTTGATGTGGGTAACATACAAGCTAGAAATAATAGTGGAGAACAACAACATAGTTATAGAATTGATAGTGACAAGTTTTATGGTTTACTTTAAGATGTAGAGGAGAAACTATATCCAAATTGTAAGAACTTCACAAAGTTTTCCTTTGTAATCTATTTGTTCCACATTAAGTGTTTTAATAGTTGGATCAAATAAATCTTTCGATACATTATTAGAGGTTTTGAAACTTGCTCTATCAGAAGGTAATACATTACCAGGGTTTTATCAAAAATTGAAAAAAGATGATTTTTTCCTTAAGTTTGGGATATAAAAAAAATCTATGCTTCTTTCAATGATTGTATGTTGTTTTGGAAGGATAAGGCAAATGAAGAAATATGTTTAAAATATGGCACTTTTAAATGGAAAAAGAGCTTGAATGATATAGAAAGTGATCCTTAAGATATATTGTCAAAAAAAAAAAAAGCTGCTAAGATTTTGTGTTGGTTTCCTTTAATTCCAAGACTACAAAGGTTATTCATGTCTTCAAAAATTACTTCCTTAATGACTTGGCATGAACATGAGTATACTAAGGATGGATGTGTAAGACATCCTATAGATTCTTTAGCTTAAAAAGGATTAGATTCTCGATATCCTGAGTTTTCTTTTGACCCTTTTAATATTCATTTGGGATTGGCTTCTGATGGCTTTAATCCTTTTAAAACTATGAGTGTGACATATAGCACTTGGCTTGTTATATTGATACCTTATAACTTGCCTCTATGGATGTGTATGAAACAGTCAAACTTTATTCTTTTCTTACTTATTTCTAGTCCAAAAGGTCCTAAAAATAATATAGATATATACTTATAACATTTGGTAAAAGAGTTACAGGATTTTTGGGAAGTTGGTATTCAAACTTTTGATGCTTCAAAAAATAAAAACTTTCAACTACGTGCAGCATTAAGTTAGACCATTAACGACTTCTTTGCATCTGTCAATTTGTTTGGATGAAGTACTAGGAGAGAGTATGCATGTTCTTATTATGGATTTGATACTACATCTAAATGATTACAACATGGTAGAAAGTATTGTTACATGTGCCATCGTAGATGGTTAAAACCCAATCATAGGTTTTGAAATGATAAAAACTTATTTGATAGGATTTTATAATTTAGAAGTACTTTTTCACCACCATCTAAGAGTGAAGTGTTGAGACAGTTGGAACAATAGAATGATAATGAAGATAGGTCATGGAAGAAGAAGAGTATTTTGTTCATATTACTTTATTGGGAACATCTTATATTGCATCACAATCTTGATGTGATGCATATAGAAAATAATGTTTGTGATAACACTCTTAGTACATTGATTAGGCAAGAAAGGAGGTTAAAGGATAACTACAAAGCGTGACTTGATCTTGTAGAAATTGGTATAAGGAGTGTTCTTCATCCAAAGACTTATCATGGTATTAACACCTAATACTTGCCTCAAGCTTCATATCAAATGAGCTTAATTGAAAAAATTTCTCTTTTAAAGACTCTCAAAGAAATGAAACCTCTAGATGAATATTCTTTAAATATCTCACATTATGTGTAACTTAATCAATATAAGCTAACATGACTCAAAAGTTATGAATGTCATCTCTTAATGCAAGAGTTTCTTCCTATAGGAGTATTATGGTCTCTACCTAATAAAGAGTATTTAGTTTTTATTGATTTGTGTACCTTTTTTAAAAAAACTTTATTTTAAAGTTCTCAAATAACATAAGCTTGAATTACTTGAGTCTCGAGCTACATCAATTTTATGTGAAATTGAGAAGATTTATCCTTAATCTTTTTTCACAAAAATGATACATTTAGTTATCCATTTGTCAAATGAAGCAAAAATTATTGGTCCAATCATTTATCGATGGATGTATCCTATTAAAAGGTATATCTTAAAGTTTTATAAATTTTTATACTTAAATTTCAACTAGGATGTTTGCTAATGATCTTTTTTATTGAACTTCCATTTATATAGATTTTTTTTTACTTTTAAATCATATGTGCACAATAGAACTTGTCTTGAAGGTTCAATTGTAGAAAAGTACTTAACAAATGAATGCATACCTTTTTGTTCAAGATATTTTGATGGGATGGAAACTATGTTTAATCAACCCATCTGAAATGAAGACAAGAATTCTTTTGTAGAGAAAGAAATATTCATTCTTTCTACTATTGAAAGACTGTTGGAAACATTAAAATATAACGATTTTAATGTTAACAAGTGTAAAAGGGTCTCACAAAGTGTACTTGATGCTATAACTTTGGTTCAAGCACATCGATATATGCTATTTAATTCTGATGAGGTTGCTCATTTTATAAAGTAATAACATTTATCTACATGTATATTATATTTTATAATTTTTTTATAGTATATTATATAGTCTTCTAAGAATTTTTTTTTCATGTAAAAAACATAAGCAATTTATTAAGAAGCATAATCAGTCTCCTTAGCTTATGCCATATAAGATACAAAAGTTGTAAAGTGAAACTTTCATGATTGGTTTCGTGATCATGTAAGTCACACATCATGGTTTGAAATTCGTAATTAAAGTTTTTGTAGTTAGATTATTATTTTAACCAAATATGAAATTGGATAGGTTACCAATTTAGATCAACAAGAAGATGCAAACATCATAGATCAACTTAGATGGCTTACTCATGATCCAACTGATACTGTTAGGAAATACATTGGTTATATCATCAATGGATTTAGATTGCATACCAAGGCACATGAGAGATACTTGAAAACTCAAAACAATGAGGTTGTTGTAACAACCAAGATGATGAGTTATGCAAGGACAAAAGATACACAACCTATTGAGAGGGAAGTTAACTATTATGAGATTTTAAAAGACATCATTCAGTTGAATTATATTGGTAAATTGAAAGTTGTATTATTTAAATGTGATTGGATTGATATAAATAAAGGTTGCAAGAAGGATAAATTTGGTTTTACTTTTGTGAATTTTTCACATCTAGCTCATAGTGGAACTAATTTGGTTCATGATCATTTTTATCTTGGCTTCACAAGCTAAGAAAGTTTTTTATGTTAAGGATGAAAGACATAATGGTTGGGTTTTTGTCAAGCATGCAAAACTTAGAGATATATTTGATATGGGTGATGAATCATCATTATATAGAGAGTAAGAGAATGGAGAAATCCATTTTGAATTTGATGACACATATAATTCTTCAAATTGGATTAGAAGTAAAGTTAATGATGAAGGAATAAAGGTCACACCAGATATGGAAAATGAGCATGTAGAAGAATATCCCATAGATGAACATAATAGGGAGGACATTTTTTAATTCTATGTAATAGTTTAAATTGTTGTTAAGGTTTTGCAATGTAAGACATAGTTCACTATTATTTTGTTTTTGTGTTACTAACTTGAATTACTTAATTTTGTGTGATCATGTAATCTATTAAATTGTATTTGGTGCTTTATATGGTTTGCCACCATCAAGTTCTCTTTTATATTGTACTTAATATATTTTGTGTATTATTAGACTTGAGATGACAAAGGGTAGACGATTGAATATCACTAGGTCAATTTGTGCCTCTAGTTCTCAATTGCAAGCATAATCTAAAGAATAACATGTGCCTGTAGATCCAAAAACTTCATAACATGAGCCTCCACAAAAATCTCAAGAACCAATTTCTCAATCTACAAATAATGAAGATCAAGTTGAACATAATTTAGGTATAAAAACACTATATTTTATTAGTACAATTCTTTATGTGTTATAATGTTGTACAATTACATTTTTTAATGAATTTAATTGCTTTCTTTACATTTATTTTTCTATGTAGGAAATGTTCAACATAAAAAAGCTCAAGGTTCTACACATATGGCTGATATTTGGGATTTCAAAGTAGGGGAGCATGTTGTTGTTAAGGCCAATGATGATGCTATACCTATCAATCATGAATCTTGCTCTTTAACTCGATTCATTGGTAGCATGATGAGAATGCCTAGCTTTGCACCAATTAATTATACAAATTGGCATGAAATTTCAAATGAAAAGAAGGAAAAAATGTGAAAAACATTAGAAGTATCAATATGATAATGTTTTAGTTGCTAGCTAATACCATGACAATAATCTTTTAGTTTCTAATTAATAATAGCAATTCAATATATATATTGACATTTTCTTTCCAATTACCTCTTTCAAATTGTAATGGAAGTTTAAATTTTACAAATCTGATTTTGATGAGATCGTTGATGAAGAACTATTTCAAAAAATTAAGTCTTAGGCAATAAGAAACATGGGTGCTAAGTGGTGGTAATGGAAGAACGAATTGGAGTTTAAATTTTATGATGAACACAAGACATTGGATGAAATAGCTGCAAAGGTTGATGATTCTCGAGTAAACAAAAGTCAATTCTTATTTTTTGCTGCACATTGATTGACTAATAACGTGAAGGTAAATGTTTACAAAATATACTATTTATTTTGTTTTAATACTATGATAATAATTACAAAGTTATTATAATACATCTTTTCTTGTTCATTTGTTTAAAGGAACAAAGTAAGACAAACAAAACAAATTGCTTAAAATTAGATGAGCCTCATTACACAGGAACAAAATCATTCTTGAGAATCATTCAAACCTTGGTACATATATTAATTTTCTTTGTCACACTCAATTAAATGAATATGAAGTTTACTTTTTATATGTGTGATTTTATCATTATAATAATCAATGTTATACCTTTGTAGAAACAAGAAATTAATAGAATTCCATCATTACGTGCTGAGGTGTATATTCTTTCTCGTACACGTAAAAATGAAAGTGTTGTGAATGACAAGACAGCTGAAATTGTGGTAATTAATTTAGTTATTATTTGCTTTTACTTATGTTTAGTTTCTTTATACTAAAATGTTTGTTTATAATTTTAAGAACTCATGAAAAAAGGTTTGAGCAAAACTAGTGCTTATAATTCTGAAAGGAGTTCATGCAAAGATAATGTTTATTCAAAAGTTAAAAGATCATAAAGAAAAGGGCTTGTTCATTGCATAAGTACCATATCTACTTCATCTAAACGGTATGGTTCTTTATTTTCTAAATTGGTTCAGCATAAGAAAGAGGTACAAGAGTTGAAGGCTAAAATAAAAGACTTGAAAAAAACTTTAAGTATTGTTTTATTGGTGCTTAAAAGACAATTTCCTAATAAGAATATGAATATCTTGAATACTATTACTCACATGGTGAATAGAGAGGTATAGATAACATCTATTTTAGTTTATATATATGTAAATTGTCACCTTGAACATGAATCTTGAACCTTATTGAAATTTTTTTTGAATTATTTTTAGGTTTCTAATGCTAGTAGTGCTCCAGAAAATCACACGTGAAAACTATTGTTCTTCAAATTCAAGTCATCAACCTAATGAAAATGGTAAACTCGTCGTCACATGATATATTTGTGAAAATGCTTTGCTTGATACTTGTTTCTTAGATAGAATGCCAAAATCAATTTTGAATCTAGGTTTTGAATCATGTATTTGTGTTCTTGAAACATTACCCGTTGTCTTTGCCATAATCATTAAATTACGCTATGATTTAAAGCCTGTTCTTTTTCCCTTGAGAAGGCTTTCTTACCTTTTTTTTTTTCTTTTGAAAGGCTACCTTATGATGTAAGCATACTTTGTAGTTGTAGACCTAAATGTTATAGTGAAAATATTTGTTTAATGATATTTCTATTGGCTTAAATTATCTTAGTTTGGTTTCATTAAGTTATTATTTGAAATTAAACTAAAAGAATGAGGAGATTACACATGCAAATTAGGTTATTTCTTGTTCATTCATGCATTACACTAATAAATAAGATGTTTATAAAATTATTTCTGCTGGTATATGAATGGATGATTATCTTTTTATTTTCTGTAAATATAAGATAATTTACAAGAATTCTAATTGGATTTTTTATGCTATGCAGATGCTTCTTTATAGAAATCTATGATGAGATCATTTATTTTAGGAAGTTGTTTATTTACTCTGAGTATTATGTTTGTAGGGGGATTTGATTTTGTTTTGGATATTATGCACTTTGTTGAAATAAGGCTGTTATGTTTTGTGATGCTTGATTGGTATATTGAATACTGTTAGTAACCTAGGTTCATTAAGCTTGTTAGTTATATGGCGTGGCTATACTTGTTGATTTTTTCAAGACTTGTGATATTTTGTATGAATTAAAATATTTTGGTTTTGGAAAAGACTTGTAATATTGCATGTATGTTTTTTCTTATTGAGGTGATTTTGCAATTGTTTGTCTGTTTACAAATTTTTTAAGATTATCTTGTTTAGAGATCTATTGAAGTTTTAAAGTGATTAAAAGGTCTTTAGGTGTCTAGTGGTGCAAACTTATGATTATATTTTTGAAGATGATGTAACTCTTTATCTATGTTTGTTTTATCGATGTTTGTTTTATCAGACTTGGTACAATGACTTTAGTTTTTCACTTATACTAAGTTTGTGGATTATAAATAATTTACTTGTAGTTTTAATGTTATTAAATATCTTTTACTTTATTGTGTTTTTTTTGTTTATATGAAAACATATCATATTATGATTATAAATAAATTAATATTAATAATTGAAAATATAATTTTTTAAAAAATTTACCAACGTCTTAACATTTATACTGACGCACTTGATCGTTGGAATATTTAAGGTGATACTAATAGTCACTAATTGTCAATAAATATAATAAAAAATAAATAAAACATGTAAGTCTATACTGACAATCTCTAATCGTCGATATACCTAAAAAATTAAAGCATACAATTCTATACTAACAATCTTTAACCATCGATATAGGTAAGAAAATTAAAAAATACAAGTTTATACTGAAAGATGCTAAGCGTTGACATAGGTTAAAAAAATTACAAATCTATACTGATAGGTGTTAATCATCGATATAGGTAAGAAAAATTAAAACATATAAGTCTATATTGACAGGCACTAGCCGTCGGTATAGGTGAGAAAATCAAAACATATAAGTCTATAAGGATAGGTGTTAACTATTGGTAAAAGGTATAATGGTGAAACACACAATAGAAGCTATACCAACATATATATATATATATTTACTGACAGTCTTGAACTATAGGTATATCTCTGTGAGCTATTCCAACATTTTAAAAACTATCAGTATAGGTCTATACCGACAAAAAATATACTAACAATTAAAAATTCGTCAAATACATATTTTGATCATTGGTATAGGGTTTATTATGCTATACTGACGGATTTTTTTTATTTTACCTATGCTTTTTTAAGCGTCACTATATGTCAGATTTCTTGTAGTGTAATATGTTGTCTTGTGCATTTATTTTATACTTTTCATCCTACAGTAATTTACTTTAATTGAATTTGTACTTAACTTGAAGTCTTAATTTATTTTTTGTCATTTTATTTTTACTAATCACTAGTTAAATATAATTTATCTATCAATATTTTTAATATTTAACTAGGGTTGTACCTACGCTATGCAACGATGTTGTTATTGAGATAATATAATAATATATGTTAATGTCAGTGTTTGTATATGTTTTGATAAACAAAACACATATGTAGCAGCACTTGCATAATAAAAATTGTCTTAAACTGCCAACAAGTATCATAAAGCAAGTAAATTACATATGCAAAGCAATATCTAGAGACTTCACTTCCTTATATTATAGACACCCCATTTAGTTTGGGGTTAATTTTGTAGGATAATTTTATTTATTTATTGGGTGGCTTGGTTTCCATTAAATTCAAAAAAAAAAAAGAATTGTTTAGCCAAAACTTGAAAAATGTTTGATTCTGGTAGTGTGTTCTTGTGATTTTAAGGGAAAATTCTTGGTTAGATTAGAGGATCAATTGCGATAAAAAGGGAGTTTTAAAGCTAGGAATCAATAGGGGAATGAAATTCAAGGGAATCAAATTCAGGGTTTTAGTTTTTTTTTTTTTTGAATTATTGGAAATTTTTTCTAGGATTTTTTGGAAAATCTCAAACTTTTTTGAAAAATTTGAAGTTTCTGATCAATTTTCTAATGGGTTGAATTTTATGGTTGAAGTTTCTAGCCAAGCTTGAAGTTTCCATAAATCGATTTCTAGAAACAGTCGTCGAAACCAATGATTGTTGAGTTTTTCGACTAGCATTTAAGAAACTCTAGAGCTAAGTCAAAGAAAGAGTGACTAGAGATTGACAGCTAAAACAAAAAAGTGAAAATTTTTTTTGTCTTTTATATTCACACCTAAACGGCACCATTTCAATCTTAAAAAATTTTAAGGACTTATGCCTAATCTGATTGCAACCTGCACGCCTACCCAAGAAAGACCCGACTCATTTGATATAAAATTTTTTCCTATTTTCTTTGTATTTTCTATTTTAATTTTTTTATTATTATTTTTTGGATTTTCTATTATTTATTTATTTTTTTGAATTATTGTAATGTTTATATTTGCTTAATTAATTTGTAGAATAAAATAAAATAACTAAGGATAAATAAAATTTCGTCCAATGATGAAACTTTAAGGAAGTTATGGGCGTATAATTTTCTTAGAAATTTCTAGGGAATATGACTTTTTCTAAATTTGATCAAGGCATTGGAGGATTTACAAATTGATCTCAATATAAGAATTTTATTTATTTCTAATTTGAAAAAAATAAAAATTGAAAACAAATTGTGATGATTTTATGACTGATTAAATTGTGATCACATGTATTAAATTTTATATTTGATTATTGTATTTGATTATTATGAATTTGACTATGTATATTATTGTGTATTTATATGTATCTCTTTTTCATAAAATATTTAATAAATACGATGAGAGAGTTTCTTCAAGGAAATAGAAGTGTTACTTGAATACTCTTGAGATGAGAAATATTTTTAATAGGTTGACCAAGGTGTTGGAGAAAACATAAAAATATGTCCAATATTAAAATATTTAAATTAACAAAAATAAATTAATAAAAATAAATTAGGAATAAGAGACCATTTTAATAAATGCTTAGCCAAGATAATTTAAGATTAATTGGTACAAATCTGTGGGCATTGTAGGGGTGCTGTAACCTTCCCTACATGTAACTAAACTTTCGAACCCAGTTTTGTTAAGAAAACTAGAACCTATTCATTTTAAGAACCCTTTGTAAAGCTTATTCTGACCTTAAAAAAATAGATTCATATAGGTGACCAATCACACCTAATTAAAAAAATTTGGTGGCAACTCCATGTTTTGTATTTAATGGGTTAGTTCTAGAACATACACATTATACTCCATTGGAGACTTAGAAAGTTGAGCCAATTCTTAATCTTAAGTTGTTTCGGGAGTTATTTGAATGGTCTTAATTTAATTATTTTTGTTATTTCTACATGTTTACTAATTTGTTTGTTCTTTTGTTTCATGTATTTGAACAAGAAAGTTTGTTTAATTGTTTTTATGTTCTTTAAAACACACTACACATGCATTTCATACATTTAAGCTTTTTACCCAAGCTTTGTCTTCTTTTAGGAGGGAGTAAACACCTACACCATCATGAGGTGATAACCTCCATGTGAGCTAGTGAAAACTTTTATTAAAATTGAACCTTTTCCATTCGAAGTCTATTATGGGTGAGGATTACGGTGTCTTACTAGTCTATAATGGACAATGATGTAAGGAAATAATTTGAGAAATCTTTAGATTATAAAAATATCCTAAACCTGCATATAGAATAACCTAAAACGCCAACCATAGGTTAGAGCCATATCCATCCATTGTTAGTATATAAACCAATATTAAAAAACATAAAGGAACTTTTATAGTTTCATTTGTATGAATTTTATGATGAAGTTGAAAGAGTTTGGATTTATTTAGTCTTTCATGTGTTATATATGGCAAATATTAACATATTTATACATTTATTCATCCATGCATATTTGAATTTTTATGTATCTAGAATTTAATGCATGCATTCCTCCATTCATAAATCGTAAAATAGTCATGTTAACCTAGGCAGTCATTTGTTCATTCATGCATCATTATGGGGCAAACATTAACTCATGCATCCATTCATATATTTATTTGTCAATCTATGCATCATTAAATTATTATGTACATGCATTTATTTATCTGTTCATTTATAATTGAAGTATTGTGTATCACATCCAATACATGCATTCATTTATTCATTCACGCATGTAAAAGAATTTTTCTAACAAGTTAGGATGATTCCTAGCATCTAGTAACATATCATCCTAATTATGGCAAAAAAGTTCTAGGATAACTTAATCGTCAAATAATTTCAAGTAGCCTATTCACCATCGTTATAACACTTGCACTCAAGTAAAGCTTATGGAGCAGGAAACAAGCTAGTCGAATTGAAAAGGTTGAGAAGGCCTAAATAGAAATCAAGAGAAAGTTGAGAAAGATTATAGAGATGCTCAATAGGATGAATAAAGGAATGGTTGTTGAAGAAACTCCTACTATGCTAGACCACCCATCCAAAAAGAAAAGTAAAAGCTCACTCTCTAATATATGAGAAACAAGAATTTGAAAGTTTCACCCTATATTACCATCATTCAATGCATCAAGCACATATAGCAATAGCCTATTATTATCTAATGTTAATATTAATTTTCCAACTAGCTTTTAGTCACCTACATATGACTATGACCCTACCTACATTCTTTAATTTTCTAAGTTTTTCTTTTTTATTTACATTTGGCTAAAGTGACAGCTTAGCCTACATTCTTGTTTTCTTAAAACTTTCTTATTTCAATACAAGTTCAGTTTACTTTTTATTCAAAGCTTTTCTTCATTTTCCAAGCACTCAAGTTTCTTTTTAAATTCATTTTAAGTTTCTTGTTTTGATCTTCATTTACTTGCTACACTTTGCTTTTACATATTTGCAATTGCTCTTTACTTTTGGCCAACTTTAAATTCTTTTACAAGCATTCGATTTGTTATATTCCAAGTCCATTTACATTACAACCTACATTTACTTTTCTTATTCTATTCGACCACCACCATTGCTAACAAGCCTTCATCTTGCTTAGCTTTGCACTCAGCCTATACATTCTCAAGTAATCTTGTTTTCATTTCAACTAACAATTTTTGGTTATTTAAATATAAAGTTGGAAAGACTCATTTTGGCACTTAGTTTTACACCCATTTTATAATCCTTTAGGAAACGATACTTCTACACACACTTTAGTAATTAAATATGACCTATGCACTTACAAGCTGTAAAAAGAAGTAATTAAGAACTCTAGGTCAAAAACTTGCTTACTACATTAGTTGCAAAGGTGGTGGGTATAGGTATGGTGTTTGAAATACTTGGTTTGCAAAAGAGTAATAGGAAGAGTAAGTGTGGTATAAGCAAAAGGGAATAAAAAGTCTAGGTGAAGGGCTTCCAACAATTACTACATGAGTTTTCGAATCTTTATTTCTAGTAATTGGGGTCTTCTTACCACTTGAGGCCTCTGACCTTCAATTTTATTGTTTTTCATCACATTTTCAATCATTTCGACTAATATTACCATGTCAACAAAATTCTTGGGGCATTGTCTACCAATTTGTTATAGTAAAAAGCTTTTAGAGTGCTTAAAAAGAGTACAATGGTTTTTTTTTTTCTGTTAGGGATGTCTAGATCTAGGCCACCATGTTTTGCATCTATTGCATACTATTCGAAGCTTTCGATAACCTTTTTCTTCATGTTTTGCAAGGATAACTTATCTGGTAAAATATATTTAACATGGTTATATTGTGCTATAAAAACTCTAGCCAAATTCATCCATGAATAAATCTTACTCAGGTCTAGCTGTACATACCATATCACGTAGACCAAGTGAGACTATTTCGAAAACAATGAATCAACAATTTTTCATTATAAGTATGACCAATCATCTTTCAATAGTACATAATGATGTATGTCGATGGACATTTTGTTTTGTCATACTTCTTAAAATTCAAGACCTTAAATTTTGACAATACCTTAAATTTCGATGGTATGACCAGATCAGGTGCTAGACTTAGTTCACTAGCATTAACACTTTCTTATACATCATGCCTTTTTATTGCCTTCAATTTCTCTTCCAACAAGTTGTACTTATTTTTCATCTCAGTATTTTCTACTGATTCCAATTCCTCTTTTAACTTTTTTTTTTTTAATTTTTGGGATCATCGAGATTGAGCATAATGGTGGGGTCAAAAAGGGTAGACTGGCATTGACTTTTATTTGAACCGATAATGGCTTAACAAAAGTACCAGTATAAGATTAATGAGTTGCTAGGGGTGTTTGTGGATTCTGAATATAGGGATATACAAACTCGGGCAACTACACTGGCTCTTTAATAACTATTTCTTCCTTTACCCCTTGTGTTTTGGCAATCCCTTTTCCTTTCGACAACCCTACTAGTATTTATTTCAATTCTTCGAATTGTCTATCCATGATTTATTGCATTCTCATAACTGTTTTCCTTATTTCTTCTTAGGCTTTTTCCACCCTGTTAATTCGATTAGCATTCTTATTCTTTATGACTCTTGAGTGAACTCGCGTATTGTAGATGTGAAAAACTAACTAGTCTTGCTTTTTGGGATGTGCTATCCTTGAACTTTTTATTAATTATCATAAGTTAAAAATGCATAATGTGAATTTTATTATTAGCCTTAAAAGATAATTCCTAAAAAATCTTTCAATATTTAGGCAAAATTTTTAAAGATATCTTTTTGCTTTGAAAGTTTGATGGGAGTGTATTTACAATCACCATTCCTTATCCTAAGTTGGCATAAAAGCAATGTTCAAATAGATGATATGTAACATGCAGGTCAAGTTTTGCTATTTTGTTGGAAAGAAAATCCCTTAAATCTCTTCATTTATTTAGGTTAGGTTATTTAAGAGTATTCTGTTTGCCTTAAAAATCTAATGAAAGTAACGATCATCTTTTTTTCACGGGCTCTTTTAAACATATTATTAAAAATACAAATGGAAATATTCATTTTTAAATAACTTGAATCAATAGAAATTTTCAAAAATTCCAAGAATTCCAAATCTATACAGCATCATTCACCCTAAAACTAGAGTTCTAAAAATGTCAGACTTGCTCGTATTACCCTTTAACCTTTTTGAGGAAGTCCAACAGAAGGCTAGCTGTGACTATTAGTGAGGATGACCTTTTGCCTTAAAGATTCTACATTTTCCATCATTACCTTAACCTATCTAACTACTTTGATGATCTTAGTACTTAGGTGATCAATATACAACTATTTTTCTTGGCTCTAAGCCTTCTATTGTTTTATGGCTCCCATCTCTTGATTGCCTATTCGTTTTCATTTTGCCTCTTTTTCTGCCATTTTTTGTGTAGAAAGGTGATGTAGTCATTATCTTTTTATAACTGTGGCCCCAAAACCTTAATTTTTATACCAAGTGCATTTTTTTCCCCTTAAGTTGACAGGTGCCTTTTCTTTTTACTTTTCAATTCCACCTTCAACTTCTCATTCTCTTCTTAGTTCTTAATTTTCTATTTGTTTACGACAATTACTTCATTTGACTCTTTCTTTTCTCTATGCCATCTAGGTAATCTTATTCTCATTCTCTTGGGCCTTATGCTTTCTAAGTCGTATCTCTCCCCCATGCTGCTCTATCTCCTTCCAATGTTTGCTCCATTTTCCTTTGTCCGTTAGCTAAACCCTTAGCTTTTGATTTTTTAGGTGCAGTTCCTTAAGGTCACCTCAAGCCAAATCCCATTCTTTTGTCATTTTCTTAAAATTATCTTTCTATGTGCCTTTCTCATACTTTAATTGTCCTATTTCTTCTTGAAGTCTCAAATTCTTTTTTTCATTTTTTTTATCTTTGCCTCGAACTCTACCTTAGCAATCTCTGTCTCTGATGGTGGTGACTTAGCCTATGGATCAACTGGCTGAATGGACTTGTGACCTGATGGAAGTATGAATCATTGACTCGTTTGGCCCTTTAAACTAAGTACTTTAAAGTCACATCATTAGTATATCTTTCTAACTTTGATATGAATGTCTACCCCTAAACCTTCGTAATGCTGCACATTCTAGCCATGTAACCTTATAAACCATAGTCAAATTCCATTTGATCTAGCCTTCAGGTCATTGGGATAAACTATTAAGACCCATATTGATGTCTAACCATCAATAATGTATAGCTAATGGCTTTTTAAATTCCTAGCAATGGGACCTTTGGCTTATCTCCACAACTATACATGATCAGGACTCAAGGCATCTATAGCCTTTCAACTTTATCCCTTTCTAAACTTTAGAAGAAAACTATCCTTTGTTCTTTGGAAAGATTTATTAGTTATTCTCTTAAGTGAACTCACCAAAGGTGATAAGGACTTTGTGTAGAGTAATAATAGAGCCCAGTCAATACCTTAGAATTGACTCTAAATCCAAACATAGAGTAGATGAATACATCCTACCATCATTCCCTCTCCTTTCCTTCAATAATAATTCAAAGACCTAATGGTTTCTGCCAAAATCATAGGTGAAGGAATAATCTTTTGCTTTAACTGAACAAAGAAGTCAATCACAAAGGCCTCTATGTACCCTAAAACTTTTGGGAAGATCACCAAACTGAGATAGCTAATGCAAATACATCAATGACCTAGTTTTTCTTAAGGTCCTAAAGCATAACATCTCTAAAAGATGTCCACGGTATCCTTTCACCAGCCTTTATCTTCTTGTCAATCACTTGAACATCGACTCCAATTAATTTCGTAAACCTTTTTTTATACCCTATTGGTTTTGTGCTTTCTAGTACACTTTATTAGGCTTAGGCAAATCTAAGCGTAGTAAGGTAAATTACTCTTCTATGGTAGAGGTTAAGCTTTTTTGTTAAATGCGAAACATTAATAGGCCAGATTCTAGAATCTCAATGTAGCCTTTAACAGTTGATCATTAGGTTTTACCATTACCAACAGGGCAATGTCTCCATATTTGGCCATAAAGGCTACCTTTTTTTTGGGTCCCATTGACTCCAAATACCCTTTAAATCTATCGTATCATTTCTTCTTAAGTCCAAAGACACCAAATTTGAAAACCAAATTCGGAAGGCTTTCCACATAACCATCCATCAAACAGTCTCTATCTATTTGCTACCTATTTTCTTATTACTCTTTAACCTTTAAAATGACTTATTAATTGAGGACCCTAGTTGTGATTCTTGAAATGTCATGAAAACTTCTATTGATAAATTATTTAGAATGTATGCCCCAATACCTTAATATTGTGGATAATGTATGAAACAAAAAAGACAAAGAAAACACAAAAAACATAGAAAAATTAGTAAAAAGAAAGCTTAAAAGTGCGAATGCAATATAACAAGATAAATTAACACTTTCAAGCAATTTTTTTCTCTTGTTTTCTTTGTTTTTTCTTTTCTTTTTTTAAACACAAAAGATTGTTATTCCTTATCATTTTTATTCTTTCCTTTTTTTTTAAAAGCAACAATGCAAATTATCAAATTAATAGAAAATTAAATGAATATGGTAAAGGGTGTTCTTTCATGTAATTTATTTTAGGTAATTTCTAAAGAAATGGTTTGGCATGACTCTACCTAGGGCTAGCTCCCTAAGGTTCATTATATGCTAGTTTCGAATTGACACATATCAAGGTTCTTAAATTGTTCATCACATCATTATCTATCACAGAATAATAAGGCACTAACCATTATGGAGCTTTACACCTCATGAGAGTGTAGCTACTTTACTTCTTCTAAAAATGCTTAGAGCCTAGGTATAAGGCATATGCATGCAATGCAAATATGAGTGTGTGCAAAGAAACATAAAAACCTTTCACACTTTTCTAAAATAACCCTATCCTAAATGCCCTATAATTATTAAAAACAAAAATAAATAACAATTTAAAAATAAATGACATAATTAAAAGAGGCATTAAATGTAAAACACACGCACACATTGTTTTTTAATTTTATGCTCTTTGGAAACATGGAAATTAAAATCAAAATATTTTTTCATTTTTTATAAATTTTTAATTTTTTCGCTTTTTAAGAAAACAAGAAAATTAAAATCAAGGAATTAGGATTAAACACTAACTAGGACTATTAAACCAAAATTTAGGATAACATACAATCAATCTTTGGCTTGACTCTTTAAAAATGTGTCTCCACTAAAGTCGCCAAGCTATTGTGATGTGCAATTCTGGGAACCTGACTGTCAGACAAAAGAAATAACAAAAAAAGGGGATTACAAATCATTTTCAATAAAAATCAAAATAAGGAGTCACTACCAATTTTTTTTAGTGTATGATTGACCACTTAAAAATTTTATCTTTATAATAAAAGATTTAAAACAAGTTTAAAGTTTATTAAGAGAACATTTTACGGTTTGTTGAAATCAGAGTTGGGTCCGGGAGTCAATTACGCGTGAAGAAAGATTAGCATCCCTACAATGCCTATTAAAAACGATACCATTTGATTACATATTATCCATACATTTTGGTAAGAATGGTTTTATTCTAATGTTTATAAATTAATTCTTTACTTTTAATGATTTATTCCAAAATTTGAATCTCTTTTTCCTTTTCTTTTAAAAGCAAATCATTGTTTTAAAAGCAAAAACAATTTATTTTTAGATCAATATGAAAGTATCAAGATATTTCCTTCACCTTCCTATATTTAGGAAGAGCTTTATAAACATCTCTAACTTAGGGGTTTTCAAATTGCCTCACAAAACCAAGATAATACTTCACATAAATGATAACCATTAAGAGTCCCCTTATATTAAGGCTAGATCTCAAAGGTTATCTTTACCTGAGATATTATCTTATTTTAAAATATTTTTCTTATAAAACCTTATTTATAAAACCTACGAATGATATGCATAAACATAGTAATATAAAATGCATGCATGATAAGTGAACATGGATGACAAAATATAAATGCTTGACAATTCGAGGATACATGTAGCAATAAAGTAAAATGAGATGTAAATGCATGAAGGGGATCAAATGTTGGTTTTGGGACTAGGGGCTTGGTTTAGGTTTAGATTTAAGGTTAGGGTTGAGGGTTTAGGATTTAAGGTTTAGGATTAGGTTTAGGGTTTAGGGTTTAGGGTTTGGTTAGAGTCTAAGGTTTAGGGTTTAGGTTTTAAGGTTTAGATTTTGGTTTTAGTTTTAGGTTTAGGGTTTAGGGTTTGGTTTAAGGTTAAGGGTTTGACTTAGGGTTTAGGGTTTTAGTTTAAGGTTTGGTTTAGGGTTTGTATGGAGAATTCATGAAAAGAAAATTACCAAAATACCATTAATAAAAATGTAAACTTTGATGCATGTGATATGTATGAATATGGAAATAACATTTTACAAACTTAGGCATTTTTACAATTATATTATAAACTAAACATGCATGCAATAAACATAGTAAAATGGATTAAATAACATAGTTCAAGAAACAAAATAAGGTTCAGCCAAGCCATTTCATGGAGAAATTGTTATGGCAAATGTTTAAGATATGTCTTTACCATTTTTTTTAATTAAACAATATAAAATTCATCAAAATACTTACTAATCTAACACTTTTATTCATTGAGGATTTCATCAAACACATAGCTAACATAGAGTACTAATAAAAAACACAAACAAATCATCATATAAATGAGCAACCTTTGGCCATTACACAGAAAGGAGGTTCGGCCAAGCATTGGGGAAGATTGGTTGAATGCTCTTTTTGGCTTTTCCATAATCATACAACTTTTATTTAGCTAGAACATGCGTCAACCACCTATAAAACTATCATATGAAGATATTTTTATCATAAAAAGAATTTCATCAAACATGTGAGAAACTACCTAAAAAGGGAAACATAAAAACATAAACATAAGCCAAACACCACATGCAAACTACTAAAACAAACAATAATCATGCACATAACATATAGTATAACATTCAAACCATCAAGATCATTATTCAAAGGAAGGAAAATATTACAAAACAACCAAAGAAGGTTTGGCCATGGAGAGTGGGAGCTTGGCTGAACCACCCTTAAGCATTTTAATGGTGGATTTTTGCTATGGCTTGATCTCTCATACTTTAAATCACAACAATTTATTTGTTGATTGAAATTTTGGATCAAGCTTGGAGTTATAGGGCAAACAACTATGGAGGAAGTTGTTTTCTCACAAAAAACAAAAAAATTGAAGGATAAACAATATGAAAATTATGGAAATGCAATGAAATATATAGTAAAAATTATACCTCCAAAAAAGGCTTCCAAAATTTTTCTATTTTTTCTCCTTTACCTCATCCTTTTCACACCACTTTCAAGCTGCCTCCCTCTTCCATTCTCAGCCCTAAATGATGGATATAAAGGCCATGCAAATGCATGAATGCCCTTTATCTAATTTTCATCATAAGGCTAGCATTTTTTTTCTTGGTTTATTGTTTAAGCAACCACTTTTCACCTTTGGATTAAAGCTGTTGAGAGATTAATGGTTCATAATGAATCCAGCAGAAAATGAGGCTTTAAATGCAACTGGAATAGTGTGAAATGACCATTTTACCCTTTTGAAAGTTTTGACCTTTGTATACAATTTTCTTAGAAAATCATGATCCCTTCTTTATTTTTGTGATTTTAAAGCACCAAAAATCCTAAAATAATATGAAATTATGATTTTAAAGTTTTTGTGAAAAACTAATTTCAGGAATATCAAATTATGAAAATACCTTAAAGGGTATTTAGTAAATACACACTTTCGGATATGCGATCAAAGTTTTTAATGAATCAAAAATCATAAAATAATTTCAAAACATAATCTAGAGCATTTCACAAAAAACTAACATCGGGAATGTCAAATTATAAAAACACCTTTAAATGGCATTTTAGTAATTTCATATTTTTCGAAGTATGATTAATGTTTTTAATATACTAAAAATCATAAAATAATATCAAATCATGATCTTGATTTTTTTTTGGCAAAAAATTGACCTTGGAAATGTTAAATTATAAGAATAACTCTAAAGGTTATGTTGGTAATTTTACCTCCCAAGATACAATCAAGATTTTCAATACATCAAAAATTATAAAATAATGTTTAATCATGATCTGAAAGTTTTTACAAAAATTTAACTTTGAGAATGTCAAATTACAAAAATATCATTGAAGGGTATTTCAGTAATTTGAGCTTTCGAGAAGTGCAATTAGGATTCTTAGTGCATTGAAATCACAAATATCATTCCCAAGGCTAATTAATCCCATTTGGTTATGAATTTTAAAAATTAGCCCTAGTTTGATTTGGTTTGACTAGTTTTTACCCATTTTAACAAAGTTTGACTTTGTTTGATCCGATTTGACCAAATTTGATTCTGGGGCATTTGAGTTAAATTGATCCTAAATTCGATTTTAAAAACTTATTAGAATTAAAGAAATGTGAAATTGAAGGGATTGAATTTTAAAAACTTCACAACTGACTAAATTTTGCCTGAAAAAAATTAAGTGTCTATACAACTAAAAAAGCCAATTTATGCCCAAAATAACATGAGCTTCATAGACATCCAGTAAATAGAAGTCCATTGGAAAATGATGACCGTAAAGACGCAAGGGTACCATGGAACAAAGTCCAATACATGTGAGAGTCTCACCACTACCTACTATAACAGAGAATGGTGGTGCTGGCCGAACTAATAAGCTAAGGTACTTTGCGATTCTTGGTTGAATAAGATTATGTGTGCTTCCTAAGTCAACAAAAATAGTCACTAGATGACTTGAAATAATACCATTGATCTTTATGGTGCTCACGGATGTATGACCCTGCAATAGCATGGATTGATATTTGGAATGATGAAAGATCATCAAGTGAAAATTAATGTGGTGGGGGTGGAAGTGGTAATGATGCCAATGGTGGTGGTGTGATAATGGGGTCAAGAGGTTCTGGTAAGAGAAGGTCTTCATTAGCTTGTAAAAGTAAGAAGGGAGTAGTACGACAACAGTGCCCAGATTTGTATTGGTTATCACAGTTGAAACAGAGGCTTTTAGCGCGACATGGTTGCATCTTAGTAGGAGACAGACTCCGTATAGGAAAACTCTATGGAATAGTTTTAGGTTTGGATGCTGAAGGCAAAGTAAGCAAAGGTTGTGAGTGGCGAAAGGGAGGTGGTTTACTATTAGAGAGTTTAGGTTCCTAGGAATTTAGCAAAGCTTAAAGCCTATGTAAGGGATTGTGGTTTGAAGATGGCAATGTCTCTTGGAATCTTTGGACGTAAACCAAAGATGAAATGATTGAGCAAATGTTCTTCTGATAGTCCAGAGACTCTGTTGGAAATGTTTTTAATCAATTTGGTATTGGGTAACAGTGGAAGTTTGTTTAAGTAAGGCAGCTTGGTGATTAACAAATGAATAAGGACCAAACCTAAGCTCTAAGGCCCTTGTAAATGAGTCCCAATTAAGAAGTTTGTAAAAATTATATTAAAATAATATATAAAAAATAAATTTAAAATTTTAATAAATCAAAATGAACTAATAAAATTTAATTCAAATCGATTTTAATTAAAAATTAATTTAAAATTTAAAAATTCATAATATAATAAATTATCCAAAATAATTGAACCAAATAATTCTATTCAAATCGTTATCACTTCCAAACTACGTGCTATTCGAGGACGCTACAAAGAAAAACCAATGATATGGACCTGATTCAAGGGCATGGGGCTTAGCAATCACCCATAGGCCAAGGCTATAAACGCAACTGAAGGGCCCTTGCTTGGATCAAAGATTTTGTAATGAGTTAAAAGTCCAAAAATACTTGAGTAGTTACGAAAAGCCATGACTTTAGACAACCAAAACCAATAGTGAGAACTATTATTTGTACTAGATAGCAGCATTCCATTTAGCATGCCCATGTAATGAAAATAATCTCTAATCAATCTTTTTCTCTTTTTTTACTATTGATTTTAGTTGTCTAAGATAATTCGTATTTGTAATTTTTCAGCATTTTGAGCTTTCAACTCATTACAAAATCTTTGATCCAAGCAAGGGTTCTTTTACTGCGTTAGTGATTAGACTATCTTGAATAATTTATAAAAATTCAAGAATTCAAGAGTTAAATTTTGATAAATTAATATATAGACTAAATTCATTGTTTCCTGAAAGGTACATGAACCAATGGTACAATTTCACATGACAATTAAAATAAAATAAGTATTTGTTTATCCTTTTATGTAAGTATTTGCACTCTAAATGTACGAGCCAACCAAAAGCCATATGGCAGGCCAGAATCATTTGGCAAGACATTTTGGCAAGCAATCAGAATTTGACAATTTTATAACCAGGATGCTTCAACCACTAGAAATTTACTGACAACGCGACATATAGACAATATATTATTTGTGTCGGTATAGTGAGAATGAAAAAAAATTAAAATTTGATTTAAAATTTTAATATTTAATTTAGTTTGAATTGATTTTTTTTATTTAATTTAGATTAAATTTAAATATTAAATTTAGATCAAATTTTAAATAAAAAAATTGAAAAAAATTGAACTTAACAAAATTATATATTTTTTAAAATTTTATATATTTTTAATTTTATAAAATAAAAATAATAATTTTATATTAAAATCTATTTAAATATATTAAAATAATATATACAAATTTTAAAAATTAATAAATTAAATTAAATCAAATCAAACCGATAAAATTTTTTCAATTCAATTCAAATCAAATAAAAATTTAATTTAAATTCAAATCAAATTTTAAACTTTTATAATATTATATAATATTTAAAAATATCAAATCAAATCTAATTTAAATCGAATCGTTATCACTAGATGTAATAGCCAAGTCAATTAGCTTTATGTTTAATTTGCCAAAAGGGCTCCATGTGACAAAAAGAGATACAATGGCTGTTAGGAAAAATATTGTTTGCAACTAAACAACCTAAAATCTAGCATTAAATCAGGGAGAGAAGGATCAGGTGGTAATTTTGTGTAATGACTTATAGTTGACTGGCTTAGTTTACTGGTACGATGATGCATTTGAATGAATATTAAAATTTATTTTGATGAAATTAAAAATAATAATTAAAGTAAAATATTTAGATTAATTATTATAATATCAAAATTAATAACAATAACTATTATATGAATTTGAATATACACGTGGTAATAACGATGCAATAAATATTATAAAAAAATATAATGATCATTAAAAGTATTAAATTAAAATTTGTATATAATAAAAATTTAAATTATTTGAGATTTATAAAATTATAAAATTATTAAAAATTATTAAATTATTTTATATCAAATAATATTTTGATAATAAATAATTAAAATTAATTAATTATATAATAATAAATTTTACTTTTTTATTTATTGTTTCATAATTTTTAAATAAAAAATCAAAATAAAAAATGAAAAAAAAATTAATTTATAAGGACATTTTGTTTCTAGAACTAAATTTCAAGGAAAAAAAAGGTAAAATAAAAACAACAAGATGAAATAATTGGAACAAAATTGACTTATGACTGATCATGACCAACCGCGTCACCCTGATAGTCCAATTGGGTGTCATGGGTGTGTATGGCATCATTTTCACATGCAACCAGAAACCCATCGGAGGTTCGGTGTAATCTAAACGAGCTCCAAGCCAAGATTGAAGAGTTAGTTCCTAGGATGAAGGGAGCAATCAACTATAAATAGAGGAAGCGGCCGATTGATCAAGGACACACACCTCAACTCAACATACTTTGCTTTAGTAGCTTTATTTTCTACTTTCAAGTTTTCTTATAATTCTTTTGTATTTGAGAAGTAAAAGATAAAAAGTTATTATAGACAGAAACCAAAATTTTTCATTGATAATAACTTCAATTCCATTAATAATATTTTTATTGACAAAATTTATCGATAAAAAATTACGTTAGTAATAAGCAAGTCAATAATATAAATTTATTAGTAAATTTAAAATTTTATTGGTAATTATCGATAAAAAAATTTTTCAATAAATTCCGTCGAAAATCTATCAGTAATATGTTGATATTCCACAAGCAAAATCTAATGGTAATTCATTGATAAAGTCCGACGGTAATACATCAATATTTCATCAGTAATTGATTGATAATCAATCAATAAATGGTTTTTTCGATCGGTAATTTATCGGTAATTCATCAATAATCCATTGATAATAGCCTAAATTTTATCAGTAATAGTAAAATTTCATCAACAAAATCCATCAATAAAATTATAATTTTATTGAAAATTTGATTAATTCAATCTATAATTATTTAAGAAACTTGTAAATTAAAATTAAACATGTGTAATTATTTAAAAAGTTTATTATTTATCTATTATTATTAATTAAAATATCAAATCCACATCATAAATAATCCAAATTATAAAGTTAACATCTATAACATCCCTAACATCCATAAACTATAGTACTAAAAAACATCTATAACATTCATAAAATCCATCATACAAGTCCCTAAAACATGTCACTGTGTTGCTGCATCTATTGTTCTAAAATCTGTGTTACCGTCATCAAATCTAGAAAATTGTGTTGGCAGAAATTGTCTAAACCTCATTAATTACATCATCTTTTCAATAAAAGAACTAAGCTCAGCTCTCAAATCAATTTTCAACTCATCAATTTGTTCTTATATCTAAGGCTAAGGAGGCTAAGGAGACACAGATGATGGACCACAAATTGAGTGAGACATTGCTACTGTAGCAATGGACTGACTTGAGTAAAGTAGGTCCTTAGATATATTTTTGAGTGCGCCTAACTTCATCACCTCCAATAGCTTTAGTCTATGCCTATGGATTGAAATCTGGATGATTGGAAGAGTTTTCACTATATTTTTAAGATAATATAACAGTATAGTTTTCCTGCAAAAAGTTTAAAACAATTATTATTCCATTTTACCTGCATAGTTCAATAAAATAAGATAACTTTAAACAATTCACAATGTCAATATTTGATTATTAAATAAGCAAGAATTTTCAGCTTTCTCAAAGTCATTGCATTTTAATATGCACAAAATACTATGTAGTTCAATACTAAATTTTCTATAATGTTTATACTTTTAATTATCATAAAGATAGTTCATCAACAATCACAATACACAAGTAGAATCACAAAGCAAAATGCCCAATAACTTTCTCCTTTCACAATACGTATAAAACTCTATTTAGTTCAATACTAAATTTCCTCTAATATATAGGCTTTTAATTACTATACTATCTACTACATAAACAATTACAATTCACAACTAGAATCACAAAGCAAAATGCTACATTATCTAGTTCAATGGCCTTTCACAAAATCATTGCATCTTAATATGCAAAAAATACTATATAGTTCAATACTAAATTTCCTACAATGTTTATGGTTTCAATTACTATAAAGATAGCTCATCAACAATCACAATACACAACTAAAATCACAAAGTAAAATATAAAACAATTTTCACCTTTCATAATACATACAAAACACTATCTTCTTCAATACTAAATTTCCTACAATGTATAAGCTTTCAATTACTACACTATCTACTTCATCAACAATCACAATACACAAACAAAATTACATAGCAAAAAACATAATAGTTTTCACCTTTCACAAAGTCATTGCATCTCAATATGCACAAAATACTATCTAGTTCAATATTGAATTTCTTACAATGTGAGGCTTTAAATTACTACATTATCTACTTCATCAACAATCATAATACACAACCAGAATCACAAAGTAAAATATGCAATAGTTTTCACCTTTCATAAAATCATTGCATCTCAATTCACACAAAACACCGTATAGTTCAATACTAAATTTCCAATAGTGTTTAGGCTTTTAATTACTACACTATCTACTTCATCAAACCAAAATCACAAAGTAAAATACGTAAAAATGTTCACCTTTCACAAATATGATATCATCTCAATATGCACAAAATACTATCTAGTTTAATGCTGAATTTCCTATAATGACTAGGCTTTCAATTACTACACTATCTGTTTTATCAACAATCACAATACACAACCAAAATCATAAAACAAAATACACAATAGTTTTAACCTTTCACAAATGTGATCTCATCATAAATATATTATAAAGATAGTTCATCAACAATCACAATATACAACTAGAATCACAAAGCAAATTATGCAACAGTTTTCACTTTTCACAAAGTTTTTGCATCTCAAAACATATAAGATATTATCTCTTTCAATAAAGTAATGCAGCAATTTGAAAGTATTCACAAAGTCATCGGAAAGTCACATACATTGACAGCTTTGGACTTATTGTCTAAGAAATCACCATGGACTCCTAAATGTTTGTGAGTGCTATTGAAAACCTTTAAATATGGGTTCTCATTACAACTCAAGTGACTGCATTAGTTTAGAGACTGTCAATGAAATGTAACAATGTAATTTATAAAAAATTGAAATTTAATAAGAAAAATAACTCATGAGAAAACATCATACCATTCTTTTTTTATGAACAGGAAATGCAATCGAGTCACTAGTGTGCTTTCATAATACTTCTTTCTTTTCATGTTCGATAATTTTGTTTAGCTTTGGTAGATAAGTTTTGCCATTTTGGAGTGCTCCATACATTCTCAATAAGAGTATCCTAAATCAAAGTTGTAATCCACCTTGTTTCATCTTTTTGCAATGTATGATCTTGTCAACTCCACACTTTTTCATTTTCAATTTTCTCTTGTTAGACAACAAGTCTTTCAATGGATTCTTGAAAATATTGTTCCATGTCTATTGAATAAGAATATCATCCGACTCAGCCCATTGACATTTTTCCTAACATAATAAATAGAAGCACAATAAGTCATTGACAAAAATATCAGCTTTTTATTCAAATTAATTAAATCTATACAAAAAAATTCAATTACTATTTTTAATTTAAAAAAAAAATCAAATTCTTCACCGGTGTAGGAACTTTACCCCATGTCGACCAAAAACCAAAACAATTCCTTTCAATTATTCCTAAAATTATTGAACTAACCGATGGTTGCTCAAAACAACTACCAACATTCATTTGTTAGTAAGATTAATTAAACTATAAGAATTCTTTAAAAAAATAAATAATAATAAGAAAAATTAATAGTAAAAAATATGTCGTGCATTTCTCCTAGCAAAGTAATCCACAACCAATTCTTTGGATCTATAGGAGTCAATAAGCGCTTTTTTGTCCCCTTTGTCATATGCCCTATTATCATCCCTTCTTTTTTTTCAAGTGGTGGCTTTTTAACGAATGATGGATTTACGTCATGCTTCATCAATGGATCATCCATTATCAGTGCGAAAAATGACTTGTATAGTGGATCAAGTTTTACCGATGCTAAAGATAACCCTTATCGTGGATCATTCTATATCAATGCTGAAGATAACCTATATCGTGGATTATGATGTGTTAGTACTGTTGATGACTCGATATGTGAATCACCTCTCATCAATCTTGCCGACGTCCCATCATATTTGTCATAAAAAAAAAAAAAACATTATATAAGTATTCCAAAAGCACAAAAAAATATAAAATATTACTTTAGTATTATAAGATTAGATGAAATGAACAACATATATAAAAATAAGCATATCAAACGTTTTAATTAAAATAAGACAAATCAAGCATTATATTTAATGTTATATAATGGACCACATCAAATAAATATTTTATATAGCATTAAAAGTCACACTAAATACATCAATCACTATTAGAATAAGCAAACTCATGTACTTCATTGTCATCATCATCCTTATCTTCTTCTATTTTTTCATCATCATCATCTTCTTGCTATTCTACTTGAATTGCTTGCTCATAATCTATCTTTTCATAATCACCAGCAACAATTGTAGGATTATCAAGTTCTTCTAAGATAATAACATTTCATTAAATAGAAACTTCAACTTCTTGGTACACGTCTTCATTTAAATCAGTTGTTTGTTCTTCATCTCCATCAATATTATTTAGCTTATATATATTTCTGGCCTTTATTTTAAAGACTGCCTACTAATCATTTCGATCTTTTCTTTTAGAAAGATAACTTGTATCGAAAACTTAATGTACTTGCATAATTAAGATAAATGGTTCATTGCTAGTAGGCATTGAATCGTGTTTAATTTCAATAAGACCATGATAAAGGTTTATGTTTACCTTCTTTTCCGTATCAAACCAATGACATTTAAAATGTACAACCTCATTCCCTACTGCAAAGTATTCTAACTTAATGATATCTTCTAAGATACCATAAAAGTCATGCTCATAATTATTGTAACAACTTCATTTCACACATACCCCATAATTCATCGTCTTTCGAGTTTAGCTATAGTTAACTGTATGAAACTTAAAACCATTCACAAAATAACCTTTGAAACACTTAACCATATGTTTGGGGCCATAAGGTATCTTAACTAGATGACAATCAATTTCCCCATTTTGCTATTTAACCTATCCAATCGTAAAACATTAAAATTGATCATTATTTTTAATTATATGAAAATATAATTGCTATTCATATATGCTATTATACTCTAAACTTATAAATTGTCTTAATCATTATGAAAATCTTCCATCAAAAGCCTTCTCTAATTCTATATCACTTATATTCACAAATTCTCTTCTCATCGAGTTATTAGATATCTTATAATTGTAAATTATGAATTAGAAAATTTGTCAACTTACTAGAAACACACATATAGAGTTGACATAGTACTTACTCAATGTAAGGATTCATCTTTTCACAATTCAATAAAACATATAAGTGTGCCTCAGTATGCTCATTTGCTAATAATGAATATCGAAAAAATACCTCTAGATTTCACAATTCAATAAAACATATAAGTGTGCCTCAATATGCTCATTTGCTAATAGAAATTGAGATTTATCTTGTGGATCCAATACTTAGCCAAGATGAATTAATACCGAAAAAATACCTATAGATTTCATAACTCTCCCATCATCATTACGTGGAACTCGATTCAATCTTATTGACACATTTGGATCAAAATATAATGAGTAAAAATGTGGATATTTCCTTAATAACATATGCCTCACATATACATGTTTAAACAAATGCTTAATTAGTGTATTTTTTCTTGAGATGATGAAGAAATCTAGTCATTATCATAGCATAACATAAATGTTATTGAAGAAAAATTAAATTAATCAATGCTAATGTCTAACGACTAAAATATATTACCTTTCAAATGGATATATTCATCAACAATGAATAGGTCCACCAATTTTTGCCTCTTAGGCAAGTGAAATAGCAAATGCTCCATAGAATCAAAAACTAAAAGGAAAAATCTTTTCTAATTTACACATTATTTCTACAATATTTTTTCCAACACTTTCATATGATCTACATATATATCAGCAAAACACAGATCTCTGAAAAAATAAAAATAGCTCAGTAATTGCCAATTTTTTCTTTTCAGACAACAAGTTTTTCAATCGATTCTTGAAAATATTGTTTCATGTCCATTGAACAAGAATATCAACTGACTCAGCCCATTGACACTTTTCCCAACATAATAAATAGAAACACAATAAGTCGTTAACAAAATATGAACTTTTTATTAAAATTAATTAAATCTATACAAAAAAAATCAATTACTATTAATTTAAAAAAAATCAAATTCTTCATTGGTGTAGGAATTTTACCCCATATCAACCAAAAACCAATAAAATTCCTTCAATTATTCTCAAAATTATTGAACTAACTGACTGTTACTCAAAACAACTACCAACATTCATTTGTTAGTAAGATTAATTAAACTATACGAATTCTTTAAAAAAAACAAATAATAATAAGAAAAAATTAATAGTAAAAAATATGTCATGCGTTTCTCCTAGCGAAGTAATCCACTACCAGTTGTCTAGATCTAAAGAAGTCGATAAGCCTTTGTTTGTCTCCTTTGCCATCTGCCATATTATCATCCCTTCTCTTTTTCAAGTGGTGGCTCTTTAGCGAATGATGGATTTACGTCATGCTTCATTGATGGATCATCAATTATCAGTGTAAAAGATGACTCGTATAGTGGATCAAGTTTTACCGATGCTAAACATAACTTATATCGTGGATCATTCTATATCGATGCTGAAGATAACCTATATCATGGATCATGATGTATTAATACTGCTGATGACTCGATATGTGAATCACCTCTCATCAATCTTGCCGACGTCCCATTATATCTGTTATATAGAAAAAAAAATATTCTATAAGTATTCCAAAAGCATAAAAAAATATAAAATATTACTTTAGTATTATAAGATTAGATGAAATGAACAAAATATATAAAAATAAGCATATCAAACTTTATAATTAAAATAAGACAAATGAAGCATTTTATTTAATGTTACATATATTGACCACATCAAATAAACATTTTATATAGCATTAAAAGTCACACTAAATACATCAATCGCTATTAGAATAAGCAAACTCATGTATTTCATTGTCATCATCATCCTCATCTTCTTCTATTTCTTCATCATCATCATCTTCTTGTTATTCTACTTGAATTGCTTGTTCATAATCTATCTTTTCATATTCACCAGTAACAACAATTATAGGATTATTATTAAGTTCTCCTGAGATAATAACATTTCATGGAATAGAAACTTCAACTTTTTGGTACACGTATTCATTTAAATTAGTTGTTTGTTCTTCATCTCTATCAATATTATTTAGCTGATATGTACTCTTAGCCTTTATTTTTAAAACTGCCTACTAATCATTTCAATCTCTTCTTCTAAAAAGATAACTTGTATAGGAAATTTAATGTACTTGCACAACTAAGACAAATGATTCATTGCTAGGAAGCATTGAATTGTGTTTAACTTCAACAAGACCATGATAAAGGTTTACGTTTACCCATTTCTCCATATCAAACCAATGACATTTAAAATGTACAATCTCATTCCCTACTCTAAAGTATTCTAACTCAGTGATATCTTCCAAGATACCATAAAAGTCATGCTCATAATTATTGTAACAACTTCATTTCACACATACCCCATAATTCATCATCTTTTGAGTTTGGCTATAGTAAACTGTATGAAACTTAAAACAATTCACAAAGTAACCTTTGAAACACCTAACCATATGTCTGAGGCCATAAGGTATCTCAACTAGACGATAATCAATTTTGCCATTTTGCTATTTAACCTATCCAATCGTAAAACATTAAAATTGATCATTATTTTTAATTATATGAAAATATAATTGCTATGCATATATGCTATTATACTTTAAAATTTTAAATTGTCTTAACAATTACGAAAATCTTGCATAAGTGCCTTTTTGCATCACTTATATTCATAAATTCTCTTCTTATCGAGTTATCAAATATCCTATAATTGTAAATTACGAATTAGAAAATTTGTCAACTTACTAGAAACATACATATAGAGTTGATATAGTACTTACTCAATGTAAGGATTCATCTTTTCACAATTCAATAAAACATATAAGTGTGCCTCAGTATGCTCATTTGCTAATAGAAATTGAGATTTATTTTGTGGACTCATGCTTAGCCAAGATGAGTGAATACTGAAAAAATACCTTTAGATTCCACAACTCCCCCATCATCAGTACGTGGAACTCAATTCAATCTTATTGACACATTTGGATCAAAATATAATGAGCAAAAAAAAGGATATCTCTTTAATAACATATGCCTCACATATAGATGTTTAAACAAATGCTCGATTAGTGTATTTGTTTCTTCAGATAATGAAAAAATCTAGTCATTATCATAGCATAACATAAATGTTATTGAAGAAAAATTAAATTAATCAACATTAATGTCTAACGACTAAAATTTATTACCTTTCAAATGGATATGTCCATCAACAATGAACAAGTCCATCAATTTTTGCCTCTTAGGCAGGTGAATCGACAAATGCTCCATATAATAAAAAAATTAAGAGAAAAAATCTTCTCTAATTTGTAAATTATTTCTACAATATTTTTTTCAACACTTTCATATGATTTATATATATTTCAGTATAACACATATCTCTGAAAAAATAAGATAGCTTAGTAATTGCCTCCTTAATTGAGTTAGGCACCAAATAATAGGGGAGTCACGCTCGACCCTCTTTTGAAAATTATCTCTTTGCCTTCTAAAAAGATGATAATGAGGCAAAAACTGACAATGACAATCTAAAAAGTAAGGCTTCTTACCATGAGCCAATCAAAAAAACTTTTTTTGTCCTATGCAATAAAGACACGATAAGATTCCATGAGTGTTCCATCTAGATGACATATCAAATATAGGAAAATAATTAATTGTTCATAAAAGAGCTACCCTTAAATGAAATTTTTATTTTTTTTATAAGCATCATAAGTTAAAACACCATTCGACCACAATATTTTTAACCCAACTATTAAAGGTCTTAATAAAATATTTATATTTTGACCTAGACTACTCTTTCCTAGAATGACCATATTCAACAAGATATATCTTTGCTTCATACACAACCATGGTGGCAAACTGTATACCACTATCATTACTACTAACAAGAGTATGGTTTCACACTTATACCAAAATGGACAAAAACCATCCTCACATAATCCTAATCTTACATTTCAAACTTTCAAGTGCAAATAATTCATAGTTGCGATTAAAATGTTCCAAGCTTCACCATTAACAAGATATCAAAGCACATTATCATGACTTTGATTATAGTTATGCCATGTCATATATTCATCAATTTTCGTTGATATATAAAATCATTGAAATCTTGCTATTAGTGGCATATAACATAAGATTTTATAAAGAATATGTTTTTTCCTCTCACGACTAGACTTATTCTTTAAATATCGAGGATGACCATATACTGAATACTATATCAATTTTGCTGCTTCCTTAAAAACAACATGTAATTTTTTCGCATACATGAATTTTTTTATAACCAAGTTTAAGTTTCATCATTTTTTTTTCATTTTATAGAAGTTTTCTAGTAATTTATCATCCACCGCTGACATATCTTTCACTATGCTCATCAGACGATTAAACATGACTCATCATGTTAAATTCTAATTTATTTTTTAAAAGTTGTGATATAATAAAGAGGATTGTTTGCTTCGTACAGTCTAACCATAATAGTTCATCTATATCATTTAATAAAGAATAGAAACTTGTTGTGTCTGCACTTAGATTTTTCTTATCAACTCTTGCCTCAATAGCATAAAAAGCATCCACCCCAAAATTAGGATAGACAAAATCCATAACTATTCTAGTATATGAATTTTCTATTTTTACTTTACTAATCAGTTCAAAGGTATCCCTACTTATTGATGGTTGTCCTAGTTCTAACTCTCCATGTGAGACCCAACTCTTATAACTAAGAGTAACTGTTATAATAAAAGTGCTCATGCATAGCATCTCCTTTTAAACACCATTTGTTATCACATTGGGTACAAGAACATCTAATCTTTCTATTACTTACAAAGTATATTTGAGAATAAGTATATCCAATAAATTTCTTTACACCATCATAAAAGTTTTGACTAATGTATCCATTTACATCTAAATGAGAATACATCAAAAAGTGATTTTTGTCCATTTGTTTCAACCTTAATTGCATCATCATAAAGGTCCAAAAAATATAATTATTAGTATATTAAATTGAATATAAACAATTAAAGTCCTAAAAAGCAATTATTGGTATTTAACACACATACACATGCATATATGTTTTAGAGGCATGTATATGAACAAAGTTTCAAAAGTCACATTGTTTTAATTGATTTTTTTTTATATAGCTATCAAAATCTTATCAATTTGAGACTTTACTCAACAATTTCTCCAATACAAGTACATATGTAATAATACTTTGTTTAAAGTTTAAGAATATGCTTTGAGATTTACTTTGAAATTATGCTTTTATTGCAATAACAAAGAAATGCTTATTTCAAGTTTAAATAAACAAAAAAAGAAATTGCTCATTTCAATCCAAAAAAAGTAAGGAACAAGAATAAAAAATTTCAACATAAATTTTCCAACACAAGTACATATGCAATAATATTTTGTTTAAAATTAAAGATTGAGATTTTACTTTCCAACACAAGTACACAAATTTTCAACACAAGCATAGAAATGCCTATTTCTAGTTTAAATAAAAAAAAATGCATTTCAAGCCAAGGAACAAAATTTTAACACAAATTTAGTCTAAGAACTTAAAATTTCAACACAAATTCTCTAACATAAGTACACATGTTTAAAGTTATTGTTTAAAGTTAGATATTGAGATTTTATTTTTCAACATAAGTACACAAATTCTTTAACGCAAACATAAATGCCTATTTCTAATTCAAATAAAAAAAAAAAAACTCATTTCTACCTAAACAACAAAATTTCAACACATATTAACATTTCCTAAGTTAGTACCTATGCAAAAAAGCAAAAATGGTAGGAACCATGAAAAGAGCAAGGCAAAGAGTGAGATAACAGGGGTAGAACAGTGAGGTAGGCAGTGGCTTCACGGGCAACAAAGGCTTCACAAGCTGGTGGCGGTTTCACAGGCGGCATGGAAGGCAACAAGGAGAGGGAAGATCGAAAGGAGAGAGGAAAGGAAAAAATAGCTTTAGGGATTTTACAAATCAAATGAGAAAGAAAAGGGAAAGGGACTTGATTTTTAAAGCGTTTTAGCAATGGATTACCAATGAAATTTTCATCAATGATTCAAAAAAATTTTTGCCTTTTATTGACAGATTATTAATGGAATCCGTTGGTAATCCAAAATTCCTTGCATTCAATTTTTTTTATACTAAATTTTTTTAAAAAAAATTTATTGATGAAAAAAATCTATCGATAATCTGACGGTAAAAACTTTACCTATGGATTCCTGACGAATATTTTTATCGGTAAATCATGAGCCAATTTGCCAATTTCTCGCGCCAATATCATTTACGAAATACTGACAAATTTTTTTTATTGGTATTTTGTCGGTTAATCCATAATAATTTTTACGATCCATTGATAAACCGTCGATAATCTATCGATAATTACTAACGAAGAATTTTTATCGAAAAATCTGTCATTGTTAAACAATTTTACATTAATGGATTTGATGATTATTGTAAGCTTTTAACCACTTAATCAATCAACATTTGCTTCTTATTGTCTTGGAATCGAGTTCATGCAATCTTTTATAGGTCGAGCTTCAATCAATAAGTTTTTCTTTAATCTACTTGATTTGATTTCGATCCATTTCATTTGATAGATTTTTTTTGTTTGATTTTATATATTATTTTAAGCATTTTGAATTCCTAATTTTAATGATTCAAATAATTTTAAAAAAAATTCATAAACTCAATCATTTTACAAGAGTTGTAAATCATCCGATCGATTTCACCGAAGATATCTTTCGATTAAGATTCTAATAACTTGTACTGTTTCAGACAGTGAAGGTTACTAATATCACACTTTAATAATGTGATTAAAAATTAAATTGGTATGCCTAATAACTTAATGTGATAAAAAATTAGTTTAACAATAACTATTAAAAATTGAAAATAAAAACAAAGTGAACATGTGCTATTCTTCTTAATATGCTTTGAAAAATACTAGACAAACATTTCAAATTGAAATTTTCAGGAAGCGGGACCTTATGCTAAACTGCTATAACATAAGAGGCTAACTCTTGTAAAAATGATTAGCTTTGGTAAAATATTTTCATTATATACCTTCAAAATTAAAGGATTTACTATCAAGCATTACGTAATTTTTAGAAATATTATCAAGCATCACGATAAATATTATCTCATCTCAATAATAAATGGATATGACAATTCAAATATATTTATTTGTAAAATAAAATATTTTTTATGTCATAATTCGTATTGATATATAAAATATAATATATTTTTTAATTTTATCAAATCAATATAAATTTTTATTTTATCAAATCAATATAAATTTTTATTAAAATTTTAAACCGATATCATTTTTATATTTTTTTATTATTTTTATATGTATTTAAAGTTATTAAATCTAATAATAAATGCTGCACTCTAAAAAAAAATTGAAGCATGTGCGAATGTAAACCTTGCTCAAAAAATTAGGTTTTGAGCTCTCTTTCTCCAATAAAAAAAATACTGTAAGAGAAGATATTGTCAATACAGTATTAAATGCCTTATTTATTGTCATTTACTAATATTTAGACTAAATTATAGAGTAAGCTTCGAAAACAGAAATTTCTTGGCCAGTTGGAATACCGAAATTTAGGTATTGTATCTTTTTAAGGGAAAAAAAACCCTAGGTTCACATTTGCGAGGCTAATTGAATGGCTGTAACCAATCTGGCAATCTCTCTCAGCTTTAATCACCACACCAACTATCATATTGGTCTCTCTCTCTCTCTCTATATATATATATAACATAACGCTGCCGGTGAGGCTGTGGTTGTGAGCACTTTATAATATACAAAAGCTTTGCTGTTTATTTGCGGTTGTGAGAGGAAAGAACATGGCTGAGAGTGATGTGAAAGTTTTGGGTTCATGGTCAAGTCCATTTATGTTGAGGGCGAGAATTGCCCTTCACCTCAAATCTGTAAACTACGAGTATATTGAGGAAAATTTATTGGAATCAAAAAGCGAGCTGCTTCTGAAATCGAACCCTGTTTTCAAGAAAGTCCCGGTCCTCATTCACGGTGATAAGTCTATCTGTGAGTCTCTAATCATTGTCCAATATATCAATGAGGTTTGGACATCTGGCCCTTCCATTCTTCCTTCTGATGCTTATGAACGTGCCAATTCTCGATTTTGGGCTGCCTATATTGACGACAAGGTGTATTTGTTTGTATAAATAACCCTTGACTATATCTCGCTCGGTTTTTGATTGTACAAGTTTTCATTGTTTTTCACTTTTTTCTTTTCGTGTGATATAGTGGTTCCCTGCCTTGAGACGAGTGTTGGTTGCTGAAGCAGAGGATACTAAAAAGGAAGCAATAGCGCAAGTGGAAGAAGGGCTGGTGCTGTTGGAGGAAGCATTCAGAAAGTTCAGCAAAGGGAAAGCTTTCTTTGGTGGGGATAATATTGGGTACCTGGACATTACAATCGGTTGTTTCTTGGTCTGGATTGAAGTCATAGAGAAGTATAATGAGATCAAACTGCTTACTGAAGCCAAGACTCCTTGCTTGCTCGAGTGGGTTGATAGCTTCTCCTCTCATGGGGCTGTGAAGGACGTTTTGCCCGAGGCTGACAAGCTCGCAGAATTTGGTGTGAAGCTTAGAGCCAAGATCTTGAAAGCTAGGGCTACTCCCAATTGATTGATAGGCTGATTCAATCAATTTAGTTGGAAGTGTCGTCCGTGCTTTTTCCTTCATTGGTACTTTATCCGAGTGCATCTTGGATCTCTGAGTTACGGTCAATTAGAAAGTAAAATAATAAAGTATATTTAAATTCTATTTAGATAAATGATGATAGTAATTGTGATGAAATTAAAAACAATAATAAAAATGATTATAATTATGATTGAAAAAAATGATTATAATTATAATTAAAAAAATTTAATAAAAAATTTATATTAATTTAATTTTATTGAAGTTAACATTTAAATTTAAATTTAAATTATTTGTGTGATAAATTTAATTACATTATGTAAAAAATGCGATGAAATTTAAACGGTGACTTTGTTTTGATATCTGAAACAGAGAAAAAAAGTTTTGAAGTTGTCTGGTGGATTGTGATGAATTGATGATATGGATTTTATTTTATGATAATATACTAGTAAATTTGGAGAGCAAAAATGATTAGGTAATAGGAATTTTTTTATAGAATAGACGTAAAGTAGTTGTCAATTGTAATTCTTAAATTTTAAATTTATTACATATCATTTTTTTAAATAAAATATATAAATTAAAAATTGAATTTATTGCAAAAGTTTACATATACAGTTATACATATTGTATCAGGGCACTCGTCACATGATACATTCTTGTACTTGTTCAGAGATACTATAACATAAGTAAAGTAAAAATCATTTGAAAGTGAAGAAAAATGAATAATTGTATTAGCTTAAAATTTGAAGTGAAGAAGAAATCAAGAGAAATTTAAAGTACTTGGGGATGTGTTTTTTAATATAAGATTACGGTAGGATAAAATTAAATAACATTATCTTTTATTGTATTTAATGTGTATAAATATTAAAATAAAATAATTTATTTATTTATTAAAATTATATATTTTTAAAATTTTATGTAATTTAAATTATTAATATAATTTTTAAAAATAAAATAGAATATATAGTTTAAATTTCATAGATTAAAAATAATTTTTTTTGTTTTAAAATGATTAAATCATTATATATTAAGAGAATGATTAATTTTTCATATAATCTCAGAACATTTGTTTTCATTTTAATGTCAACCAAAAACAGAGCAATTTGTAAGTAATCACACTTCTATCAAAATTTAGAATAATTTTACTTTTCTTTTACACACTTTATCTTCAATTATTAAAAACATAATTTTTTATTTTAATTCTTATATCTATCTCAAATGATACATGGATTTTTTTTTTTAATGAAAATAGCTCTATTCCATAAAAAATAATTAAAAAAAAAAACCAACAAACAATGTCAAATCATTTATAAGATATTGTTAAAGTAAAGTAACAATAAAATGCTACAAAATGCTCTTTAATTGGTCATAATTGATCATAATATTTGTATTAGAATTGTCCTCGAAATTCAAAGATATGGATATTTATAAACTCTTTGTTATTTATAGCTTAAAGACATAGGTGTCTATAACTTTATATATATATATATATATATATATATGTAGGATGGATATAATTCATGAAAGAAATAAAAAGTCTTGATACGAAATCAAAAATTTTATATTCTTACAAACTTTTTATAATCATTAAATCAAAAAACTTGAGTTTGAACAATGACAACTTTTCTTGTTCGTAACTTAAAAGAGGTTTTTTTTTTTTTTTTTTCAAATTATAGAAAGCCATCTTTAAAGCATCTTGGGCTAATGTATTTTTTGTATGCTACTCTATCATTTATGTACAATAATATGTAAGGATGAAAAAAATTGAAAGAATTGAAAATCGATTATTTGGTTTATTTTTTTTATTTGATTTAAATTCATTTTAGATATTAAATATATATTAAATTTAAATTAAATTTTAGATTGACAAGTAAAAATTAAAAAATATCTTTTTATTAATTTTTAAACATATTTTAAAATTTTATGTCGCAAAGACGAAATCATTGAGTTAAACTAGATTCGAAGTTTCAGTTCATTGATTGACTCTCTTGTAGATAAAAATATCTCCGACATTGACATTGACATTTGACATTGCCTGCCCAAGGAAAAGTAAAACTGAGAGGACCAACTGCAGCCACAAAATTCCAAAGTTATCGTGTCTAAGTTTCAGCCATAAGTGCCACCAACGCAACAAAACCATTCCAATATCAATTATCATTTTCAATTAAGCTAAATGTTCGAATTAAAATTAGATGTTTAGGTGATTGTTTAATTTAAAATTAAATATTTTAATTTATATAAATAAAATTTAAATGTTATCAATTTGTAATAATTTAAATATATTTTAGTAAAAATTGATAAATGAATACGTTCGTAATAACATGTAAAAAAAATAAAAACTAATTGATTAGATATATTTCATATTAATTTAGATTTTTTTTTATACTTTGTAAAAAAATATTATCCAATGAAAAGTTATTTATAAAAAAAAAAACAAGTTTTACCCAAATCAAAAAATAAAAAGACATTAACTCTAAATATTTTTTTATTTCAATAATTGATTCTGTTTCAATAGTTAATTTTGCGAGTTGATTCTATTCAAAAAGTTGTTCATTTCATTCATTTAGGGTTCATTTGTTGATTCTATTTACATCTTTCAAGATTTATTTGCAATCATATTAAGCTCCAAAAGTGAGAAATTTATAAGGTTATTTTATTTTTTGGTTAAATTTGTTTGAGGTAAATAATATTTATACTTTTTTTTGTTATGTTGTTCTTCATAATTAGGCATTTTGTGGTTTAGGATTTTTTATTATTCTTTATTACTCGAATTTAATTTTCTTGAAGAGTAAGATGGTTTGTCCTGAAAGTATAGAGAAGGGTTAAGTTAGGAAATTTATATGTGATAGTATTAAAATTTAATATTTCTACTTATATTTACATTTATTTTTATGTTGTTCTTCATAGTTAGGTATTTTGTGGTTTAGAGTTTTTTGTTGTTTTTTATTACTTGAATTTAATTTTCTTGGAGAGTAAGATGGTTTGTCCTGAAAGTATAAAGAAGGGTTAAGTTAAGAAATTTATATGTGATAGTATTAAATTTAATATTTCTACTTGTATTTTCCATTTAATTATGTGATATGTGAAATATTACTGCTTTAGATGCCATGAAACCACTCATACTCAAGTTAGGATGACATATCTCTTCCTATTTGCCTTGCAACGGCTTATATCCTTAAAAAAAAAACCATTGTAATACGCAGCTAATCATAATTGTTTATGTAGCCTTTTGTTTCTTTGCTCTTATATCCATTTTAAGTATTACAATCTTGAATTCCCAATTCACAAGCCAACTAGTAACTCTAGAAGCTAGTCAAATATAATTTTTTTATTTCTATTTGGGTTTTTTTTTTTTTTTGTCTAAGAAAGAAGCCTTAATATTTTTATAACATAAATTTATAGTACTAATAAGAATAATAACGTAACAAAATAGGTAAGAAATTTTTTATGCACATTTTTATACTTATTTTTTAAGAACAAGAATTCCTAAACTACCCAACCCATTAATCCCAAAGCCTAATTAAAATGGTAGAATAGTTGTCAACATTGAGCTAAAGGCTCCATATATAGATTTGCTATATGTATGAGTAATTAAGGGTATAGGCACTCGCAAACAATGTGTTGGCCAACACTCAAGATTAAATTGCTTATTGTGAAAAAAAAAAAAAAGGCAGTTTTAGCTTGTGTTTTAAAAGTTCCATTAAATGAAATAATAGGAATAAAAGTGGACTGTGGACATAATTGCATTTTTTTTATTGTCAAGGACATTATAAAAGCCATTCTCACAAATAAATGGAGAATTTACCACACTTTTATATCACCACTTAGGTTCTGCTTTAACAAATGTACTCAACCACTCACTTTTCTCTACTTGCCTTATTTAAAATGTGCATTAACCTTTTAAATCAATGTTAAACTAATCCAACAAATAGCACTACTAGTTGGAAACAACATGAATATTAGGCATTGATTGAATGTTTACTTTTAATTATTTTTATTATTTATTCACTATGTCATTGTCTATTTCATATAAAGTGAATAGATTTTTTATCTATTATTGAAATGATTTTTATCTCTCTATTTAAAGAAAAGTAATCAAGAAAAGTTTATCTACTGTTGAAATAATTCTTGCTCGAATTTAATTTTTTTACTTTTGCAATATGAGTTTTAATTATTGTATTCTACGATGTCATTATGTTAGGGTTTTATTGGTAATGGTAATAATCTTATATATATATATATATATATATGAGATAGTAGAGAACTTGACAGTTGGTCCTGATAAAATATCTTACTATGAGTTATTAGACATTAGTAATAAGGCTAGGTATAAGAATATTAATCTGATATTGTATTTGAAACATGGAAAAACACTAGCTTATGGGCCAATGGTAGTAAATGATAAGAGAAGCACTCTTAATATGATTAATTATATATCAGATCTTGGTATAGTTGATGTGCATATAGTACATGATACAGATAAAGCTGTTTGAGCTTTTGAACTATTAATAGCACCTAAAGTGGAAGATGTGGTTGAGGTAGTAGTGAATGAAAAGGTAGAAAATCAATATGTAGCTAAGGCAGTAAGGAATGAAGGGATAGAAATTGAAAATGTAATGAAGGAAGCCAGTGTAGGGAATGAAGATATATGTAAGACAACAAGATTAGGTAATGAATATGTGGTTGGGCAGCAAGGGCAAGAATGGTAGAAAATGAAGATATGGCTAGGGTGAAAATTGAAGATACAAGTGATAGAAATAGCAATGAAGGGAAATATTATACTTACTCTATACAAATTCAGTATTTAAGTGGTCATGATGACAAAGAAATAGTTACTGCTAGATCTAAATTGAAAGCTATGTTAGAAAAGGGTAAAAGGTAGGAAAAATAAAGTGGATGAGTGCATACAAATTGGTGTGAATATAGCTATGGATGAAATTGATAATAACAAAAAAATGGAACCAAATTCAACCTCACCAATTATTGGTGATGTTGATGAGGGATGTTAGAGTGAGTATTATGACTCTAATAGTATGGTGAGCCTATTAGTGTTGAGGAAGAAATGGTTGATGATTCTATTAAGATGAAAAGTAAGTTTCCAATATATGATCCCAATGTAAAAACCCTTATATTGAGTTAGGCATGTGGTTTGAGAATTCAAAATAATTTAAGTATATTATGTCCTCACTTTCTATTAGGACAAATAGGGGTCTCATTTCGACTAAGAACCATAAGAATTTTGTTAGAGGTAAGTGTGCTGCAAAATAATGTCCTTGGATAATTTATGCAACTTATGACAGAAAGTTATAGTTATTTCAAGTGAAGACTTACAATAACACTCATAAATGCAATAAGGTTTTCAAAAACCTAAGGATGAGTCAAGCTGTTTTGGCTGAATTGTACATAAATAAATTTATGAATTATTATTTTATTAAGAATGCAGAGTATAAGAGTTAGTTAGGAAAGAATTTGATATAAGGATGAATATTAGCATGATAAGAAAGGCTAAAAAAAGGTGGTTAATAAAGTGATTAACAATTATAAAGATGAGTTTGGACTTTTATAGGATTATGCTAATGTAATCAGAGAAACTAATAGAGGTAGCATAGGGAAGATGTAAGTTCATAGGCCATTGCCAACTTTCCACCTAATTTAAAAGGTATTATATATGTTTTGGGGCACTCAAAAAATGCTTAAAGAGTGATTGTAGGCCTTTTTTGAGACAAGATGGATGTTGGCCTAAAAGGTGACAAAAGGTGAGTTGCTATGTACTGTTTGAAGATATGGAAACAATCAAATGTTTCTAGTGGTTTAGGCATTAGTGGAAGTGGAATGCACAACTTAATGGAAATAGTTTCTTGATTTGTTGAAATTAGACATCATATCTTTAGGAAATGGAATAGGTTGGACAATCATGATAGATCAATAAAGTTAAATATTTAAATATTGATTTAAATTAAATTATTTATTCAATAGTTAAACTAATTACTAATTTTTTAATATCATTTGTAGGGCCTTGATAATGCAATTATATAGTTGCTTCTAGATAGTGAACACATATTTTATGCTAGGCATGTATATGTTAATTGGGTTAAAAGGGGACATATGGGTGAGGAGATGAGATAGATTTTTTGGACAATTGCCAAGTCTTCAACAATTAGACAATTTGAAGAAAATATGAGAAAATTACAAGAAATATTGTAAAGCCCTACTTCAGCAATGTTGTAAAGCATGCTTCAACAGACTCTAAATGTAAGTTGGTTGACAATAACTTATGTAAAACATTCAATAAGACATTGCTAAATACAAAGAATATATTAGTGATTTCTTTATTTGAAGACATAAGAAAGAATCTGACGGTAAGAATTGAGAAAAAAAGAAATGAATGTTCTAGGTGGAATGGTGTGATTGATCTTAACTTTGTAAAAGTCATAGAAAAAATGCATCTATAGCATCATAATGTGTAGTTACATTTAATGGAGATGGTGGATATGAAATAGATTTGGGTCTAGATAGGTTCATTGTCTAGCTTGATAATAAGACGTGTTATAACGTATAGATCCGTAGACCTATTGCTAGATATGCATTAGATGAGTCATCACCAATCTTTTTTATTTAGATGTGATTGACCGCCTGATTAAACTCATCCTATATAAAGTGAAGTCTCAAGATTGACTTAGGTATTTTTAAATAATAGATTCTGACCTATGAAATCCAAGTTTAGGTTCGAGAGTGCGGTTACGTGTGAAGAAGGTTATAGCACCCTCACAGCATCTATCTAAAGGATAGTACCAGTTTGATTCCAAATTATCCAAGCCTTAAATGTATTTGTAATTTACCAAAATATTTAATATTAAAAATCAATCCTAAAATTATCCTAATAATTTAATAGTAATTTAACATAATTCTCTCACCTTAGGAGTATTAATGGAACTAATGTCCCACCTTGAAAAGACTCCGTCATTATATTTATTATAGTATTTTATTCAAGAAAATTAGTAAAGTCTTTTAATAGTTTGGTAGGACTTACTTTAAGGCAAATATCCTAATAGTTTAATAAGATTTTATTGTAAAAAGGTTTGGTAAACAAAATTTTGAGAATTTTATTAAGTCTTTCAATAATTTGGTAAGACTTAATTTGAAGCAATCCTCCACTAGTTTAGAAAATAAAAATATTTTTTTATTATTTATATTTTTTGTTTGTTCTTTTTTTTAAATTGATTTATGAAATTCCTAATAGTTTCGTAGATTTCATAAACCTATTTGAAAAGATTTTTTTTTTTTGCTTGTTTATTTGTTTTTCAAACTTATTTGAAATTTTTTTTATTCTTTCTTTTTTATGTCTGAAAAAGATTTATTTTGAAAACCAGTAAAATTAAATAAAAAATTGAAAATAAAATAAAACTTAAGAAAATCAAAATCAAAATAAATAAAATCAAAAAATAAAATGAAAATGAAAAAAAGAAAACCTATGATCGGGTCGGGTCGACATCAGGGTCAATGCGTGGATCCTTATCAGGTCACCCACGTAACTGGGTTCTCCAAAACGATGTCGTTTTGACACCCTATAAACATTATCTTTTGCATTTTGGCCTAAGAATTTCCCTACTTCTTTTCTCTCTAGGCTGAAACTTTCCATTATCTCTAGAATTTCTCCAAAAATTCAATCGAAAACTAGATTTGTCACCCGTTTTTGGAAAATTGATCGAAATCTAACTGAAAAATTCAAACTTTCGTCAAAAAATTCATCAGTAAATTCAAGTGTTCTTCCCTAAAATCCAGTTTTTTCTAAAAAATCCTAGAAACTTCCAAATTTTCTAGATTTCTTCCAAACTTTTCCAAAATTTCAATCCCAACTCTAAAAACTCAAAACTAAACCCAGAAACCTAAATCTAAATAAAAAATCCCTAGTATTCCCAAAAAATTTTCAAATGAAAATCTAGAACCCTATTACCCAGACGACTATTTTCAAAGTTACAGTAACAAAAAATTTCTTAACTTTCACTATGTAATTTAAATCCACCCCTAAAAATCAATTATTTCCCTTAAAAATCAACTGTCTTCCCTGGAATTTTCTCGTTCCATTTATAGGTAGTCCTCAATCAATTTAACAATCAGACAAAATTCAATCCCAGCATTCAAGCCTGAGTTGGTTCTGTCTGAGCATGATTTTTGGCTAATTCCTTGTGATTTGTCTGAATTAAAATTGAAAATGAATTAAAACCTTTGACTGTGTGAATTCAATTCCAATTTTCAATTTCTTAGATCACCGGCCAAGAAAAAATAAAATGAAAAAAAAATAAAGATAAAAATAATAATAATAATAATATAAAACCATAGTAATAACAAATACTAATATTAATAAAGAATAACAATAGTAATAACGTAAATCGATCCCGGACACAGATGGGTGTCTACAACTACCCCTCTTTGCATATTTTTGTTAAATAATGATGATGCAAAAACCTAGACACCCACTTATTTTAAAAGTCAAACCAATAAGCGAAAATGACCAAGATTGAACCGTAAGTCAAAAAATAAAATGATTTGGACTAAACTGAGATCAAAATAAGTGACTGAGACTGAGACACAGTCAAAAAATAAAAATGATAAGAACAAAGCCTAGATCAAAATAAATGATCGAGATTAAGCTGTAACTCAAAAAAATAAAATGATTTGAACTAAGTCGAGATCAAAACAAATGACTGTGACGAAATTGTGAGTTCGAAAAATGATATGCACTAAGCCAAGATCAAATGATCGAGATAAAATCATGAGTAAAAAAGATAAATTGACCAGAACTAAGTCAAGTTAAAAGATGGTTGATTGGGACTTAACTGTGAGTCAAAAATGATTTGGACTAAGCTGAGATCAAATGATTGGGATGAAACCGTAAGTCAAAAAAGATAAAACAACCAAGACCAAGTCAAGTTAAAGATGGTTAACCGGGACAGAATCGCGAGTCAAGAAATGATCTGAACTGAATCGAGATCGAATGATCGAGATGAAATCATGAGTAAAAAATATATAGCAATCAAGATCGAGTCGAGGTCAAAGATGACTTATTAGGATGGAACCACGAGTTAGGAAACGATTTGGATTGAGCTGAGATTGGGTGATTGAGATGAAATCGCGAGTCTAAAAATAAAGTGACCAGAATCGAGTCAAGGTTAAAGATGAATGACTTGGAAGAAACTACAAGTCAAGAAAATGATTTGGACTGAGTCAAGATCAGGTGATCAAGATGAAATTACGAGTCTATAGATAAAGCGACTAAGATTGAGTCGAGGTCGAAAATGAATGATGAGATGAAATCGCAAGTTAAAAAAATGATCTGGACTGAGTTAAGATTAGGTTACCAAGATGAAACTATGAGCCTAAAAATAATTTAACCAAGATCTAATCAAAGTCGAAGATGAATGATCGGGATAAAATTACAAGTCAAAAAAATGATCTAAATTAAGCTGAGATCAGGTGATCAAAATGAAACCACGAGTTTAAAGATAAAGCAACTAGGACTGAGTTGAGGTCGAAAAAAAATGATCTTGACTGAGCTAAGATCTTAATGAGTGATAATGTGACATTGCAAATGCATGTCTTATCTAGGATGCAAATACAATGTATATTATACTGATGTCATGAAATTTTAATTATGGTGACAAGATTCTTAAAACTTCACTAGTTCTTCTGAGCTTCTCAGTATTAATAATCTTAGAGCAAATTTTATCAACTAATCCATGTTATTCTTCTCATTTGGTCATAACTCATAGGTCATGTAAACCAATCTATCACTAGATTCATCATTGGGTTACCTTGTTTGCCCCATTGTAAATTATTTTCTTATGCTTTCTTCATTCTTCTTATCTTGGATTTTTTTGAAAAATTGAAAAACTCTTTATGAAAAATATCATTCATTTATTTGCTATCATTCAAATTAGTGACAAATATGATGCATTTTCTTGGTTCATTCAGAAAGTGTTCATTTGGTGAAGGCTAAGAAAAATGAGTCTTTATTATCGAAAGAACAAAATGTGGGGTCAAGATCAACTCAAAGGTGAATAAAGGTAAGATGCTGTGATTTATTTAAATAAGATATTAACATTCGAAATAATGATTGTTCAGATAATTTTGAACTCAAACTCAGGATCATCATTCAAAAACACATGTCTTCAATCTTTGAACCAATCATCATTTTCATTCCTAGGACCCTCACATGAAATTTTTGAGTCTTCATCTTTACTTAAACGGTCTTTTCAAGTTTTCAGTCTAAGTTTTTTCTTTTTCTATTTTTCTTTTTCTTTTTTCTTTTCTCTTTTTTTATTTTTTTGTAATTTTTTATAATTTCTTTTTTTTTACTTTTTATTACAATTTTTTTGGTAATTTTTTCTTTTTTTTGGCACACATTTTTTCATTTATCCTCTAATCCATCAGTGACACTTCGATCAAAGCTTCAAACAATCCAATGGTAAACCTGTCTTAATTCAATTTATGATTCTCTAAATTAAGTATTCATATTCGATCAAAATAGACTTTTAAGGGATGTAACATAGATTAAGGTAAATGGTTATGAAAGAAATGGATAAAATAAGTCCAAATTGTATTTACAGGGTAATCAAACTAGGGATCATTTCCCTATGTAGAGCACACTGACTTTTTTCCCTATTAATTTCTCTTTCATTTTTCTTTTGGTAGAGCACATTAGCACTTTTTCCTATCAATTTTTTTTCATTTTTCATTTTCATTTTTTCATTTATCAAGAAAACTTAATCATAAAGAGGCTTTGCCCCTTGAGAATGAACAAGTTTCTCAAATTTTGCCCCATAGTGTGGGATGATCTTTGGTTATGGTTCTTCAAAAAAAATTTTTAACAAGCTCAAATAGGATAGCAAGGGATTTTTTTTTGAAAAGATAAAAGAAAGATGGTCATTTCTCATTTCAAACACGAACACTCTCAATGGAGAACATTTATCTATCAAGAACAAATTTATAAGTGAACGATCATGAAAATCATGTGTTGCATCACTTTCACTTTCAATAAGTCAAACTTTCACCAGAGTTATATTTTTTAGCAATCCCAATGAACCACCAACCTCAAATTTATCAATCAAACTATCATGAATGGTATTGAATCCTAAGTTATCATCGTGATTGTTTGAACATTCATTATTCGAAATAAAAAAAAAAAGGTATGATAAGGTAAAAGTAAATAATAAAGATTCACACAAAAGAATAATATCATGAAAATGCATCAAGCATGTCACTTTATTAAAATGATGAAAAATAAAATGAAATTCAAGTACATAAAAAGTCTACATTATCAAGAAATTTTAAAATGATGAGTAGTTCCAATTAACCTTCCCCAAAATTATGCCCTTGGATGATTGCGCAACGAGTTACCATAGACATTGGGTGTCGTGTTTCCATCGATATCAAAATTTATCAACCCTTATTTGATCAGACTTTGCACCATACGTTTCAAAAGGATGCAATTTTCGGTGGAATAACCTGCCACCCCAAAATGGTAGTCACAGTGAGCAGTGGAGTAATACCATTTGGGATAGGAAAAGTTTAAGTTATTTTATAGGAAGGGAAGCAATCAAATGGTTCTTATAAAGTTCTTAGTACAAATCTATATAGCTTATAAAGATAGGGTTACATGTAAGCTTTTCCTAGTTTTGAGATTCTCACACACCACTTGTTAAGATAGTTGGACGAACAGAAGACCTAGGTGTAGATGGATAAGAAAGTCATAGAATTGATTGATACACCACAGCAAAAACATAACTTGTAAGAGAATGATATATGGGATAGATTGGCTGGGGATAGTTTCTAAATTACTGCCTGTCAAAACTTATGGCTTGAGTCTCACTTTTCTTTTTCTTGGGCATCTTTTTAGTAGTAGATGATTCTTCTTCTTCTAGTTTATCACTCTTGATTATGTTTTCAATGATCTTTCTTGAAATCACTATATCGATAAAATTCTTAGTCGTATTCTCTATCATCTTCTCATAAAATGATGACTTTAAAGTGTTTACAAATAGTATTATCGTTTCTTTCTCTATTAAGAGAGGTTGTACCTAGGCAGTAACATCTTGCCATCTTTGGACATATTCCTTAAAAAACTCAAATGATTTTTTCTCCATCCCCTATAATGAAAGGTGATCATGAGCCATATCTATGATGTGACGATATTGGTTGATAAAAGATTGAGTTAAATTTTCTATGATTTTATATGAGTTTTATCCAATTGAACATACCACCTTATAGCAGACCCAGTTAAACTATTTTGAAAAATATGCATGAACAACTTCTCATCGCTGGCATGTGCACCATCTTGCAACAATACATTGTAATATGTGTAATGGGGCACTAGGTACTATCATACTTCTCAAATTTTGGTACTTTAAATTTTAAAAGAATCACAACATCTAAAACTAGACAAAGGTTGGTGGCATCTCTGGATTCATAAAAAATCAATACTTTTTATAACTTGCAATCTTTTTTCTTTCATGCTCATAGCTTGATTGATCTTAAAGTTCTTTAGGGGCACAACTGTCTATAATTTCACTTTTTTTTTGTTTCATTCATTTTGAAAATTTGGATGGGCTCATCTACTTTTCAATGAAGACAAGATTGATATAGCTCTGAACATTTCCTTGATTAAAATTTGGGAATGTGGTTTATTATTGATGAAAGCTTGGAGTAGCTCGAGTTTGATGTGGAGTGAAACCTAAAGGATATAGTGGCTTAGTATCTTCATGTGATATGTCTTCTTTTATTGCTTTTCCTCTATTTATCTTTTCTAAAGCTTTAAGGATTTTGCTTAGCTTCCCTTCAATTGCTTCCTGGGCCTTTTTTAACCTTTTAAGTCGATCTACATTGTCTTGCTCCATATTACTGGCTCTAGCCTGAATGTAGTATTGGTGTTGAGCTATCTTTGAACCTTGATTTCTCATAATGTGTAAATTTAAAATAATATCATGGGATTTTTAAATTGTAAATAAGAATAAGTACTATAGTAAAAATGCATGAATGCAATAAGAAAAATTTACCACATAGCAATTGTTATAAAAAAAAATCTTTATTAAATTAAAAGTTATTTTTAACCAAATCTAACATTACATCCATGAAAAGTCTAGAACTATTAGGAAAAGAAACTCATGGCTCGTCGATACTAGCTTTGCATTGTGTTAAGGAAATTTACCAAATTTTGATTGTGTACCCCCATTAGTGGCACCTTTGCTTTCCAATTTTCAATCTTTTCTATCATGTCTTTGGCTTTGTAAGCTGCCACCATGATTCGATCAAACAGAGACTTCAACTGGTTATGCTTTTGCACATATGCTTCTTTCATTTGCTGATATTCTTCAATCATGGCCTTCATTTGCACTTTGATTCCTATCACTACTCTATTTAACATCTGGATGTGCTTTTGTGCTTTAAAGAGCATTGTATCCTTTTCTTGTAATTTTATTTGCAGTTGCTTATTTTCTTGCAACAATTAGGCCAATTCTTGATTAGTGGATAACCTTGTCGTATTAAGGTCAATGCATAAAATTCCTCCATCCATCCTTTTTTTTGCTTTAGTGTTTGGATTTCCATTTTTAGCTTTTTTTTTTTTTGCAAGTTTCAACTTTCAGACTCTTTTTTTTTGCCAGCAGAGGATTTGCCTAGGCTTTTTATGGATATATCTGAGATTTTCCTTATTAAAAAGTATTTTGTGGCAAATATTCCTTATGATGAATCTAATAATATGAATGCATGATAAAAGAAAAGGGTTAGTAAAAACATTAATATAGAGATCAATATACAGGGTTAGTAAAAAGTATACAAAAAAATAATACATAAGCTTACAAATAAACATCCAATCATGGGTCCTATTTAAGATTTTCTAACACAAAGGGAAGGCATGGCTCTACCTATAGTTGGGCTTTTAAAGTTAACTACACGTGGTGTAGATAAATTCTAAAAGGTTCTCAAATTGTTCCTTACATCATTGTCCATTACAGACTAATAAGGCACCATGATCTTCACCCATCATAGGCTTCAAGTAGAGTGTTTTGTAGGCTCATGCAGAGACATGAAATCTTATGAAGGCATAGGTACTTCACTCCTTCCTAAGGGTAGGACTCAGATGGAGAGCTTTATGTTATGCACTTGCAAATGAATGACAGATATATACAATGAATAGCTAAAACAAACATAAGTAATGAAAAGAAATAAAAAAAAAATAAATTTTAAATTTATTAGGCAAGGCTTAGATGATAAGAAATTGTTTACAGGCTTGACCCTCGATATCCCCACTGGAGTCATTAAACTGTTATAACATATAGATTTATGGACCTACCACTAGATGTGAATTAGAGGAGTCGCCACAAATCTTTTTTGTTTAGGTGTGATTGGCCACCTGATTGAACCTGTCTTATTTAAAGAGGAGTTCTAAAATTGATTTAAGTATCTTTAAATAGTAAATTCTAATCTACGAAACCAGAGTTTATGTTCGGGAAAGCGATTATGTGTGAAGAAGGTTATAGCACCCTTACAACACACATCCAAAGGATAGTACCAGTTTGATTTCAAATTATTCAAGCTTTAAATGTATCTGTAATTTAGCCGAATATTTAATATTAAAAATTAATCATAAAATTACCTCAATAATTTGATAGTAATTTAAGATAATTCTCTCACTTCAGGAGTATTCATAAAGACTAGTATCTCACCTTGAAGAGGCTATGTCATTAGATTTAATATAATATTTTATTCAAAAAAATTAGTAAAGTCTCCCAATAGTTTGATAGAACTTACTTTGAGGTTGATCTCCTAATAGTTCGATGAGATTTTATTGTAAAAAGGTATGGTAAAAAAATTTTTAAGAATTTCATCAAGTCTTCTAATAACTTGCTATGACTTAATTTTAAGCAATCTTTCATTAGTTTAGAGGATAAAAATATTTTTTTTATTATTTTTTAATTGATTTATGAAATTTTTTAATAGTTTGGTGGATTCCATAAACCTATTTGAAACTATTTTTCTTTTTGTTTGTTTTTTTGTTTTTCAAACATATTTGAAAAGATTTTTTTATTCTTTCTTTTTTATTTCTAGAAAAGATTTTTTAAAAAAACTATTAAAATTAAATAAAAAATTGAAAATAAAATAAAAACTTTAAAAAATAAAAATAAAATAAAATAAAATTAGAAATAAAATGAAAATGGAAAAAGAAAACCTTTGATCGGGTCGGGTCAGCACCAATGTCAACGTGCGGATCCTTGCCAAGTCACCCGCATATCTGAGCTCTCCGAAATGGTGTCATTTTGACACCTTATAAATGTTACCTTTTGCGTTTTGGCCTCAAAATTTCCCTTCCTCTTCTCTCTCTAGGTAGAAAACTCACTATCTTCTCTCTAGAAATTTCTTAGAAATTCAATTGAAAATTGGATTTGTCTCCAATTTCTAGAAAATTAGTTAGAATCCGATCGAAAAATTCAAACTTTCTCCAAAAAATTTATCGGCAAATTCAAGTGTTCTTCCCCAAAATCCAATTTTTTTCAAAAAATCCCAAAAACTTCCAAAATTTTCAGATTTCTTCCAAACCTTTTTAGAATTTCAATCCCAACTCTAGAAACCTAAAGCTAAACCCTAAAACCTAAATCTAAATCCAAAATCCCTAGTATTCTCAAAAAAAAATTTGATCAAAATCCAAAACCCTACTGCCCAGATGACTATTTTTAGAGTTACAATAACTAAAATTTTTCCAACTTTCACCATGTAATCAAAATCCACCCCAATAATCAACTATTTCCCTCAAAAATCAATTGTGTCTTCCCTGGAATTTTTTTGTTCCATTTATAGGTAGTCCTCAATCAATTTAAGGATCGAACAGAATCCAATCCCAAGATTCAAGCTCAGGTTGGTTCTATCTGAGCATGATTTCTGGCTAATTTCTTGCTGATTTGTTTGGATTAAAATTGAAAATGAATTAAAATCTTTGACTGTGTGAATTCAATTCCAATTTTTAGTTTTCTAGATCTTTGGTCAAGAAAAAAAATGCAAAAAATAAAAATTAATAATAATAATAATAATATAATATAATATAATATAATTAATACAATTAGAAAATTTGAAGAAAATATGAGAAAATTGTAATAAAATATATGATACAACAGCTACTAACATAATAAAAGCCCCACCTCAACAATGTTGTAAAGCATGCTTCAACACAGGCTCTAGTTGTAAGTTGGTTAATAACAACTTATGTAAAGCATTCAATGAGACATTGCTAGATGCAAAGAATAAATCAATGATTTCTTTATCTGAAGACATAAGAAAGAATTTGACGTTAAGAATTGGGAAAAAAAGAAAAGAATGTTCTAGGTGGAATGGTGTGATTGATCCTAACTTTGTAAAAGTTATAAAAAAAATGCATCTATAGCATCATAATGTGTAGTTATATTTAATGAAGATGGTGGATATGAAATAGATCTGGGTGTGATAGGTTCATTGTCCAGCTTAATAAGAAGACATGTAGTTATAGAATGTACCAACTTTTTGGTATCCCATGTGCACATACCATATGTGCAATTAGAAATCTAAGTGAAAATGTTGAAGATTTTGTGTCTACTTGGTATCTTAAAGAAGTGTATTTACAGACTTATAATAATGCTTTACAACCTATGCTTGGAAAAAAGGTTGGGCCAAACCAAAAACTAAAGAAAAGGTTCTGCCTTTCGAGTTTATAAAGATGCCAGATAGACCCAAAACTAATAGAAGAAATGATGATTATGAGCTTAAGAAAAACAAGTCTAACAATTTAATAAATTTGTTGAGGAAAGGCATGATAATGACATGTAAACTATGTCATCAATCAGGCCACAACAAAAGAGACTATCTTGTGAGAGGCAAAGAGGTAACTTCATTTTATTTTATTTTTTTATTATTATAAATGAAGAAATCTTTAGAATAAACTATTTTATTCTTTTATATTTTTCTTATTACAATACTATAATTGCTTAAAAATATATAGACTAAAGATTAAATATTCTCAGTCTTAAAATCTAATATTTTCATAAATTAAAACAATTAATCAAATGAGTAATTTACTCTCTACATATAATATTAAAATATATAATGAATTTGGTGTAATTACCTAAATCACTCATTCTTCTAAAAATAAAAGACTTAACTAAAATAGATAAAGTCAATCAATCAAATAATAAATAAAGATTAGATTTTCACACTTCCCTTTAAGCTAGGTGGTGATGTCAATCATGCCTAGCTTAAACTTCAGATTCTCAAAATTGTTTCGAGAGATAGCTTTTATGAGTATGTCTGCAGTTTGGAGGCATGTGAGAGTACAAACTAATCTAACAATTCTTTCCTCTATCTTCTCTTTGATGAAATGACAATCAATCTCCATATGTTTAGTCATATCATGATGAACATGATTCTTTGCTATACTTATAACAGCTTTGTTGTTACAGAATATCTTCATAAATTCTTTTACAGAAACTTTTAACTCCCTTAACAACCATTTTAGCTAAACTTCCTCACATATGCCATGAGACATAACTCTAAACTTAGCTTCTATGCTACTTTTAACCACTATAGAGTGCTTTTTGCTTCGTAAAGTAACAAAATTTCACCATACATAGATATAATAATCAGTAGTTGATCTTCGATCAGTAATAGATCTAGCCTAATCAGCATCAGTGTAAATTTTAATATTTTGACGTGATGTTTTATTAAAAAATAATCCTTTACCATGACTCTTTTTTAAGTACTATAAGATTCGATACATAGCCCTCAAGTGTTTCTCAGTTGGATTGTTCATGAATCTGCTTACCATGCTAATCGAAAATCAATATATGGTCTTATATGAGAAAGGTAGATGAGTTTCCTAACAAGTCTTTGATATCTACCCTTATTTGTTAGTGGACTTCTTTCTTCCATTTCTACTTTATTCATTATGTCCATAGAGGTGTCAATAGGTTTGCATCAAAGCATTCCAATTTCTTTTAGTAAGTTTAGGACATACTTATGCTATAAACCAGAGATGCCATTCCTTGAGCAAGCTACCTCTATGCTAAGAAAATATTTAAGGTGTCTCAAATCTTTGATTTCAAATTTTTTAACTAAAAGGTTCTTTAGGTTACTAATTTCTTTCATATAGTCTTCAGTAAGAATAATGTTATCAACATAAACAATAAGAATAGCTATTTTTTCTTCAAGTGAATGTTTGACAAACATGATGTGATTGGTCTGGCATTGTGAAAAACCATACTTTTTTACCACCTTTGTTAGCCTATCAAACCATGCACGTAGGGATTGTTTAAGACCATATAAAAATTTTTGAAGTTTACATACCTTGTTAGAATTGTTTTGGTTTTTGAATCCTAAAAGGATTTTTGTATAAACTTCTTCTTCTAGGTCACCATTAAGAAATGTATTTTTGACATCTAGCTAGTGGAGTGACCAATCTAGATTTGATGCCAATGATAATAACACCCTGATTGAATTAAGTTTAGCAATCAGAGCAAATATCTCCTTACAGTCAACACCATAAGATTAAGTAATTTTTTTGTAACAAAACAAGTTTGAATCTGTTAATGCTTTCATTTGCATTATGCTTGACAGTAAAAATCCATTTGCACCCCACTAAATTTTTTTTGGGTAATTCTGAAATCTCTGATGTTTTGTTCTTTTTTAGCACACTATTTTTTCCAAAATAACCATATTTCGTTTGGTTGTACGAATACTTCATAAATATTATTGGAAATTCGTATACTGTTTAGTATGGTAACAAAAACCCGATAACTAGGTGATAAACCTTTATAAGAAATCACATTACAGATTGGGTGTTGAGTACATGATCTCACACATTTTCTTAGAACAATTGGTTGATCAAGATCATCAAAAGATTCAATTGAATCAGATTCAATAAGAGTATTACCTATGTTAGTTTCAAGTATCTTTGAAATCAATTCAGATTCTTGGTTTTACTCTGAAAGTGTAAATTCTCCTAGATCCTTCTGAGTTTTATGTCTTTTTGAATAGACAATTAATTTTGTATTTATTTTTCCTTATGTGGACTTTGGGCTTGAAAAATTTAGTTCGATGTTTTGGACTTAAAACAAGCTTGGAGAATTTTGGTTAGATGTTTTGGACTTGAAAAGGAGTTGAATAAGTGTTTGGTGGTTTGGTAATAGGATCTTCCCATAGCTAATATTCTCATGTGATTGAATTTTCCCCCTAAATGGTAGTTTTGGTAAAGTAAAGTTGATTTTCAAAAAAAGTAACATTCATGGAATGGTAGAATTTTTTTGTTACTGATGAGTAATACTTGTATCTTTTTTTATTCAAAGAGTATCCAAGAAATATGCATTTGATGGTCTAATTTGCTTTAGTTTTGTTGGCTAGTAAAAACAAATGTAGTGCATCCAAATACTTTAATGGGAATAGACAAGATGATTCAAAGGTGAGGATAGGAACTGAGAAAAAATTAGCAAGGAGTTTGAAATTTTAGGACTCAATAAGGCATTATATTTATAAGATATGTAGCGGTAAAAATAACTTCATCCCAAAAATACTTAGGTACATGGGTAACCATCATAAGAGATCTTATAACTTCCAACAAATGTCGATTGTCTCTTTTAGCAACACCATTCATTTAAGGAGTATCGACACATGAGCTTTGATTAATTATACAATGCTTCATTAGATATGATCCAAGGATTGAATTATAGCATTTTTTCCCATTGTCGATTCTCAACACTTGGATTTTGGTTTGAATTAAGTTTGGATCATATTGTTGAAGTTTTGAAATAGCTGACCCATTTTTTTTTTTTCATAAAGGATATCCAAGTAACCTAGGTATGATCATCAATAAATGCAACAAACTATCCAAATCATTAATGTTGTTTATTCTGGAAAGGCCCCAAATGTCATTGTATATAATTGAAAAAGAATATGATGATTTATAAGGCTCATTGAGATATATGGTATGTGTATGTTTGGATAGTTGGTAGACTTCACTGAAAGTTGTTAGGATTTTTATTAAATAATAAGAGAAATAACCTTTTAAGGTACAAAAAGTTTGGATGACCTAACTGATAGTGCCACAACATTATATTACTAAAGGATGAAACCACACAAGAGGTTTTCTAATATTATCTTTCAAAATCATTAGCTCTTATGATATAGAGTCTTACATACATCTTAGCATTGCCAACCATTTTTTTCAAGTTCAAATCCTGAAATTCATACATATTTGAAAAAAATTTAGTAATACACTTAAAGCCTCTTGTAAGTTTGCTTATAGATAGTAGATTGTAATTTAGATTTGGGACAAATAGAATAGAATCAAGTGTTATATCTTTGAAAATAATAACAAAACTTGTGTCGATCACTTTTGAAAGTGATCTATCAGTAATTTAAATTGTGAAGTTTTCATGACATGGGTTATATTTATTGAATACAAATGCATCCCCAGTCATATAGTCTGAAGCTCCTAAATCTATAATCCATGAATTTGATTTCTTTAGTTTTACACTCGAGGCATTTAGAAAATTACCTTTTGTGCTAAAAACCTACTCCAATAACGTTAGCTCTATGGTTGGAGGAACCTACGACGCTAAGCTCTCATTTCCGCCAGCCATGTTAGACTTAGAGTGAAAATTTTCAAAGGTTTAGATTATGCTCTGATATCCTGAAGAAATCTCTAAAATAAAATTATTTTATTATTTTATATTTTTTTTATTGCAATACTATAATTGCATAAAAATATATAAGCTAAAAATTGAATATTCTCAACCTTAAAATCCAATATTTTAATGCAATAAAATAACTAATCAAATGAGTAATTTACTCTCTACACATAATAAAAAAATATCTAATGGATTTGGTGTTATTACCCAAATCACTCATTGTTCTAAAAATAAGATATTTAACTAAAATAGATAAAGTCAATCGATCAAGTAATAATGAAGATTAGATTTTCACAATAAATATTGTACTATTGTGCATTTTGACTATTAAATGCATAAATCCTAACCCATCAACTCAACTTTATTTTTCTTTCCATGGCAGTAAGATTATCATGTGCTCAAATTTAAAGACTACAACATGGACCAAAGTGTATCAAGTATTATAGATCCTATTAAAGTTGTACACAATCCAAGCAACAATGCTACTGCTTATGGTGCTTTTGCTTTTGCATGTAGATCTGGTTGTGCATCTACATTATTATATGCTTCAACTAATATCTTTGGTTTTGCATCTACATATATATCTGCACATGTTTCAAATCCAGTTTCTAATCTAGTAACAAGTTCAATTTCCAATCCAATTTCAAATCTAGTTTCAAATTCGATTAATGTTGTTATTGTTGTTGCCATTGAAAATGCAAAACTTAAGTCCAAAAGACCAACAACATTTACTGAAAGATGTTTTACATATGAGGATGGGACATTTTATGAGATGACTAGTGAAAAAACAAGTCTCTTATCAAAGTCAAAGTCCTTTATAACAACCATTGGTAAGATAACAATTCTAGCAAAAAGCATTTGAAAGTCACAATGAGAATAACACTGTAGGTGCTTCAACTAGAAGCAAGACAAAAGACATGCAAAGTTATGGATTATATACAAACTTAGAAATAGGGAGACAAATTTTGAATGTGAGTGATTTTTTATCAAACATATATATTTAGGTTTTTGTTTTATAAAATATTACTCATTCTAACTTGATAAATATAATTCAACAGCTAGGATTAAAAAGTCAAAAAGTAATAACAGTTGGGACAAGTAGAGATGAAAAGAAGGTTGTTGAGGATGGTGTTCAAGAAAATCAAGTTCTAGTTTCTAAAAGAAAAAAAAGGAAAACAAAAAATCTAATCAATTATAACCTTTGTTGACTGTTACTGCTAAAATAATTTGGTTTAAGCTATTATGTTAACTTTTTTTTTGTTAATATTGTAAGAACAATTTCTATTCAACCTTCTGGTGGCTGAATGTTTTGTTGATTGAATGTTGTGTAAAAAGACATTCAGTTGATTGAATGTTAACTATTATTAAATTGCTTTGTTATAAAACATAACATGTTATGTACTTATTTTCATTAACAGATTACCTCTATAAATACAACCATTTTCTATTTATATTTCTATTTCTAATACGGTTATTATCATTATCAAATTACTTTACTTATAACATATTATAAGTTAAATATTTTACACATAACCATATTTTTATTATTAGATTCCAAAGCAACAGAATTTACATCTAATAATATTGATTCAATTGACATTAACATAATAAGAGTTTAAATTTTAAATCTAATTGAGGCAATTTTCATTGAAAATTTTATTATCTGATTTTGAATTTAAAAAATAAATCATTACATTGACTCTAACTTAATTTTATTTAAAAACAACCGATATTATAGAATCAATTAAGATCAAAACCTAACGATGTGCTTGTTTTGCCATCCTTATATTTTACACCTTTACACCCCACATCTGTCGCTTATTATCACCCCTTATAAGCTACTAACCTAACGCAACAAGTTGACCCTCCTTCTATAAATTTTACATGTACCAATTTTTTTTTGTCTGTGGTAATATTGTCATTTGATGGTTTGAAGTATGTAATCACTAAGTTGATGACGTGACATTTGTTAAAAAGTAAAAAATTCAAAAAAATTGGTAAGCTAACATGTTATAAAAATAATAAAAAAATAAAAATATTCGTTTTAATTTAATCTTAAATTGATTTAAACTCAAAAATGATATGAAATATATTGATTTTTTAATAATTTAATTTGTTTAACCCAAATTTAATTAGATTTTAACTCATGATAATTTAAATTTAAAATAATTAATTATTTTTTAAATTAAATTCAACTTCGAATTCAAAATTGTACAATTTTCCCTCGTCCAATAACTATTCTATCCAAAACAAATCAACAAAAACTCAATCCGAGCCGCTGTTTGTCGCCTCAACCCAAAACCTAACATGCACAAACGTCCAAATCATAATAATGTCAAAGGACACGTATGTGCATTGTTTACCTACTCTTCAACAGCCTGTCACATGTCTACCAGCCTACCTAATCCTCTTACTTTTGTCGGTGGACCTGCTTGTTTCGTTACCACTTATCAATCCAAAATCCCTATCTTTTTTTTTTTTTATACAGAAATCCCTTTCATTTCTATGTAATAAGTAGTTCAATTTCGAAGGATTCCCTTAAAATTAGAGAGATCTGTGCTTCTGATCAGAGAGAATTAAACCATGGCAAAGAGCGATGTGAAAGTTTTGGGTTCCTGGCCGAGCCCATATGCGATGAGGCCGAGGATTGCCCTTAACATCAAGTCCGTTGACTACGAATATGTTGAGGAGAGGGTATGGGAAGGCAAAACCGAGCTTCTTCTCCAATCAAACCCTGTTCACAAGAAAATCCCAGTCCTCATTCATGGTGATAACCCAATCTGCGAATCTCTCAATATTGTACAATACATCGACGAGACTTGGTCTTCTGGTCCTTCCATTCTTCCTTCTGATCCCTATGAAGGTGCCATCGCTCGTTTTTGGGCTGCATATCTTGACGAAAAGGTATTCGTCATTTGTTTTGTTCTTGCAAAATGGTATTTCTTCTTCTTACAAGTTTTTTTATTTTTTTTATGGGGTTAAATTCTTTCTTGTGCAGTGGTTCCCATCCATAAAATCTATTGCTATTGCTCAAGGAGAGGATGCAAGGAAAGCTGCAATAGCTCAAGTGGAAGAAGGGTTGGCGCTGTTGGAAGAAGCATTTGGCAAGTGTAGCAAAGGGAAGCCTTTCTTTGGTGGGGATCAAATTGGGTTCCTTGACATTGCATTTGGAAGTTTCTTGGGTTGGCTGAGAGTCACTGAGAAGTTTAATGGGATGAAGCTGCTTAGCGAAGCCAAGACTCCAGCTCTGGTTAATTGGGCTGACAGGTTCTGCTCTGATGCTGCTGTGAAGGATGTTATGCCTGACACTGAGAAGCTCGCGGAGTTCGGTAAGATGGTTATAGCCAAAATAAGAGGTGCTGGAGCTGAAATTCATTAATTTAGGAGATTTGCTGGACGGAAATGACTCTAATCTATGTGCTGATTGGAGAGTGGAATTAAATTTACGATGTTTTGAATTACGTTTGGAATGCAAAATAATTATGTAGCTTTTATATATATATGTAGCATATTCCAGTAATGAAGCTTTTTACTACACATTTTCATGAGGCTTTTCTTTGGCTTGGATTTGATTGGCATCCGAAGGTTAAGTTTCATATTATTGCTCTGTTTGATTTGATAGGTAACAAAGGAAAAAAAATCTAATAATTAAGTTATAAAATAAAATTTATATAATACGAATTTCATTTATTAAATTACAAAAAAAAATTCTTTTTTTTTTATCATACTTGTTACTATAATTTTGAAAATCTTTAGACAAAAATTTTTTAAAATATTTTAAACAGAAGAATTGTTATCAATTTTTATTAAGTGTAATTGATCATATAAAAATTTATTTTTTAATAAAATAATAAAAATAAATTTAAAATTTATTTTAAAAAATTATTTTAATTTACAAAATTAAATTTAGATTTAAAAATTAACTATGCATAAAGAACAATCAACTCACAATATTTATTAAAAAAATTAATATCAATTAATTATATATTATTTTATTAATGATATAAATGATCTTAATTTTTTTTTAACAGAAATGCAATTCATTACTCAAGCCGAAAATTACAAGCACCGTGCAACGCCTCAGCGATTACAATAGGATGATCTTCAACCCAGTATCTATCACATTCTTGCTGTAAACTATAGCATGCAAGTTGGTGTGCTGCCCTATCCCCTGTTCTCCCTGCATGCATGATCCTGTAAGATTGGAAATTGTTAACCTCCATCGTGCTTCCTCTATAATCTTGTCAATAGGAGATTCATCAGGCCTATCATCTGTAGCTTGTTAATCGCTTTCAAACTGTCCCCTTCTAGCTATATTTTAGGAATGATTTTTTTCTCCTTAAAAAATTTTTTATTTGAAATATTTTTTTTATTCTTTAATATCTAAATAAAATTTCGAAAAAAAATTTTTCTCAGGATTTTCACACCACTCTCTCAAATATTTCACGTAATATTATTTTATAAAGAATAATTTTTGAGAAGTCTTTTAATATTTAGGTAAGATACCAACCATTATTTTCACATAAGCATATTAATCATTATTTATAAAAAACTGATTTGAAAATTATCAATTATTAATTCTCAGTTTATTTCAAGTCATAATGTAACAAGAAATAAGTGAATGATGCAAAAAAAAAATTAACCAACTTGACCTATTTTATATGCGTTTAACTTACTTCTTATCATGATTTTTAAAAGAAAATTAAGGGTGAAATAAATTTTATTTTTTTATTTATTAATGATAAAAAAAATTTTAGTTTCTCAATATCTAGACGAAATTTGAAAAAATTAATTCTTTAAAATATGATTTGAATTCCTTCCAATATTTAGGCAAAGTTTTCAAAATCATTTTATTTTTATTTTTTTCTAAAATCCATGTTGAGATTACAAAATTATTTCAATCTATTTTTATTAAAAAAATTTTATATATTTTTTATCAATAACTTTAATCACCTACAAATAAATTTATTTTCAAGGGTGCTTAATGTTAAATGAACATGAAAAAAAAATGAATACATATAATAGCACATTAAAATAAAAGGAGAGAAAGAAGAATATACCCAAATATATATATATATATATATTTTTGAGCTTAAACTCGAAAAGGGACCAAGATAAGAGGAGGAACAACTTTGATGAATTTCTAGGTTAGGCCTACATGGGTCGACTTGGACTTAGTTGGTTGGGTCGGGCTTAGTAGATTTCTCTTTTTATATGATAAAACCCCAAAACCCCTCGTTTAACCGTTCCCATTTCCCTTTTCTTCTTTTCCTTTTCTCCTACTTCTTCTCTTTTCATGCTGATAGTTCCCCCCTTTTTTTCTTCATTTTTTCCTTTTCCTCATCTCTTCTTCTCTTTTTCCTTTCCTCTTCTCTCCATTTATTCCTTCTTTCAGTTGTCAATCCTGGTTTTTTTTTTTATCATTTTCTTTTTTTTTCTTTATTGTCGTTGTTGCTGCCTCTTCCTCACTTCTATCAAGCCTTCAAGCCCAAATAACCTAAAAATGAATTGATCAGGCTTTAACTCATACAAGATGATCACAAATATTTAATATAAAATAAAAAATAAGCTTAGTAAATTAAAACGTTTGAATCACTCAAAATTGACACGTTCAACCCAAAATTGAAATCAAACACAGTCAAATTGTCTTGGACAAAATTAAATGTCTACAGTTATTATTCTTTGCATATTAATAAGAATAAATAATAGTGTAAAGCTATAAACAACAATTTTTTTTTCGAAGTCGACAATTTAGGGATTTTTCAAAAGTTGTTTTTAATTTTGTTTTTTTATAGATTTTTAAATTTTTTTAGGATTTATTATTTTTTGTTTTGTTTTGTTTTTTTAGAGGCTTTGCAAATTTTGAAAGCTCGACAATTTTAAAAATAAATTTAAAAGCTCTTTTAAGCAAAAACTTGACAACTTTTAAAAATAGATTTAAAAACTCCTTTATGCAAAAATTTTTCAACTTTTGAAAATAGAATTAAAAACTCATTTAGGTAAATGCTTAATACCTTTTGAAAATAACTTTAAAAGCTCATTTAGGTAAAGACTCAATAACTTTTGAAGACAAGTTTAAAGGCTCTTTTAGGTAAAGGTTGAATAATTTTTTAAAATAAATTTAAAAACTCATTTAGGTAAAGGCTCAACAACTTTTAAAAATAAATCTCATTTTGGATGGCTTGACATCTTATCGGTGCTAGCTAAATTAGTTTTAATTCTTTTCGATACTAACTAAATTGGATTTAAATATTTATAAATACTAGCTAAACTGGACTTAAATTTCATCTAGATGTCAGATGAACTGAGCTTAAAATCTTATCTAAATGCTAACTAAAATTAGGCTTAAAACTCATTAGTGCCAACTAAATCAAGCTTAAATCTTATCGGAGTCAGCTAAACTATGCTTAATTCTTATCTGGATACTAGCTAAAATAAGCTTTAAATCTTATTCGTGCTAGCTAAGTTGGGCTTAAATCTCATCGGGGTGCTAGCTAAACTGAGCTTAAAATTTTATCAAGGTATCAGCTAAAATTGTGCTTAAAACTTATTGGTGCCAACTAAACTGAGCTTAAATCTCATTAGAGCCGGTTAAACTAGGTTTAAATCTTTTTAATACCAGCTAAAATTGGGTTTAAAATCTTATGTAGGTGCCAGCTAAAACCGGGCTTAATTTTTTTTTTTTTCAAAATTTCTTAATATTTACTCTTTCTAAAATAACTCAACTTATTATCATATATCATCTTTCTCATTCATTTCTTCAGCAACTCCTCATATTTTACAAATTCTTTTTTGACTCTTTGAACATTTTTTTTTTATTTTTGCCTTTCATTAAAACTATTTTTTCTTCTTTTTATTTCTCTTTTTTCCCATGTTATACTTCTTTGTCTCTTTTGTTTTTTTCTTTTTCTTTTTCCCCATTTTTCTTTCTTTTTTTCTTTTCTTTTCTTTCCCCTTTTTCTTCAAACTCTTTCCCTTTATCTTTTTCTTTAATAAACTCTTTTTTTCTTGTCTCTTGAACTAGGAGATTTTTTTAAAATTTTTTTTTATAAACTTCCCTTTTTGTTTCCTTATTTTATTTTCTAATACTTAAAATGTTTTTGTTTTTTGTTTTTTCATTTTTTCTAATATTTACAAAGTTAACAAATGTAATCATGACACAAATGTCTATTGTCAATAAATGATGTGAATATAAATGTCTTTATGCGAATAAAAGAATGTATATTATGACAATTTTTTCATGATGCAAATACTCGATGCAAATGCAAATTTTTTCTTCTCTTTTATGACCCAAATGTATCTAAGAAAATGCATGACAAATTTTCTTACTAGCGAATTTCTTTTCTATAATGCAAATGCCTCTTATGAATGCAAATGTCAATGCTCATACATGACATGGATGCCCTAAAGATATAAATGCAAATTTGCAAATTGAAAATTTTTCTCTTTTTTTTAGCATTATTTGAAACCATAGAACTTTATTTCACAAAGGTCCATGCAAATGTAGAAACTTCATGATGTATATGCCCCAACATGAATGTAAACACTAAAAATACTCCTTTTTTCAAAGAAAATTCTTTCTTAATTCTAATTGTCTCCCATTTCCCATCTAATTAAACTTTTAATTTCTTCCTAAAATGATCTCAACCTACTATTTTCCTATTCCTTTACCTATTTCATCTTGTTTTTTTACCAATTTTTACCTTCTTTGCTTTCAAACAGGTTTTTTTAATTTTTTTTTTCATTTTCAACATTTTTTTTATAGTTTCAAACATACAACATGCAACATGTGCTTTAGACTTAATTGCAAAAGCAAAAAGACAAACCACACAATTTACTAGATATGATCTCTTTATTTTACCCAAAAATGCATAACTAGTTGTTCAAAAATTTTCAAAATGGTTAATAAAATTGCCCCACATAATTAAATTCATAACCAAAGTTAATGTAATATCTAAACAAATGTGATTGTAGGAGTCTTTTGGAAATTGGCATTCCCTATTAGAAATGAAAAATGTGATGATTTTCTTTTCAAACAAGTTGAATGGTTCAGCACATCAAGATTTCAGTTCATTCAAAAAGGTTTCATAACTTAAAAAACACAAAAGAAATGTATACTATTTCTTTAGACTCATAAATAGAACATAAATTTTTTTAAAAAGTATGAATCTCTTGAAAACCAAACATGTTCGACACTTTCTTCATTTTTTAAATGTGGCCTTTTGATAAATGTTAATATCAATTATGATAGGTTCAAAATTTTGGAAGATCATTTAGGAATAAGGAAAAAACGCTCAAATTTTCAAAATCAATTCTTTTTTATGCATTTTAGACTTTTGAGATCTCGATATCTTTGAATCTTTCAAAAGGTTAAAGTCATTTCTTATTGACTTCAATTATTTTGCTTGGTATTTAAAGTGGTTTCCAAGTCTTCCAAGTATGCTATAAATTACCCTTTTTTAGGGTTTTCATCCTAAAGCCACATCTCTTTTTCTTTTTTTTTTCTTTTTATTATTACATCATGTACTTAAGAATTCAAACTTATCCAAAATAAGTTAATGGTCCAAACGAGTAATTAGGTAGTAAAAGAAGACTAAATGGTTTATAGTTTTTATGGTTGTTCCTCAAAGAAAAGCTCTTCAATTTTAAGTATTCATGCTTGACCCAATATAGATTTTTCTTGGGATGTAACGTTGGCTATGGTTCAAAGTTCTAAAAAAAAAAGATAGCTAAGCCCAAAATTAATGTTTTAGGGTGATTAAACAATGATCATTTTTTGTGTTTGAAAGAATCACTTTGGGGTATTTGTTCTTTTCATTTTTCCACACTTTCCAATCATTCATTCATAATTTTTTTCTTTCTTTTCATTTTTCCCCTTTTTTTCCTTTTCCATTTTTCCATTTTTCCTTTTCTTCTTTCTTTCATTTTTTCCATTTTCTCATTCTTTCACTTTTCTTTTCCTTTTCTTTGAGTCAATTCAAAACTTTTAAAACCTTTTACTAGACGTTTGCCTTCAACATACAAGGTTCATTCTTAGACGTTACCATACTTAACCCTTAAATACATCATTTGTTGTCCCTTTGTATAGAAAATGATCCTTAGTCAGGGTTTATTTAAAAAAAAATTATATTAGGCTCAAAATGGTAGTAAGGAATAAAATTCTATATTTGAAAAGGGATGATGAAAATTTGCCATTTATAACTTCAAGCACAATTACTCAAATTTGAAAGGTAATTTTTTTTTCAAAAAAAAAAAGGCTTGAAGAAACTTTTTTTTCTTTTTTTTTTAATTTTCTTTATTGAGGATTTTTTTTATCTTTAACTCTCTTTGAACTCTTTGGTTTTCTCCTCCATAATCTCTTTATAAATTTATTGAGATCTTTTTTATTTTTGAATTCATTCAAATGCTTTAAGTGTATGATGTCACAATCAAATATTTTCTTTCTCTTTTTTTTTCTTTCTTTTCATTTATTTTCATTTCTTTCTCTTTTTTTTTTTTGTTTTCTTTCTTTCTTTCTATTTTTTTTCTTGCATGCCCCCACCACAATTCGAGTTAGATGCTTTTTTTTTGACAAATCACCTTTAATGAAGGTTAATGTAAGAAAAATATCATATGGAATGAATTTGTTTAAAGTGTCAAACAGTTCATGTCACTCCACAAAAAGAATATGTTGATCATAATTCAAGTTCTCTTAAGGATAATGAGATCTTTCTTTTTATTTAATGTGCCCTAAAACACTAGACAGGGATAATTTTAAGGTAGAAAACTAAAGCGTTGGTATGTTTGAAGTAATTTAAAAACAATTTAGGTGGCTTCAATTTTAGAGTTTCTTGAAACTACTGCATAACTTTGACACATTAAATTACCACATCTAAATTCTTAAAAAATTTTATGCTTGCCTGATCTTTTAGAGATCTTATAAAGGTTTTTTTCTTGTTCTTTGAAATTGACTATCTCATTGTTCATTGTCTAGAAAGAGATTATCACCATTTTATATCACAATATTATCAAGCCAAGGCAAGGTTCACAAATTCAAGTTCATATCCCTTGAACGGTTATGGTTGATGAGTGAAATTAATTGAATGATATAAGAAAAAAGGTGTAAAGGTATTTGATGAGTTTAAAGTTTATCAAAAAGATAATTTTGATCTATGAAAACAAAGTTGGGTTCAAGAGTTGGTTACGCATGAGAAAAGATAACACCCATCAATTGATCATATGTTATCTTTACTAATGATAAAAATGTTCTTAAGCTTAATATTTAAAAATGATCTCTTATTTCTTTAAAAAACCTTTTATTTTAGGAATAAAATGAAAATTTTTAGTATGAAATATTTTCTAATTCTCTAATATCTAAGCAAAACTTCAAAGAATATTTCTTTATTTGGAATTTTCATACTACTCGCTCAAAAATTTCACATTATATTCTTTTGTAAAGAATAATTATTGAGAAGCCCTCTAATAGCTAGGCAAGGTTCCAACAATTATTTTTACAAGGCATATTAACCATTATTTATAAAAAACTAATTTTAAAATTATCAATTATTAAGTCACATTTTATTTCAAGTCATAATGTAATAAGAAATAAGTTAATCATACAAATGCAAAAAATTTACTTAACCTATTTTGTATGGATTTAACCCTACTTCTTATCGTGATCTTTAAAAAAGAAAAGAAAATTAAAGGTTAAATATATTTTTTTATTTATTTATGATGAAAAGTTTTCTTTAATTCTTCAATATCTAGACGAAATTTGAGAAAATTGATTATTCAAAATATGATTTGAATTCTCTCCAATATTTAGGTTAGGTCTTCAAAATCATTTCATTTTCATTTTTCTTATAAAATTCATTTTAAGATTATAAAATTATTTCAGTATATTCTTATTTTAAAAAATTTATATATTTTTTATCAATAACTTCAATCAGCTATAAATAAATTTATTTTCAATGGTGCTTAATATTAAATGAACATTAAAAAAAATATATAAATAATAGTACATTAAAATAAAAGGAGCGAAAGAAGAATATACCTAAATAGAATTTTTTTGGCTTAAACCCAATGATGGACCAAGAGAAGAGAATGACCAACTTTGATGAATTTCTGGGTTAAGCCTACACAGGTCAACTTAGGCCTAACAAGTTGTGTCGGGCTTGGTAAATTCTCCCATCTCTCTCTCTCTCTCTTTATAATAAAATGCCAAAACTTCATGTTTATCCTTTCCTCTTTTCTTCTTTCCCCTTTTTCTCTTTTTCTTCTTTTTTTTTCTCCTTCTTTTTTATTTTTTCTCTTTTCACACCAATAGCTTTATCCTTTTTTTTTCTTTTCTTCTCTTTTTCCCCTTCCTTTTCTTTTCATTTTTTCCTTCTCCCAATCGTCGATCCCAATTTTTTTTGTCTCCTATTCTTTTTTTTGCTACCGTCATCTTTTTTTTTGTTTTTTCTCATTCTTTCTCTTTTTTTTTTCCTTTTTTCTTACTATTTCTTCTCTTTTGGTTGCCAAACTGAAACTTTTTTTTTTTAATGGATTGTGTTGCTTGGCACTACTTTTCCCCCATTACAAGGAATGTGTGTTATATTTTGGATTATATGATCTTGACAGGGATGGGTTTCATATGGTTTAGGTTTCTAGCAATAAAAAGCTTTTTTTTTTTTTATAGCTTACCAGGGTGAAGGTTTTGATAGGTTTCAACTTTGGTGAGTTTAGGAAAGGCTATGGGTTTATGGGGATTGATTTTTAGTGGAAGAAGGGTGGTGTTTCGAATATAGTGGTTTTGATGTTTATGGGGAGCTTGGTGAGTGCTGGTTGTGTTGGTTTTTTGGTTGGTGAAGGGTTGAAAATGTGATTGCTAAACTGGTTTTTTTTTTAAGAGTTTTTATAATGTCTTTTTTTTTTTAGAAGGTGGTGTTCTTTTATATCTATGTATTTGGTTCTTGTTAAACTAAATAAAACACAAGAATTTAATGCTTCACAGAATTGCAATACCAAAATTGCTGCATTTGAAAAGCTAGCTAGGTCTTTGGCTTATTATGGCCTGCTGTTGGTTGCATGGTAGTAAAGCTTGCTCCTGTAAAACACAATGCTACCAATTTTAATTTTGGTTTCTTTTTTTTTATTTTGTTTAACTCTTATTTATTTTATTCTAATTAATTCAAATAAAAATGAAATTAGACCTTAAAATGAATTATGAGCCTTTACTACCATATTTGGGCTTAGAAATGGACCTTAGGCTTGAATGATCAACTTGGACTTCTTTTCAAGCCTTTAAGCCCAAGTAACTTAAAAATGAATTAATTGGGTTTCAACTCATATAAGATATCATAAATATTTAATACGAAATCAAAAATAAGCCTAGTTAAATTAAAGTGTTCAAATCGCTTGAAATTGTCACTTATTTAAAATTGAAATCAAACATGGTGAAATTATCTCGGATAAAATTAAGTTTCTACAATACAAAAATAGCTTAAACAAGAAATGTTAGCAATTACCTTGCATAAATGTGATTATATATATTTGAAAAACAAGGTGTGAGAATGTTATTGGCTATTCGGAGAATTAAGGAAGTAGCTAATGAGTGGATGCTAACAAATGACAGATTATCTAAAGTGAAAATAAGTGGAGGTAAGAAGTAGAATAATTATGCTTTGGAGTAGGGGAGAGCAAAAATCGATTAAAATTGAAAAAAAAAAAAACTAAATTTTTCGGGTAAATCGAGTCTATTAATTTGGGTTATATGGGTATTTCGGTTATGCTTTTGATTTAAATGTTTAAAGCGATCAATTTTTTGGTTTAAAATTTGAAGCCGAATAAACCAAAATAACTGATTTAATATAAGATATATAATTAAATAAAATTTTATAATCAGTTGAATAATACCTTTCAATTTTTATAAGGGGATTATTGAAGGCGTATGTAGCCAAAAATGCCTTGAATAATTCCTAAACCTTTAACCTTAAATCCAAAACTCATAAAAATTTAAGGAGATTATTCAAGGCATTTTTACCCAAAAAAACGTCTTAAATAATTCATTACAAAAAATTGAATAGAGTTATTGAAAGCGTTTCTAGCCAAAAACGCCTTGAATAATTCATAAATCCTAAACCTTAAACTCTAAACTCATAAAAATTTAAAGAGATTATTCAAAGCGTTTTTGCCTAGAATACGCCTTCAATAATCTCTTACAAAAAATTAAATGAGGTTATTCAAAATGTTTCTGACAAAAAATACCTTGAATAATCTTTTTCAAATTTTTTTTGGGATTATTCAAGGCGTTTTTGCCCAAAAAATGCCTTGAATAATTTTTTATTTTTTTTGAGATTATTCAAGGTGTTTTTAATCAAAAACGCTTTGAATAATTCTCTAATAAAAATTGTGTTAGGAAAATGGGGTCCAGTCCCATGTAAATGGTTTTGGACCAAGTAAAGGCCATGGGCCTTGATCTTTTATTTTACACAGAGCCCTAGCTACTTAATAAAAAAGAGGTGGGGTTGTTTAAGGTATGTGTGTCGACAACCAAGCAGAGAAAGAAGAAAAGCCAGGAAAAGCAGAGAGAGAAAAAAGAGAAGGGAGAGTTGGTTAAACGAAAGTCGATCCATGGTCCAATTGAGTTGAAACCTTGTCAGGAGGTTTATGATTCAGAGTTATACATTCTGAACGGTGAAGATCGGGTTTGAAGCTCTCTAGGAACAAATCCAGAGTGTATTTGTTGAGTCACTTATTTAGTGAGATTTCTCCAATTGTTTCTCTAGTTGTTGATTAGCTCTAGTTTTAGCTAGAGAAGAACTTTGTATAACTATTATTTGATAGTGAAGATTTTTCTGATGGCCCGTGGTTTTTCCCTCTACACTGGAGGGTTTTCCACGTAAATCTTGGTGTACTTTATTTTTTTTGCGCATTTGATTATTGATTGTTGTCTGTTGCTTCTGTATTGTTGTGATTATTGCTTCAGGCGTAACAAGTGGTATCAGAGCGAGAGTTATTTTGAGACATCGATACAGAAGCAACCCAGGATAGAAGTAAATTCTGTTTGAGATCATGGAGGGTGATACAGGTTTCATGATAAAATTAACAGCATCAAATTATTCAATTTGAAAGCCTATGATGGAGGATCATCTATACTGCAAAGATTTGTATGAGTCAGTATTGGGTGATTCGGCTAAACCAACAGATATGAAAGATGAAAGCTGGAAGAAGCTAGGTAGAAAGACGCTGGCTACAATCAGAAAATGGGTTGATATCAGCGTGTTCCATCATGTAACGCAGGAATCAGATGTTCACATTGTTTGGGAAAAATTGGCAGCATTGTATGAGAAAAAAATAGGTATGAATAAAGTTATGCTTGTTAAAAAGATTACAACGTGTAAGTCTAAATATAGATCCAATTCTAGAGGTAAAGTGAAGTGTTTCCATTGTGGTAAGGCGGGTCATATAAAACGAAACTATAAAATCTTGAAGCAAGAGTGAAAAGATGAGAAAAGCAAGAGTTCAGATAATAGCAATGTTGCAGCAGTGAATTCAGATAGTGATTTAGTTACTTTGATTTGTACACATGGTGATTGTAATCATGTTAGTGATCCCGGCATTGAGTGGATAGTTGACACAGGAGTGACATATCATTGTGTTCTTAAGAGAGAGTTGTTTACAACTTACAAAGCAGAAGACTTTGGTTGTACCAAGATGGGAAATAAGAGTGTGTCGCAGATTGTTGGGATTGGTGATATTATTGTACAAACTAGTACAGGTTGCATGTTGACTTTGAGGGATGTCAGACACATTCCAGATATGAGAATGAACTTGCTTGCTATTAATGTTCTTAATAAGGAGGGATATGAAAGCCGACAAAAGAATGGACAGTGGAAGATTCTCAAAGGATCTATGGTAGTTGCAAAGGGAAAACTATGTTGCACAATGTATAAGACATGGATGCAATTGAACGATAACCAGGTAAATACCGTTAAAAATGATGCTTCAGCAAACTTGTGGCACAGGAGGCTGGCACACATGAGTGAAAAAGGGTTACAGGTTTTGGCAAGGCACTCTCTCATTCCCTTGACCAAAGGTATGTCTCTCGATTCATGTGATTATTGTTTGTTTGGTAAGCATCATAGAGTTTCTTTTCGTAAAAGTTCTCAAAGAAAAGAAAATAGATTGGAATTAATTTATTTTGACGTATGTGATCCAATTGAGGTTGAGTCATTAGGTGGTAGCAGATATTTTGTTACTTTTATTGATGATGCTTTACGTAAGACTTGGGTGTATATGTTGAAATAAAAAAGTCAGGTACTGCAGTATTTTTAAAAATTTCATGCCATGGTTGAAAGGATGACAGGGTTACCCTTGAAGTGTATTCGAACTGATAATGGTGGGGAATACACATTTAAAGGCTTTGAAGAGTATTGCTCAAAGCATGGGATCAGGCATGAGAGGATAGAATCTGGAACACCGCAGCATAATGGTATAGCTGAAAGAATGAATCGCACCATTGTGGAAAAAGTCAGATGTATGTTGAGGATGGCAAAATTACCAAAGCCATTCTGGGGTGAAGCAGTCAACACAGCTTGTTATTTACTTAACAGGTCACCATCAGTTCCTTTGGGCTTTGACATTCCAGAAAGAGTGTGGACAGGGAAAGATGCTTCATACTCTCACTTGAAAGTTTTTGGGTGTAAAGCATTCATGCATGTACCAAAAGAGCAGAGGTCAAAGCTTGATAGTAAAGCTACACTGTGTGTTTGTAGGATATGGTGATGAGAAATTTGGCTACAGGGTATGGGATCCAGTAAAGAGAAAGACAGTCAGAAGCAGAGATATGGTCTTTCATGAAAAAGAAACCATAGCAAACCTTGAGAAAAATGAGAAGACTACACAAGTTACTGTTGAATGTGATGTTTCAACACCGACAGAGATTTCACAAGAAAGAGCCACAGATGGTGAAAATGAGCCAAAAATAGAACTTGGGGATATGAATGAGCCAGCCATAGTTGGTGATGAGCCAGATGCTATTAGTTTTGAGCAGAGGGAGCAATCCTCTCTACCTGAGAGTGTTGAGCAGGGGGAGCTACCTTCAGCATCAAGTGATGTAGAGTCTCAACTCAGGAGATCTACTAGAGAGCGCAGGCCATCTATCAGGTATCCAAGTTCAGATTTTATTTTAGTTACCAGTGAAGGGGAGCCAGAAAGCTTTCAAGATGTGCAGGCTACTCCGGATAGAGAGCACTGGTTAAAAGCAATGAAAGAAGAGATGGAGTCATTGCGAAAGAATGGTACTTATGATCTTGTTAAACTTCCAACAGGGAAGAGGCCATTAAAGAATAAATGGGTGTTCAAGTTGAAAAAGGATGGTGACAAACTAGTGAGGTACAAAGCTCGATTGGTAGTAAAAGGTTTTTCTCAGAAACCAGGCATCGATTTTGATGAGATTTTTGCTCCAGTTGTAAAAATGAGTTCTATTCGAGTGGTACTGGGATTGGCAGCTAGTTTGAATCTTGAGCTTGAGCAACTTGATGTTAAAACTGCATCTTTGCATGGTGATTTACAGGAGGACATTTATATGAATCAGCCTGAGGGTTTTGAAGTGAAAGGGAAAGAGCACTTAGTTTGCAAATTGAAGAAAAGCTTGTATGGCTTGAAACAAGCTCCGCGACAGTGGTACAAGAAGTTTGATTCTTTTATGGTGAGTCATAGCTATAAAAGAACAGCAGCGGATTCTTGTGTGTATATTAAACAATTCCCTAATGGTAACTTCATTATCCTATTATTATATGTTGATGATATGTTGATTATAGGACAAGATGCTAGTATGGTTTGCAGGTTGAAAGAACAATTGTCTAAGTCTTTTGATATGAAGGATTTAGATCCAGCAAAGCAGATTCTTGGTATGGACATTATCCGAGATAGGAGAGCTGAAAAGCTGTGGTTGTCACAGGAAAAGTATGTTGAACGAGTGCTTGGTAGATTCAACATGCAACATGCTAAATCAGTTAGCAGTTCACTTGCCAACCATTTTCATCTAAGTAAGAAATCTTGTCCAGTGTCTAAGGAAGAGCAACTAGCTATGTCTAGTATTCCTTATTCTTTTGCAGTCGGTTCTTTAATGTATCTTATGGTTTGTACAAGGCCTGACATTGCTCATGCAGTTGGTGTAGTGAGCAGATTTCTTTCTAATCCAGGGAAGGTTCACTGGGAAGCAGTAAAATGGATTTTTAGATATTTGAGGGGTACCTCAAAAATGTGTTTGACTTATGAAGTTTCACAACCAATTCTAGAAGGGTTTACTGATGCTGACATGGCAGGCGATCTTGATGGTAGGAAATCTACTTCAGGGTATTTGTTCACTTTTGCAGGAGGAGCTGTATCTTGGCAGTCTAAGTTGCAGAAGTGTGTTGCTTTGTCAACTACAGAAGCTGAGTATATTGCAGCAACTGAAGCATGTAAAGAAATGCTTTGGATGAAACGTTTTCTTTTTGAATTAGGGTTGAATCAGAAAGAGTATGTAGTATTTTGTGATAGCCAGAGTGCTTTAGATTTGAGTAAGAATACCATGTACCATGCTAGAACAAAGCACATTGATGTTAGATATCATTGGTTACGTTCAGTGATTGAAGAACAGCAGATGCTATTGAAGAAAGTCTATAATGATAAAAATGTGACAGATATGTTGACTAAGATACTTCCTAGGGAAAAGCTTGAGCTTTGTAGTAACTTGGCCGGAATGAGTTCCCTGGCCAAGGTAAGTTCCAAATGAAATTGCTATGGTGATGAATCTCCTTCTAATGGGACTAGAGGGGGAGATTGTTAGAAAAATGGGGTCCAGTCCCATGTAAGTGGTTTTGGATCAAGTCAAGGCCATGGGCCTTGATCTTTTATTTTACACAGAGCCCTAGCTACTTAATAAAAAAGAGGTGGGGTTGTTTAAGGTATGTGTGTCGACAACCAAGCAGAGAAAGAAAAAAAGCCAGGAAAAGTAGAGAGAGAAAAAAGAGAAGGGAGAGTTGGTTAAACGGAAGTCGATCCGTGGTCCGATTGAGTTGAAACCTTGTCAGGAGGTTTATGATTCAGAGTTATACATTCTGAACGGTGAAGATCGGGTTTGAAGCTCTCTAGGAACAAATCCAGGGTGTATTTGTTGAGTCACTTATTTGGTGAGATTTCTCCAATTGTTTCTCTAGTTGTTGATTAGCTCTAGTTTTAGCTAGAGAAGAACTTTGTATAACTATTATTTGATAGTGAAGATTTTTCTGGTGGCCCGTGATTTTTCCCTCTACACTGGAGGGTTTTCCACGTAAATCTTGGTGTGCTTTATTTTTCCTGCGCATTTGATTATTGATTGTTGTCTATTGCTTCTGTATTGTTGTGATTATTGCTTCAAGCGCAACAAATTGAAGGAGATTATTAAAGGTATTTTTTACTAGAAACTCTTTGAATAATCCCATTCAATTTTATGAGTGAATTATTCAAGGCATTTTTCTGAGAAAAAAATGCCTTGAATAATCACTTCATAAAAATTGAAGAGGATTATTGAATGTGTTTTTAGCCAAAAACACCTTCAATAACCCCATTTAATTTTATGAAGGGATTATTCAAGGTGTTTTATGGGCAAAAATGTCTTGAATAATTTCCAAATTCTAAAATTTTTTTAGGGATTATTCAATGTGTTTTTATCAAAAATCGCCTTGAATAATCACATCATAAAAATTGAAGTGGATTATTAAAGATGTTTTTTGCTAGAAACGCCTTGAAAAACCTCCATTAAATTTTTTGTTTTGGGGATTATTCAAAGTTTTTCTAGACAAAAACGTCTTGAATAATCTTAAAAAAAATGACAGGAGATTATTGAAAGCGTTTTTGGCCAAAAAAGCCTTCAATAATCCCTTCATAAAAATTTTTAGAGATTATTCAAGGTATTTTTTTGCCAAAAACGCCTTGAATAAGCCTATTTAATTTTTTGTAAAGGATTATTGAAGGCATTTTTCATGTCAAATGCCATATATAAACCAAATTTTTTGTCAACATAAACTTATAATTAACTTGCATTTATTTTCATATATGCTTTTTAAAATGGTAATAGCTATTTCATAATTTTTATGTCAGGTCAAATCTAAAAACAACGCTACTTTCCCCCAGAATCTTAGACTACCACAAGGGGAGGTGGGTTTTTTTTTTTCAGATTTTGGGTACTGTTGGGAATATATCAGATTTTTTTGAAATCAGATAACCCTAAACCAAATGTTGAAATCAAATACCCAACAGTAAGATTACGAGGGATGTGGATTCTGTTGAACCAAACGCCCTCTTAAGGTTTAATGCAGGAAACAAAAACTAAAACCAACTAACCCAAGAAAATCAACCGAAATCGATCACTTTAATTCGGTTTAATTTTTTTGATTTTCTTTATATACATCAGTCGATTCAGTTTTTATAATAGACTAAATCAGTTAAGTTGGTTATTCAATTTTTATGATCAAATTAATCGAATCAATCGTTTACTCAACCTTACTTTGGAGAAATGGTTGGCACCAGCAAAAAAGATTGATCAAAATTAACAGTGATGGTGCTTTTGATCCTAATACAAAGGAGGCTTGCTGGCATTAGTGTGGTTGTCAAAAATGAAGGAAAAGTTGCAGTAGATAGGACAAGTAGAAAAGTCAGAACTAAGAATGCAATGATGGTTGAGCCCATGGCTATCAATGAAAGGGTGAATTTGGCTATGGTAAGAAACTGCAGCAAGTTATATTGGAAATGGATTCAGAATAACTTTATTATACTATTTTTAGTAAGAAGGTCGTGGAGTGGAGAATTAAGCTTGTAATGAAGGATATTCTTAACTTGGTGAAATTAATTCCTATTAAAAAGATTGAGTTGGATAGGGGAAATGCTAATAAGGTGACAGATTGGATAGCTACCTAGACTAAAAAGGGGATGTGTCTGTTTGGTTAGGCAACTTATAGCAAGAATCCTCAACAAAGATGGGCTGTTTGCTCCCCATTAGTGTAAAGGATGTTGTGAAAGGATGAGTATAGGCAGGTACTGTCTATGTTCTATTTCTTTTTCTCCTGAAAAATGGTTGTTTGAACTAATGATATAATGATTTGATTATTAGTAATGGAAAAAAGTTTTACTACAAAAAAAGTTCTACACTAGACTTGTTTTTTAAATTTTTTGGATCAATTGTAAGAATTGAGGTTTCCCGTAGAGATTGGTTTCGATAATATTAAAAATAACGATTAAAATATAATTAGTTACTGTAATAATAAAATTAAAATTAACTAAAAGATATGTATTTGAATACAAAAGTAATGGTGATGGTAAAGTGAATTGTAATTATAAGAAAAAATGCTATTAAAAATATTAAATTAAAAGTTATATGTAATAAAATTTTAAATTATTAAATAATTAAAAATTAAAAAATTTATTTTTATGTTAAATAATAATTTGGTTAATAAATAATTAAAAAAATTTTAGTTAAAATAATAATATAAAAATAAAATTTATTTTTAATTCATAGTATAATATTTTATTTATTTAGTATGATATAAAATAAATTTGATAAATTGATAATAATATTTTTAATTCATAATTTAATAATAATTTATTTATTATATAATAAAATATATTTATTACATTAAATTAACAAAATTATCTCACAACTTTAAATAAAAAATCAAAATAAAAAAATGAAAAAAGATGACAGTCAATTGACCGTCACATAATAAAACTGAAAAAAAAAAAAAACCCTTGTTGGCAACAGAAGACTTCCAACCCTAGTGACCAATTGGGGCTATGGCGTTCGGAATGCACCCGCCATGCCGCATCCCTAGGCACCAAAATAGGTGCTCGAGGCGATTGTAGCAAAAAATTGGCCCTCATCGCACAAGATCGGGATGCAGGTGGGTTTCAAACTAACCTTCGGAAGGGTAGCGAATAACAGTAGCGGAACCGGTGAAGTAGTCCAGCTGGAAGACCATTTTTTATTGTTCTTAGAGTAAATTACACTTTTATAACTAAACTTTAGTAAAATGTATAAATTAATATTTAAAAAAATAATATATATAATTTGTACCCTAAACTTTAAAATAATATATTATTTTAATCTAAATTATAATATTACTAACTTAATTTAACTATATAATATGTATAATTTTATTATATCTATATCAATTGTTAAATAAATATATTAAATATTTTGTAAAACTTAATGTGAATCTCATATAAAAGTATTCAATATTTTATACAAACTTGATGTGAATGTTACGTGAATGTCACGTAATAAATAATAATTGATTAATTTTAAATAATTTTTATGGTTTAAATAAAATATATATTTTAATTTATATTGAAAAAGATGTTAATAGTATATGTGATGAAGACATGACTTAATGATATTTATCAAACATCACATATTTAAGTTAATATATTTAACGAGATTAGAGTTTGGGTTAATATTATATATAATTTAAAAGTTTAAGGTATTAATAATTTATTTTATTTCTTTACATACGAATTTGTACATATTCCCTAACTTCATATATTAAATATGTAATTAATCCATTGTTAACTATGAATATGTTTGCCGATAATTTGGTTGCTATGCTCATAAATTTCAAGTAAAAAATAATACTTGAAAAATTAGAGACAAATAATAATTTTATTTATCCACTTGTAAAATACAACCTTTAAAAATTCTTAAAGCAAAAATAAAAAAATTTCTAATTCTTTTTTCCACAAAAAATCCATTTCAAGGCTTTGGAAGACTTGGCCTTGAATTTAATAAATTTGGACTTCACTTAAAGGGTCTTGATGATTAGATCTTGAATTGAAGAAATTGGGACTTCACTTTAAGGGTCTTTAATGACTTAACCTTGAATAGAAGAAATTTGGGCTTTGTTTCAAGGTCTTGATGACTTGATCATGAATTGGAGAAATTTGAACTTCGCTTCAAGAGTCTTGATGATTTGTTCTTGAATTGAAGAAGTTAAAGACTTAAATTCAAGGGTTTTGATAACTTGACCTTGAATTGAAGAAATTTTAACTTTACTTCAAGGGTCTTTGATGATTTATTCTTGGATTGAAGAAATTTCGACCCAAAATTTTGGAGTTTCCTTGAGATCTTCGAATTTGATCTCAAAATTTAAGGAGTTTTGGAAATCTTGGTATTTTGTCCCAATTTAGGGATTCTTGATATTTGGTCATAACTTTGAGATTCTTGGCATTTAGTGTCAATTTAGGGATTTTTTACATTTGATCCCAATTTGAGGATTCTTAGAATTTGGTCCTAATTAGGGATTCTTAGATCTTAGATCTTGATCTCAATTTAAGGATTCTTGGATCTTCATGCTTTGATCTTTAGATTTTCCTTCTTGGATTTGTTTTCTTGGAATTCTCGAGACTTTATTCTTTAGATCTTCCATCTTAGACTTGTGGGAATTCTGAAGACTTTGATTCTTTGATTATTCTCTTCCCAATTTGCCTTCTTGATATTCAATCCCTAAGAATTATCTTCTTAATATTCATATCTTTATTCCTTAAGAATTCTCCAAGACTTCTTTCTTCCTAGAATTGTGAATTGTGACTTTGGAATAGCTTTGTATATATAATGCTAGCCTACTAGGAGAGAGAGTGTTTTAAAGGAAATCAATTTTTTTGATTTTATCTATAAATAACTATAGTTTAGTTAAAGATAAAAATTGATTACTCATGGGTGAGATCTAATTAGATGACTCATAAATCCTTGAAATTTGATTGGACAAAATTTGTATTTATCTCTAAATTATTTTAATTTAATTAAAAGATAAATTGTATGGCTCATAAATGAATTTTGATTAGCCACACTATAAGACTTTCAATTTTGATTGGTCAAGTGTTTTATCTTCAATTGTTAAGTGACATATTTAATTAATCATAAAATTATTAATTAATTAATTATATGATTAGATTAAATGATTCAATAATCCAGATTTGTCACTTAAAAATTTTTCAATTAATTAATTAAAGAATTTTAACTAAACACATGGCAATTTATAATTGGATAAAATTTTTCTCCTTTTATAATTGTATTGTCAAGTATTTGGTCACTAATATTAATTTTTGTTTTTATATGTTAGATTATTGTGACATCTAATGAACAGCTTGATGTATTTAGGCACACACTAGTCCGACGCGATTTCATCACTTTTTGGTGGCATTCGCACCACACTAGACGTTTGGATAACCAAAATCATTGCCATTCTTACTTTAGCATTGAACCTAGAATTTCAATTAGAGAGATAAGGCTTCGGTGGAGATTCCCCTTCCCACCACATCCCTTTTTCCTTTTTAGGGAAATTTTATGTATACCCCATTTATTATTCTATACACCCCACTTTCTAAATACACCAAATTCAAAACTTAATTTTTTATTTCTACTAAATACACCTCATCTCTCACTTTTTATTTTTCATTCATATTGTTTCACTCTTCTTCTCTTTTCATTTTCTAAAATTAAGCTCATCGAAAATGGATATCTTAGAAGTTATGAGAATTGTCAAAAATGGATATTCGATAAGCTTTAAGGATTCTTAGATATCTATTTTCAAGAAGCTGGATTTCACTTTTAATCACTGAAAACTTTAATTATACATTTACGAACCCATTTACTTGATCATATGTACGAATTAAGCTAAAATCGATGTTCTCAAGCATGTATGGCACAATCTTATTGTTTCTCCTGAGATTTTAGAAAACCAAGAACATCATTTTTTGGTTTTCTAATCTTGCATGAGCAAAAAGGTTTTTTTGGTTTTTTGGTCTCAAGACAAGAACACTTTTATACCAAGACATGCTTGAGAACTAACATTTTTCTTCCATTCATACATGTGATCAAGTAAAAATACGCATATCGATGACTTATGCGCATGCATGCATGCTAGTTTGAACTTGAACACCTTATAGAACATTGATCCTGATATTGTCATTAGCAAACTAATAAATCTAACAATAAGGATCTTTAATCTTTTGGTCACCACTATCTTTCACCCACCAGGAGCGGTAGCCTACAGATTAGAAGTCTCTATTGCTGGAATTAAGTCATACATAAGAAAAATCATTAGAAACATTTGGAGATCCTAGCACATCGAATTTATTTATTTTAGTATTATTTATTTTAAAATTAAATGTATTTATTTTATTTAAATTAAAATTAAATATTTATCAAGAGTTTATAATTAAATATTTATTTAAACAAAAAATTATGTATTTTCAAAAATAGATTTTCAAAAATAGAATATAACTCTTGGAATTTTATTTTTTAAAACATAATATAATTCTCAAAAATGAATTTCTAAGAGTTATATTGTGTTTTGGAAATTATGAAGGTGGTTTTGAGGTGTCTAAGTTATTAAAGATATTTTTATCATTTACTAATAATTAAAATAAGTATTTGCTATATGGATAACTTTGAAAGAAAATTTTAACGGTGTATAGAAAAAATTTTGTAATGTATTTAAAAGTCCTCTTCTTTTTATATCTTACGTTACTTTCTTTTTTTTTTCTTTTACCCCTAAGATTATAATGGGGGGACAAATATGTTCTTGAACTTATTTTTTTATTTTGATTTTTTATTAAAAAATTTCAAATAATTTTATTAATAAATTATATAATTAATTAATTAATTAATAACTAGAAATATTATTTATATATTATTATTATTTTTATTAATTTTTAATTATTTATTTGATGTATTACTAAATAAAAATAATTAAAAAATTTATATATAATTTTAATTTAATGCTATTGATAGTTATTTTTTTATTATACTTCACATTATTATTGTCATTATTGTTGTAGTCAAACGCATTTTAGCATTAATTTTAATCTTACAGTGAAATCTCACCCTAACACAATATTTAATTTTATCTTCACTATTATTTTTAATCTCATTAAAATTAATTTTATCATCATCTAAATGGAGTCTTAATAAAATCTGATACTGTACGTTGCTGAACAATGGACAAATTACCAAAGGCAGGGCACCTAATCTTGTTGAAAGGCATATTTAGTTACCTATGGTGATTGGTTTCTGAGTCAGTAATCTGAATTGTAGTAATTGAATCAATTGAGAAACAGATCCAGAAGAGGGATGGAGCTCCTTTTTTGTGGCGTCTGCTGGTATATAAATGTATAACTCTACCTTGACAGATATTACCTGTTTGGATTGCATATTTAAACATGACATTTTTCATATTAATATTAATTTTTAGGAGAAAGTTTAAATCTGAGTGGCAGGCAGAGTAGTAGAAGCAGCATACTTCAACTAGCTTGTGTCCGAACACGACCAGCTGTATATAATAATTGCTGTGCTTTAGTTTTAATAAGAGGTTGAATTATCTGATACAAAGATTTTTTAAATTTCATGAATCTCGAAAATTTTAGGTTTTTCAGGATGAATCTTGTCCGACCAACATGAACGTCGGTTCCGAAGGGGATGCAAAGCGTCTTTTGCGCATTTGACCAACTTCAAGGCACCCACTCTCTTTACCCTACACGCTACAGGTACATGTGGGAAGAACAGGGCGGCTATGATTTGATATCAGCACAGCAAATCATAAAAAAAGAAAATTCATATTATGAAATTAGTATTTATATTGTGGTCCGAATAAAAAAGAACATAAATCAAATTCTGAAAGTAGGATTATTGATGAAAGATTTTCACGCTAAAAACTATTATCTTTCGTCTATCAATGTAACATTTATTTTTATTTTCTAAATATTTTTATCTTTTTGGATAATTGAAAAATATTAAAAAATATATATTTGAGAAAGAAAAATGAAATATCACATTGTAGGTTAAGATGAGCATGAAAATCTCACATATTTTTCAAGCATGAAATAAATTTAGATATTGATTGGAAAACAAAATTAATTTTATAATTTACCAAAAAATCTACTCCACTCCCAACATGGCTTTGAATTATTGGATAAGATTTTTAAATGTTAATTTTTTTATCCAATTTGTGTACTGATTAAGAACGTAAATAAATTAAATTATTTGTGAATTATTTCAGTTCAACTCATAAAATTTGAATTTGGTTTATTTATTATGACATCAAATTCCAATAATTTAATGTTTAATTCAAAACTTTCACAGGGTAAATAAAATTTAATTAAATTTTTATTTTTTAATATATATAAATAAATGATAAAAGTATAATATTTAATATTTATAATTTTATTAAACCTAATTAAACTTATAAAATTGAATTCAAACAATTCAATTAAATTATAAATTGAAATCCAATATAAAAAAAAAAAATTCAATCAAACTTGATGAGTTTCAATCTTCAAATTTTCGAGTCAAGCTAAACTCACACTCGGAGCGCATATCCTGGGTTGAGTGGTAGCTCCAAATTGATCAATTAATGCTGCAATGAAATGAAACATCTGAATAATTGTTGCATCTTAGGAAAGCCAAGTTGACATGTATACATTCCATTGGCCCCATTTTGCAAATAAAAAACATTACACTACCAAAATCTAACATCCTTTCAAAAATGCTTCACACCAGAATTAGCTTTGGGATTTTAGTTGGGTCATGGCATTCGACAAAACATATATGGTATTATTACTCCACTGTACATTTCCAAAATTTACCGACGCTAAAATATGCAAAAGCAGCAAGACACAGTAAAACGAAGCGTAAAACCACAGTAAAAGTAAAGAAAAAGAAAGAAAAAACGTTTCTGACAGATTGGCAGGTCAATTCCCCACATGTGGACGCGGCCCCCTATGTACCCCACCCCCACTTCACGTCAAATCTAAATCAGCCCTTTCGGACGTCAGTATTACTTCCATTTGAATACGACACTCTGAGCACACGTGTACGGTTCTTGATCCGTTTGAGCTCCCCGACAATCTCGCTGGCGTCTGGTCTATCATCCTTATCATCAGCAACGCACCGGAACGCCAGTTCCGCCACCGCATCAACACCCTCCATCGCTTCTCCATCAAGGACCAAGACGGGGTCCACAACCTGATGCAGTAATCCCATCTGGATCTTCGAAACAACCAAATCAACCAATGCCATTTCCCTTTTTTCCCTCCTTTGATCCACCGCTTTTAACCCGGAAATCAACTCCAATAAAACGACGCCGAAGCTGTAAACGTCGCTTTTTTCTGTTAACCGAAACGACCGGTGATAGTCCGGATCTAAATACCCGGGAGTTCCCTGAGGCCCAGTCCAAACAAAATCCGACTTCGAAGACGAGTTTTCAGGGAAAGCCAAAAGCCTGGATAGCCCAAAATCCCCAACTTTAATCCTCATATCTTTTTCTACAAAAATATTTGATGACGTAATATCTCGATGAACGACCGGCGGCACAACGGAGAAATGCAAATACTCAATAGCTAAAGCCGTTTGCAAAGCGATTTCGAGTCTCACTTGCAACGTCAGTGAGGTATTTGGACGGCCGTGAAGGTGGTGAGCAAGGGTTCCATTAGGGACATAATCGTAAACCAAAAGTAACCCTCTGGGGTCGCTGCAATAGCCGTGAAGTTTAACGAGATTTGGGTGGTTAATTGAAGAAAGGATTAAGATTTCATTGCAGAAAAATTTGGTTGATAGAGCTTTGCCTGACTGGTTGTTTTTGTGGAGGTATTTAACTGCTACGATTCGATTGTCATAGAGTTGGCCTAAATAAACAGAACCGAAGCCGCCGTCGCCGATTTTGCGTTTTGGGTCGAATTTGTTGGTGGAAGATTCGAGTTCTTCGTAGGTGAAAACGGGAGGAAGGAGACTAGCTGAACGGTGACGGTGGAGGAACAAAGTTGTTGGGTCTTCTTCTATGGATTGAGATTTGAGTTTTTTGTATCGAAAAATAGCTATGGTTACTGAAATAATAAGGAAAATGCATGTTAATGTGAAGACAGCGGATAAGATTGCGATTCTATGAGGGTGATCTACGTGAATCCAAGGTGGGGAAATGGTGGTTTTCGATTGGAAGCAAAGAAATTGTTTGTTGGGGTCCGAGGAATTGAAGCCGCAAATACCGTTCTTCGATTCACAGTCTTTGCAGCTTGAGAAGTAAGAGTCTTGTGCTTCATCCCATTCTACTTGAAAACCCATTTTGAAGAAGAAATTTTCGAGGTAACCCAAGACATCAGCTTGGCAGCCTTGTTCTGGGAAAGACCGGGTGTATCCGCAGCCATGGAGGAGTTTGACTGGGTTTTTGATTAGCTCACATTCCCAAGGACATTGGCTACAGTTGGGAAAATTTGGAGGGGAACAGGAACGGAGGATGGATAGTCTGGAGCAAGAACCACCGGCGATCCGAAATGGGGAACCTGAGAGATCGATGGAGTGATTGCAAATGGGAAGGAAATGGAAAGAAGAGCAATTGGAATGGGGTTTTCTTGGGGGTTGGGGAGAGAGAGTGAGGGAAGTGGAGTTAGGTTCGTATTTCAGTAGAGAAAAAGAGACGTTGTTGATGAAGATGGTGGAGTAAGGAGTGGAGCATTTGATGTGGAAAGAGGGGTGGCCGCAACCCGGAGATAGAGAGAAAGGGAAAGGAGGTGTTGAAGTGAAGGGTGGGCATGGGGATCTAGAGAAGGTTTCTGGATGGGAGGAACATGATTGATGAGTTAGAGTGGCTAGGGTGACCAGGTGATGAAGAGAGACGAATAAGATGGTGATTAACAGAGAGGAGGTTGATGGTGGTGGAGGCATTAAGGAAGATAGTAGACTTTGCAAGTGATAGAGGTCATCAAGGGTCAAAGGTACAGATCTGAATCTGATTCTGTTTCGTGCTTTGAGGGTTCTATCTATGTTTTTTTGCCTTTGGAGTCGCGGAGTGAAAAGAGGGAGAAGGAGTCTTGACTCTTGAGTCTGGTTTCGTGGGGAGGAAGTTGACACGTGAACCGAGGTGTGAGGGAAGACCAAAATGAAAAAACTCAGTAGGAGTAGGCGCTGGATGCTGGTAGGGTGGTCCAAAGGCAACGAAAGGCCTTCAGAGTCATGAGGGGTCAGGAGACGAGGGAAAAATATTGGCCTTTTCCTTTTTCAAAGTGGTTTGCTTTTTTAATTTATGTTACTACAAATGCTTTGAATGGGGGTCTGATTTAATAGTGACTTTGAAATGGTCATTTGCATGATGTCGTTTACAAATTACAATTAACATATGCTACTAGTATATTAGGGATTGGGATATTTAGAAACCCCCATTTTACGTGTTATGATACCCCTTTGGAAATTTCATGTCTGATTAGTCGCGGGATACTGTATTTTAAAGGAAATAAATTATAAGCTCTGAGAAGCTAATAAAACAAAAAAAAAAACCTATCTAATATTAAATATTTGTTGATACAAGCAAAAGGCGAAACATTAAACAATTCCAAGATGTAGAGCCCCGAGGGCCCCAATTGTAGCTGGGTATTTTCAGTAACTGTGCGTGGTCTCATTCGCTATATAGTCTACAGAGCTCACCATTTAAGAATTACAACTCATCCTATTGGTGCCGCTTAAAGGTAGGTAATGGCCGGATCGGATCCAATTTAAATCGGATCACTGCGACTGGATCTTTACATTTTGCCTAAAAAATTTAAATCATCTTCAATTTTACATTCGAATTATCTTAAATTTTGATTATTTCAAATTTAAATTATTCAAATTCAACATTTAGATTTTTCAAGTTTGGATCATTTGGATTCAAACATATTTGATTTAAATTATTGGTTTTAATAGTAAAATTAAATTAAAATTTGAACGAATTGTTCACATCAAGTTAGATTTTATCAATTATAATTAAATTATTTAAAAATACATAATCATCAACCAATAACATATTACAAATTTTAATTTTTAATATCATAAAAATATTTTAGCTCTGATGTATGATTTAAAAAAAAAAAACTTTATTTATGATGTACAATTTAGAAATTGAATTTAACTATAATAATTAAAAAATATTCTTCAGCCTTTCTTACTAATAACTAAGAAGATAGTCATAACTAAAAAAATTTATCTCCAAATATTCATAAACATATAAATTTTTTTAAATAATTTAAATTTATTAAATATTAATATATTGCTTTTTTGTTATATTTATCATTCTTATTAAATATATATTTTTAAAATAAAATTACACTTAATTTAAGTTTCGATCGTTTGAGATTAATTTTTTAGATTTGAATATTTTAAGTTTGAATAGTTTCATATTAAAATTATTTTAAATTTGAATCATTACATGATCATATTAGTCAATTACGAATTGCTGATTTTTTTAGTTAAAATTCTCATTTAAATCAACCTCTTTAATAAATATTTGGACAACCTTAACCTTAGCTTTCATACAAACTTAATATCCCTTCGATGTTTTCACACCATGAAAATAGAATTTAATGCAACAGCCAGCCCAAAAGTTTTGAAGAGGTGGATAATTGGGTTAAATCCTAGAAGCATTTATTAATTTAGAGTTAAAGAAATGGAGAAAGAAACAATTGTTACAATTTTATTTTTGGAAAACCAAAAAAAAAAAAAAAAAAGAGAGAAAAAGATGAACGCTCTTAGATTAAGATTAGATTTTGTTATTTTAAGTTGTGTTGTGTTTAAAGCATTCATTAGCTTAGAGTTGGTAAAATTTTAAAATTTTGGTACCATTCCATTGATTTTTCGGCAACATATTAGATACCAAGGGAAATGTCATGATGAGACCTTTCTTGTGGTTCATGTGATATTGTGTTTGTATTTTTATAATTTCTTTATATTTTAAAAAATAAAATTTTGACAATTTTAAAATCTAAATATTGGATTGTCAGAACCCCACTTTACTATTGTCTTTTGAGGTATGGAATATGCACTCTTCAATGGTCTAAGAGAATCAAGACTTTAAATCAAGCCAAATAATCTTGGAAATCGAAAAATTTTAAGTAATCAATGATGATTTTAAAAATTTTGACCACCGAAACATGATATTTTAGCCACTTTTGTTCCTAAACTGAATTCCGATTTTAAAATATGACATGCAATCTTTATTTTGGTATAAATTAAACCTATGGTTGTGATCCACTTTGTAAGAAATAAGAGCTTAAGTGAGTTAAATGCTAATAAAATTTTGAAATTTCAAAATTTAGAAAAAATTTGTTTTAAATTATTTTAACATTTATTTTTACCCAATAATTTGATCTATTTTGTTATAAACTGTAAAAATTCTAAATAAATTAATTTTATTGAATTTTTTTTACAAAAATAAATATATTTTTATCAATTTCCCTTGAATCGACATATTCTTGAAAATTTAGTTTTCCAGGAGAAAAATTTATGAAACTAAATTTTAACAAATAATATGGTGTTTTTCACCAAATTAATTTATAATTCTCCGATTTTTTAATATTTCTATATTTTTATAAATTATAAAATTATAAAATTAATTTTACTTTCGAATAAAATGTTTCAAAATTTATTTCGTTTATTAAATGAGTATAACCGTCCTAAAATATCAGAACCTTTTTATCTCACTCCAGGACCTTAACCCAAACTCAAAAAATAAAATAAAATAATTTAAACCAAGTGTCACTTGATGACAGTGAGAAATGTGCTTTTGGATTTTTTTTTTTTTACAACAATTGCGTTGATTATTATTCTTTATTATTATAAATAGTTTCAACATTCAATGAAAAAAAATATTATATCAACAGTTCAATGCATTAGTTATAAAATGTTAAAACTTTAATTTTAATAATTACAATTAATTTTAAAATTTCTTACAAAAAAATTGAAAAAAGTATTTCTATTGATCAATGATTAATGATTGTATAAGTAGTATTTGAATTTATTGGTTCTCTTTGCAAAACAAGATATTTGATCGGTTTTTTATAAATATTTATATATTATTCCTCTTTAGATTTGATCATTCATATTTTCGTGTCGTATTTCGTATTGCATTTGATATGTATAATGACATGAATTATTAAAATATAAATACAATATGAATATGATATAACTAACATATAAATAATTAATTCATTTAAATATAACACGAATAACACAAACAACACGAATAACACAAATAATACAAACAATACTGATTTACATGAATAAACACAATATACACAAATAATAACACTATAAATAGAATTATAAATTAAAGTGTGCCCAAAAAACTAAAAGGAAGAATAAGTTGACAGTAAGGTACTTTGTTCCTAAAAACACATAAATAATGTTATAAAAGAACACTTAAGAACTAGCTCAATTTCTCAATTTTATCCTACTCAAATTTAGATGGATAATTATTATAATTTGAATCATTGATTTTTAAGTGAGAGAAAGCCATGCGAAAGCAAAAAGCACTTTGAAGCATGAGATGTGTGGAGTGTCACCTAGTTGGAATATCTTGTCGTGAACCTCTATTTGCATTTAAACTAATTAGGTTCACACATTCTAAAAATTTTTGCTTTCTAACTTGAGACTTTTTCACATATTTAATAATTTCCCTCACTTTTTTTTACAGACTCATCAATTTTCTTCAATCCATCTTAGACTATCAAATTCAGAATATGAGCACAACATCTTAGATGAAAAAATTGACAATTTCCTACAAGTGCTTTCCGTACATTCAATTGTAATTTCAACAAATCAACAAAAGTATCATTAGCAAAAGTATTATCCAATGTCACAGAGAACAATTTATTTTCTATTTCTCATTCAGTCATCAACACATATACTTTTTCACTTAATGCGACACCATTGTGTAGAGGTGGCATAAAAGAAAATTTCAAGATTCTTTTTTTGTAAATTTTAATCATGGTCAATAAAATGAGCAGTAACATATATATACCCTTCAGTATTGATAGATGTCCATAAATCAGAAGTCAAACAAATTCTATTAAGTGTTTCCTTCAACATTTGTTTCAGCTTACTTCTTTCTCTTTTATGCATTTTCATGATATCAGACTTCGCAATGTTCCTAGAGATTGAAGTCACATCATCATGTAAATGAGAAAACAAATCCCTAATGCCATTATACTCTTTAAATGAAAAGGGCAAATTATGCATAACTATTGCAGCAACTAATTTTTCATCGAAATTTTTTAGAATCATATTTGCAAGATCTCACTATTATATACCCATGGTCTTTAAAAAGTACCATTTGACTTGCATCATACGTGTCTCTCCTAGCACAATTATTCATATGACATTTAGATTACCATTCCTATACCTAGAATCACAGTTCTTAACTTCTCCATAATACTTACACTTTATTGTCTTAATACCATTGACTGCCTTTTCAAGTAATAATTCAAAAACTTTCCAAACATCTGAAGTTAGTTTCTTATTACTTTTGCGCTTCCCTTTACTCTTTCCTGTCTCAACATGATCTTATTCTGGTATCTCCATACAATCATCTTATACCAAATTTACAGTAAGAAAATTTGATTGAAATACAGTGTTAATATCATCAAATTTCGTCTATAAATTAAAAAAGTATTAAAACCATACATTAGAAATGTATGAGTAAAAAACATATATATTAAAAACATATATTAAAAATGTATGAGTTAAAAACATATATATTAAAATAAATGCATATTGGGCAAGGATTTGCAATTACAAGAACAATCAAGTATTAAAAAAAAAAAGAAAATGAAGAGCAACTAGATTGCAGTTTACAACTTTTACCTCAATGTTTTAGTAGGAAATAGTGCGATGAAAATTGGAAAGGACACAAAGGCTCTGTCGATCGAAGAATCGACTGTGATTTGTGGGCAAAAGGCGAATGGTGGCTGCCTAAGGAAAGAGGTAAGAGCACGTGAAAGATGATGATGGTTGCTTAGCTTGATGGCTAGAAAAGGAAAGAATTGATTCAGCTAGATTCTAGTAGTTTGAAAAAAAAGAGTGAAAACATGAATGTGAAATGGGGAAAAAGGATTTTTAGTGTTAAGTGGTTAAACTTCCACACGTGTGGCTTTAATGAAAGCGTGTTAATTGTTAATAAAAGCATATGGTTAATGGTTACTTAACTGGTAATAAAAGTATAAAACTAAAAACAGAATGCCAAAATAGCAAATTAATGCTTGCCTTGAGAGTATAAAACTAAATTTAATTTCTATTTTGCTTAATTAATTTTTTAGTAATTTTATACTAAAGATAATAAAAGTCAACCTTGAAAGTTTAAATGTTAGCCTTGAAAGTTTAAAAATCAATTAGCCACTTGCTTTGAAATTTTAAAATCAATCTTGAAAGTTGAAGCAGGTTAGGTGGTTGGGTATGAAAGCAATAAATTTTAATAAATTTTAATTTAAAATAAATAAATAAAAATACAAATAAATTATGAATATATAATAATCATATATTATTATATAAGATAAAAATTTTATTTCAAAAGATATTGTTTTTTATATTTTTATTTTTTATACATAATATTAATATATATATACTAAGTTTATTTCTTTTTTAACATAAATATTATTATATATTTTCAATAATTACTTAATTAGTATAATTTATTTGTAAAATGTCTTAATGACTTATTAAAATTATTTAAAAAATTAAATTAATATATATTTAAAAAGTCTAATTAATATATTTATGTTACTTATAATAATTTTTATACACTATAATATGATTAAAATAAATTACATATTTTAATTATCATAGATATATAGTATACCCATATACATATGATTTGGAATAAATTACATAATTTCTTATAATTATATATGGATATCATATGATGCAATTTAGATTTTAGAATAAAATATATAAAACAAGCCATTAAGAGGAGTATATACATTATATTATATTAATACTTTATCATGTGATATAGAAATATAAATTATATAATCTCTTATAATTATAAATGCTATTTAGAATAAATATGTTATTTTTAATTTCAAATATGTAATCTCTTATCATGTGATCTGGAATTAAGTATTTAAAATAGGTCATCGAAATGTGTATTTATACCAATAATTTATAAGTTACGTTTTAATAATATCTTATCATGTAATATAAAATAAATTATATAATTTTTTTAACATTATACATATCATTTAGAATATGTATTATTTTTAATTTCAAATATATAATCTCTTATTTTAATTTAAAATATATAATCTCAAATATATAACCTTTTATAATTTAAAACAGTCACACATCATGATTCATGTTATTAAGATTATCAGATAGTTTCATATTATTATAAATGTTATTTATTATCATTATAAATGTTATTTATTATCTTTATAAAATAGTATTATATATTCATGTGATTTGGATTTACTTTACTTGATTAATGACAATATTGTTGGTTGTTGGATGTTATTTGTTATTAACAATTAAGTGTATATTATCATTTTAAATTTTTTAATAGAAATTTATTTTTAATCTTATTATAAAAAGTTTCAAAGAATAATATATATTTAATATGTTAAGATTTATATGTGTAATGTATACGTTACTAATATAAAAAATACTTGCATATTTAAAAAGTATAAAAAAAAATTGATACCCATTTAATATGCATTTAACATATATATATAAGTTTTAATGTATGCATTACTAATATATATATATATATATATTTAAATTTAATATATATTTTAATATATGCATTTAATATAAATGTATATGTAACTATATTAGTTTTTAATATCAAATCAAATATGATGAATTATTAAAAATAAAATAATAATATATCGTACTAATATTATTATTTATATTATTAATATAAAAAATAACTTTATAATAATTATTAAATGAGTATCATAATTAAATATTTAAAATAATCTTTATATAGTATATTAAATAACTAATTAAGTATCATAATTAAAAAAATTAAAAATTAAAATAATTTTTATATGTTTATATTATATTAAAATAAATATAAAAATATGTTAAACGTGTTTTCATATCGTGTCATGAGTAAAACGTATATCCGTATGACATGTTTTATTTAAACATATTTTAATATCATGTTACGTGCTAAACATATATCCGTGTGACTTTTTTTTTTTAAAATGTATTTTTCGTGTCTTATACATGTTGTCTTAGACATACTTAGACATGTCAACACGTATAAGACACAAATTGTGTTGTATCAAAATTTATATCGATACGAATAAATACAAAACATATTTTTTCAAAATACATATATAATTTTTTTTCATGTAATTTTTGATATCGTATCATTGTGTGTGTTTGAAATTATTAGGTCTATTCCTAATCATCAACAATCACTATAAGAAAAAATATTTTTACCATCACTTATAAATGTTAGTAAAAAATAATAAAAAAAGTGGTGGTATTATCATTACTAATTGTTTTTTTACTATTGGTTGACTGCCAGCTAAATGAGTACCGGTGAAACTTTTCTTCGATTAAGCTATCGATGTTAGAATTATGTACGTATTTATTGGCATGACTTTTTCCAGTACTTTAAATTGTAATTATAAGTAAACAACTTTTAAAAGCATTTTAAAGTGTTAGTAAAAGTCATATTTTATTTAAATTTTATTATATTTATTGAGTGAACTATATTGACACTTAAAATCGTCCTTAAAAGTTTTTTTTAAAAATAATTTTCATATTTCTAGTCTTTGTATGTAATGAAATTAAAAAACAATTCATACCAATTAGTAAATAGACAATATCATGATTCATAAATATTAAAATCAGTAAAATTCAACAGTGGTGCTATTTGTCATTGTCTACAAGTTATTAAGAACATCATATAACCATCAAAGGCAAATTGTAACCTGATATCAATCCCATTGCAGATACCAAAACTATCAAAACACCAAAAAGTTATCAAAATACCAATTATCAATCATAATACAATAGCATCATCCTCAAAACTTCCATCTTTCTTTATTTATTTGCACCTAGTAATCCCAATAAACTCGGTGCATCTTAAACCTACAATATAATTCAATTTATGGATTAGTTTAGTCATATGGACCACTTGATCTCTGGTTCCTATAGCAAGAAATGAATGTTGAATTCTGAGTTTTTGATTAAAAAAATTACTATATTCATGTTGTTCATCTTTGACTTTGGAAAGAGGTGAAAGAACTATAGAGAAAAGTAAAACATCAGAATAATCCCACAAACAAAAGGTAAGCAAGTAGAATTTTGAATTTTCAGCACCGAGTTAGCCATCAATAAGGCAGCACCTTTACTAATTACCTGGTGGATAGAAATCCCTAGCATGAAGTTTATGGTCAAAGTATGGCCAAATAGGGCAGCCAATGCTATGCCAGTAAAGATTGTAGCAACAATTGAAGAATACTTCTTTAAAGTTGTATCTTAATGCATAGAACAATGAGTTGAAGATAACAATTTATATGTCTAGAAAACAAAATAGTGGGATGTTTCACTCAAGCTATCTTTCAGTAAAATCTAATTCTATTATAAGTAAAGAATAGTTTGTAAAATTTAATGAAGTTAAATAAATTATTAGTGTATTACTTACAAATTTAAAGAATAAAAGAGGATGAAATTCCTTGAGTTGCATTGTTACATATAAGAAACATGGTAGCTTTTGAATGTCCTTGTAAGATATCAAAGCTACCATGACCTGACATAATCTAAATGACAATGTCAGAATATCATACACACAAATGAAGATTTCAAATTGGCTTAATAGTTTTGCTTATTCAAACAACAATTGCTGGAGAAATAAACGATAAAGTTCTACCACGAGTAACTATTTTCAAGCGAAAAGCTTGTTTCAAATTTAAGTATTTAAAGATGTATTTGAAGAAAGAAAACTAGATCAAAAGTGATTTGACTTTATTTTCTGCTTATACTCTTAACTTGCTTTAAAGAATTGAATATCATAAGACTTTATCATACATTTGACAACAACAGTTCCCAGTATTGCCAGAAAGTTAAATATAGCACCATAGCCATATAAAAATGAATTTTGCAAACCAGACAAGAGAAATAATTTTAAAAATTAACCATATAAAAGTAAGTGATTCTTTAACCTTTCTTTAGAAACCAGGCCAAAGAGCAAATTTTTTGTGTTTCCATTCAGACCTCTTTCGATAACAATGCTAAATGATCAACCTTTCAAATATCTGATCAAATATAATGTCAAGATACACTACAAACCATCATCAAATATAATGATGAAAATGGCTAAGTCTCTAAGGCAAAAGGTTATCCTTATTAGCAATCATAGTTAGTTTCTATTAGACTTTTTAGATCAGGTAAAGGCATAGTATGAACAAGTTTGGCACTTATATAGCCCTAGTTCTAGGATGGTTCATGATATATGGATTTGTAATTTTTGGAATGAATGAAAATGTCTCATGATTTGACTTATCTAAAAATGAATGTCGTCGTTTATGTTTTTAATAATATGCCTAAAGGAGCTTATGAAAAAGAATGATAGTTGTAAATATACTTTCATTAGACTTTTGAAGTGGAAGAAATATGATTAAATAATTTGGCCTAAATATAAGAGGGAATTTAAGAGATTTCCTTTTCAACAAAATAATAAAACCTGACCTACATATGATGCATCATCTGTTTGAACATCTTTTTATGCTAGCTTAAAACAAGGAACAATGATTATAAATATATTTTCATCAGACCTTTAAAGTAAAAAGATATCTTAAAAATCTTGCCTAAATATTGAATGATTTTTAAGGATTTATCTTTTAAGGCAAATAATAAAATTCACATTATGCGTTTTTTATCTTATGGTAATTAATAAAAGGTTCAAGGATAGCGCATCTTAAAAAGCAACATTAATCGATTTCTCACACATACAATATGTGAGCTCACTTAAGAGTTATAGAAAATGAGAATGCAAATCGAATTGATAGGGTGTGAAGAGCTTAGGAAGAGATAAAGGAAATAGTTATGGGAATACAACAAAATAAGGATAAGTAGTTTACAAAATTGAAACATATACTAGTAGGACTTTTAAAAGAAAATGGAATTACTAAGACACGTGACAAGGGAAAAAATAATTGTGAAAGAACTAGTATATATAAGGTTTACATATCTCTATACCACACAGGCACCCTCGACAACTCATTAACCTTATGCTGGTACTTTTGTTAGGCCATTCTCAGTTTAAATAAATGTCAATATTGGGTTCACTTCTTTTAACCCTATCGCTATGCCTAATATCGATGATATTAAAAAGTAAAAAAGTTAAAAAGGGGTGTCAGAATCAATAAAGAATACAAAATGAGGAACAAGTATGATAAAAAAAGGAAAGATTGAAGGCAATTGAAATGCACGATGTATATGGAAGCATTAATGCCAATAAACTTAGTTGAGTGCTTGATTTTGTCATTTCCATCAAAGTTTAAGGTCTTTGATTTTGAGAAGTATGACTAAGGAAAAAGTTTATTGGTATACATCACCATGTATTGTTGAAAGATGATTAGTCACACTTATAATGACAAATTTTTGATTCACTATTTCTAAGATAATCTCGCATCGAGTTAGTAATAAGCTGGTATGTTCAATTGGACCGAAGTAAAATTCACTCATAGAAGGATCTAGCCAACGCCTTGGTAGCACTATATAATAATGTTAAAGATATGATGTCAGATAAGTTATCCCCATAAAATATGAAAAAAAGTACCACTGAAACTTTCAAAGAATATGTATATAGGTGGAGAGACATAGCAGCACAGTTTTAACAACTGTTGACAGAAAAAAATCACTATACTTTTTGTAAACACTTTAAAGGCCCCTTATTATGATAAATTGTTAGGCAATGCCACAAGATTTTTGCTAATATGGTAATATCATAAGAAATGATTCAAAATATAATTAAGAATAGCAAAATTGATGGGCAAAAGGCCTAAGAGCCAAGAACACCTCAATTGCTAGAAAAAAAGAATCAAAAGCCCACGTAGTAACTATTAGCCTTTCACCCTAACCTTTCATTCCCCACCACCAATACCCCACTTACTCACCCTATTGCCCATTTGCAAACCAAGTTTCCTAAACACCATACTCATACCCACCACTTCCATAACCAATGTACCAAGTAAGTGTCCAACCTAGAGTCGCCCATTACACTTCGACTCTAATCGCACAGCTTTTCTTCCAACAAAGCCACCCAATACTAGAACAAAAAACTCGCATAGCAGCAATACCAAATAAAGAACCCCAATTAACCTAATGCCTATGTCTTATACAAATCTTTACCTATAACTTCTAAAAGGCCACCTTATCACCTTAACTCCTATTGAACCTTTCAAACCCCTAAAGTTGAAATTGTATAACCCTAATACCCAATATGAATACCCTTTTGACAATAACAGTAATTGCTTAGAAGACCACATGGCTTTGAAATACAAGGTGCAAGGGTTGGTGAAAATCAAATTACTAAACTTTGATATAAGGACAAAGCCAAATGTTGGTAGAAACGCATTACCTAATCATGCTAAGGGTACAACAAATGCAATAAAAATGGGTGATGAGGTTAAAAAGTGGGTAAAAGAGATGAGGACTCATATGGATAAAGTGTATGATTATTTGATCCAGACTAATATAATTTATCCCCTAGTCTTTAAGACCCATGACAGCTATAAATAATTGGTTCTGATTCATAAATATCACAAAAAAGTAATGGATAATCTAATTCAAGATTGTGAAGACTTTTAAAAAATAATGCAAGCGATAATGAATTCTGGGATAATTGAGTTTTATAATGAGGAAGAAGAGAATATAGTGAACACGATAGCATGACAAGCTTTAAAGGGATCATTCTTTTCGAAACTGCTGACAATTTTTTATTACGAGCCAAAGCCAATAGCAAATGAGTCCATTCTTTATCCCAAAACAATTGTGACATATATGTGCCTAGTACATTTCAATACAAGTGTGATAAGGTGATCTAATGAAAGTATGATTGTGATATAGTAGTTCAAAGATCTGGTATTAGTGCTACTCTGAACAATTCAAATGTCAATGATGCAACCGATATATTTAGGGTTAGAGGAATAACCCGAAGCAATCAATGTTATGCCTTTGACGTACTAGAACAAGTAAGGAAAGAAAAAGCAAAAGAAGTAGAAGAAAATAAAAATGAAAAAGAGTTCCCATTGCGATGAATCTAGGGGCACAAATTAAAAGCCAGTGATAGAAAGGGAAACATGCAAATATATGAAAATTATTAGGCATAGTGAATATAGTATGGTAAATCAACTTAACAAGATGTCAACATGGATCTAATTATTGTCTATACTGCTAAACTCTAAGCCTCACAGGAATGCATTGCTAAATATTTGAACAAGGCCTATGTGGCTCATGATATCTCAATCGAGAAAGTTGACCACTTAATGGGAAGTATAGTGGCCTTGAACTTCATTACATTTAATGATGACAAAATTTCGCTAGAAGGATAAGGTAGTGTGAAGGCCTTGCATATCATAGTAAAATGTAAAAGTCACATTATGGCAAAAGTACTAATTGATAATGGATTCTCTATTAATATCATGCCAATGGCCACGTTGACAAAGTTACTGGTTGATCTTTTTACATGAAAGTAGTTACATGGTAGTATGAGCTTTTGATGGCTCAAAAAAAGAAGTAATCAAAGATATAGAGATTCCGCTACAAATAGGCCTTTACACTTTCAATGTCAAATTTCAAGTTATATATATTTCATCATCATATAGTTACTTATTAGAAAAGCCGTGGATCCACATAATAAAAGCTATGCTGTCATCTTTACATAAGAATGTGAAATTTGTGATTGATGGTAAACAAGTGTATTTAGATGAAGAGGAAGACTTATTGGTGATCACAACCTTGATTATTTTGTATGTGGAAGTTGTAAAAAAAAACCCTTAGAATGCTCTTTCCATGCTTATGAAGTGGTAAACACTGTATATGTCGGAGAAGGCTTGGTTATACCATTCTTCACTTATCAAATTATCAAAGACGACAGGAAAATTTGTTGACTCGAGTAATTAGGCATAACAGTATACTAGCAGTATTATATTGGAAAAATTGTATGAAATGACGAATATAGATCTTAAGCATCCTGTGAGCATTTTTTTTTTCTTGCACTATTAGAATTCTCCTATAAATTGGAAGGGTAAAATATGGAGGGCCATGTCAAAAACCTCCCTTCATTTCAATCAGTGTTTTTGTAACATAAATCAACTGAACGAAAGGAGCCCCCAATATGAACACTGCCGCCGATGGACGAAACTTTAGAATTGAGGTCATGGTTGATCTCCACCCTAGCTTCTAGAGGTAGGGAGGGAACTGGAAAAACTTCCTCCAATAGCAAAGCCCACGCGTTATCCAACAGAAATACTAGAATGCACGTTGTCTTGGGTCCCATCCCATCTCCTCAAAGGATCTACTCTCCCACATGATCATCCTATCAACATACGGCCCTTGAGCGCGTGGGAATTGACTTTGTTTCCCCTAATTCTCCCTTGTAATAAACAATGGCATGCTCGTGGAAGTTTCAATCGTCGACCCAAAATTTAGACTTCCCCAATGTTGTTATTTCCCCTTCAATTCATCTTCTTCCTTCCCTGCAGCTTCCATAATCTTGCTAACTAAGAAACTGAATAATTCCAACTAGTTTAATCCTTACAAGAAATATCAGACAAATCAACCTTTACTCATCCATTATTATACAAATAGAATCTAGAATCGCCACCCTTTCTAAGAAAAAAAACACCATGTACACAAGAATATTTGTTCACTTATAAAAAGCCCGTTTTCCCGTTAAACTATTTTTCTATAGCCACTTAAGGTGCATGGAGCTTTTTACAAAAACCAAGGCCGTTAAACTCAGAAGCCACCAAGAGAAATACCTTGTTGCCGACGATGATCAGGAAACTGTCCGTCAAAGCCGAAACAGCTCAGGAAAAAGAGCTAGATGGCTCGTCGAGCTTGTCCAAGATAAACCATACGTTATCCGCCTCAAGAGCTGTCATGGAAAGTACCTCACATCCACTGATACCCCCTTTCTTTTAGGGATGACGGGTAACAAGGTGCTGCAAACGGTGCCAGATAAGATGGACTGGAAACTCCAGTGGGAGCCTATAAGAGACGGGTTCCAAATCAAGTTGAAGTCCTGGTGCGGTAAATTTTTGCGGGCGAACGGGGGGACACCGCCATGGAGGAACTCCATCACTCACGATGAACCTTATACTGGAGCTACGCAGAAATGGATATTATGGGATGTGGAGGTGGTGCAGGCGCCAGAGTCTGAGCCGCTCTTGGAGTATTTGTCGTCAGTTTCGAGCTTTTCTTCGGTGTCCGATGAAGTTTTGGAGGCTTTGAGCGACGATATTTTAGGGTCAGGTCGTCAGTCGCCGATTTCAGTGGCGTCATCATTGAAGTCTCCGCGGTTTTCAATGGTTTCCAAGTCAGCCAAACAGGTACTGTGGTTTAACTTTTTTTCTTAAGTAACTTGTTAATTTAAGTTTTCTTACTAATCTTAATTACAAAATCAAGTTAAAATGAAATGGAAGTTGATTATAATTTGGTAATCTAATCACGCTTTAACTTGTTAGGTTCAATTATTGATCGTGTCAATGAGAAAAGACAGGACATGAATTGTTGTCATAGAAAGCTATGCCTATTCCATATTACTTTTGAGTTTGACAATTAATCTATGCATATAGGATCTATATAAATATAAATATAAATATATATATATATATATATCACAAACGAAGCCTAATTAAATTACTTTCAATCCGCATAATTAAGTCCGGTTTGAGGAAATTAATGATATACTTCTATCCAAATAAGTATTTGTCCTTATTACTAACGAGTAATGACTACTAGTTTAATCTTTACTAGGAATGAGTAGCATCTATATTTGAACTGGTGAGAGCCATATCTGAGTCCACCAGTATTTATGCATTAAACATGAGTTAGAAATTTAGAATAAGATCAATGAAATACTGAAGAGAGAGAGAGGATGTTAAACTCCACTTCACCAACTCTTCCGCACTAACTTAAAAACATGCACCACTAAACAGAGTCCACTAACAAAAGCACCAAAAAAAAAAAAAAAACCCTCGATGTCAATCTTGCTAACTTATTGTGGTTTATAGTATCGTGATTCGTGAAATCATAAAAAGACAGCAGTTTAAAAGGCAATCGTGAACCCGTTTCTCTATTGTTTTTAGGTAGAATAAGTAAATTAAAACATTGATTTTTGATTTAGCAACAAAGAAAGAAAAAATTTGTATATTCAATTGTTCTGATTCTCCACCTCATTCGCTTATAATTTAAAAGCCCCCCTGGGAAGTATATCCTTAAACTGCTAGCCTGTAAGCCTTTCCAAAATGGGGGTCTTGCCTTTTGTACATTGCTTTGAGTCTAATGTCCAATGAATTATTCCTTGAATCAGCATATCAAATATTGATCAAGCGGCTTTGCCTCTGTTGTTTTCCTCTACGAGAGAGAACTCTTAAGCCAGTCTTTTCACGACTTAGCCCTTTGAATCCGGCCAAACTTGTGGAGCCACTCAATCCAATCAACTTGATAATATAATATAGAACTTGTAATTTAAAGTTAAACCACCCTGAGGGACTAAGGAGCAACAGCCAGCTCAGCTCAGTTTGTCAGTTCAGTTTCACGGTTTCATTGTTCTTACAAAACAAATAGTCAACTCAAGATTTTGGTTGAACACTGAAACATTGACTACTTCAACACCGTAACAAGTTAAAAAATTAACTTACGTATGAAGAACAACAACACAAGTAAAAGTGAGCTTGTCCGAGGAGGAGGATATACCTCCTGTTTCTCTTGATCCAAAATCGCCAACATAGACCCACGTGCGCAATGCACAGCTCAGACGAAACTTCGGCCAAAAAATGAAGGAAATTTGCCATGTAATTGCCGCGTGTCCATGTTTCTTTCTACAAAGGCTGGCGCTGACTGGCACCTCTCCGTTGCCATGGATCCAGCTTAGCACACCCACTTTCCTGGTATTTCATTATTAAAAAAGAAAATATCCCCAATTTAAAAGATTTCTCCTTCATACGAAAAACAAGAAAAAAAAAGTTGGATAAGAAGAAAAGGGTCTGGTCTTTGTTTGTTCACTTCCTCTTCCTTCTTCCATTTTTCAACAGATAAATTCTAACAAATATCGGACGGGAATGGATTTGTTCCTAAACGCCAAAGCGGTGCGTCTACGGAGCCATCACGACAAGTATCTCCTCGCCGAGGAAGATGAAGAATCCGTTACTCAAGACCGAAACGGATCCTCCAAAAACGCCCGATGGACCGTCGAGTTCGTGCCCGGATCACAAAACATCATCCGCCTAAAAAGCTCTTACAACAGGTATCTTACCGCCTCGAACCAACCTTTTTTGCTTGGAATGACCGGTCGAAAGGTGACTCAGACACTGCCTAGGAGGCTCGACTCATCGGTCGAGTGGGAACCCATTAGAGAAGGGTCTCAGGTCAAGCTCAAGACTCGGTACGGTAACTTTTTGAGAGCAAATGGAGGGTTACCGCCTTGGAGGAACTCGGTGACGCACGATATTCCTCATAGGACTGCTACTCAAGATTGGGTGTTGTGGGACGTGGATATTATGGAGATTCAAGAGAAGTCTCCAGGGAGTGGTCATCGGCCTTCATTTCCTCCTGCTATTCCTCACGCAGATTCATTGGACTTTGAATCTGCTTCACCTTCTTCAGTTTCAGATAAATCTGGACACTTTTCAAGACAAGAGGTTTGAAGATCTAAACTTGTCTTTAAATTTTTTTCATTTTTGTTTTCAATCTTTAATTGCGGTACTTGATTCTCATTCGTGACACATTTCGTTTAGCTTGTAATATAGTATCAGAGTTAGAGCAAGGCAAAAGATATTTCTTGAAATCTTTTGAATAATTTAACTTTTGGATTAATTGGGTGTTTTTAATTATTTGATTTGTAGCCAAGTGATTCTTATTTTAAGTATTTTGTTTATTTGTAGTCAAGTGATTCTTATGTGGGTTCACCACCAAAATCCGAAGGTAGGACAATATACTTCCATGTAGCAGATGATAGTGGGGAAGTTGATGATGAGGCAGTGGAGGGGTACTCTTTTAGCTTTAAGGGTAATGGTGTAGATGAACTGACTCACAAATTAAAGGAAGAGACAGGGCTTGAGGATGTTGTGGTGTGTACTCGCAGTCCTTTGAATGGAAAGCTTTTTCCTCTTCGCTTGCAGCTTCCTCCCAACAATGCTGATATGCATGTTGTTGTAGTTCCATCAGCATCAAAAGGTGAGACTTGTCTTTGAGTTGCTCAGATTTTTCTATCGACTCTTTGCAATGCATCTTATGCTTAATGCATATGCATATTCAATTCTCTCTTCCATTGGTCATAGAAGTTGAATTTTCTGATCGTAAAATTGAGAACTTAGTAAATTCTATTCTTTAAATAATATCAATGTATGTATATCCATTTTGCCGTTTCTTAAGTAGCTCTCTTGGAACATCTGTTGTTCATGTTTTGTTTGGTGATTGCAACTTGCAACAAACAAAAATTCTGATTGTTAACTTGTCAAGCATTTGCAAATGCAATTCTAGTGTGTAGGTCGAAATTCACCATTTTCTCAATCTTAACTCCAAATATGTGTACCGTTAAGAGTTGATGTATATACTTAGTCCAAAAAATTTCTAGCACACAGTGCAGCGCCTTTTCCTGCTTCTCATAAGCCCACATTTCTTATGTGATTTTTCATCTCATAGACCTTATACCATACCATTCAAGATCTAGTGTTGGACATTTTGCCTTTGCTGGTTCTACATTTTCTTGTAGAGGTTTAATTTCTGTGCCCAGGATTGTTGACTAATTTCCTTGGTATCTCGCAAAATTCTTAGTCATTTAAAATACATTGTTTCACACTTAACCATGCTAAATGGAGCTAACTGTGGGTATTTAAATGACTATATGGTGAGTTGTTGAGAAGAACGTTTAGTGGGAGCATTAGCCCGTATGATGGTGCATTAGGCTAGCAAATAGAATTATTAATGTCCTGCAAAAACTAAATTGAGTGGTTTCATCACCGTTATGATGGTGCATATTAGGCTAGTAACTAGAAAGTTAATGTACTTCTAAGACTAAATTGAGTGGATTCATCATTTGGTACATATTTGAGTACTGAAAATTATTGTAAGAAAGCCAATTATATAAACTTGACATTGTAATCCTAACTTTCAGTTGGAATTTCCTCAATTGGATATATTCCATGCTGCATGGGTCTTTGATGTAAACTGAATATTTCTTGAAGCTAGAAGATTCTTTTTAAGGAAAATACTGCTCAAACAAAGAATCTTGATATGCTGAAGATGTTTGGAGTGTGTTTTAGGAGGCTTGGTTTACAAAACATTATAGAACTAATGGGTTAGTCTGCCAAGCTAAGAAATTTTGCCTGATTTCTAGACAGTGAGATGCATCATTAAGAAAATGTATGCAATTATTTTGTAGGATAGAGAAGCATAATAGATCAGTTATAGTTCTTTTGGAAAGCAATTTTTACTCTTTCCTTAGTGGGAATGATAGAAAGTTACGAGAAAAGATAGAAAAATGAAAGAAAATTTATCAATATATTACTATTATTATTATTATTATTATTATTAATTGCTGTTTTGTTTTGCGCTGCTCTATTTGACGTGAAAGAGAGGAAATATATTGATTGATACAAAGGAGTTGTTTTTCTTCTCTTTGCTAGGAGAAATAAAACGAAATGAGAAAAAAGAGCAGTGCTTAACTAATTTAATTTTCCATAGACTGTTTAGAAGTAAAGATTGAGAAAATTTTTAAAAAGAACTACATTTTTGTGAATTTATAAAATGAGTCGCAATCCCCTCATTTTCTGTGTTCTTATCATTTAAACTTGGTTAGTTTTTTTGGGGCCAATGAAAGGCTGGCCATCTTTCTCTTTCTCCACCAGACTATTTCCATTTCCCCATTCTCTCCTCGCAGGCATAGCTGTCTAATTAATGATAAAATTGAGACATTTCTTTTGCACTACATCATCAGCATAGCTCCGTTGGTTATTTTAACCCTGTACTATTTTATTTATTTTTAGCCTTTCCTTTCTGCTTCATTTGATATGGTTTCTCATAATCTGCATGACATATCTTTTAATACCTTTTTTTTTTCTGTGTTTCAGTGGTAAGGGATTTTCCAAAACAAGGACTTAATTTGTGAGCTACATCAAGGGAACGCCATAGTTTTGTTCATGACATATATTCAAAATCACATGCTTTTGCACATTCTACTCAAGCTCTTCTTATACTAGTTAAAAGTATTCAGTGAGTCACCTACATCCCATTGTATTTTTTCAGCGATAAGTTGGGTAAAGTCCAGTAGAGAATAACGTTCCTGCCATGGCAGAAGATAATTATGTCAAGCTGCTAACAAATATATCATTTGTAAAATGTTAAATTTCAGTACTTGCTTCCTTATGTGCTTCATTGATGTGTTTTTGAGGTAAAAGTTTCTGCCAAACTTACTTAAAAAATCTAGATATAGATGATCTGATTGCTTGTTCTCTTCCAGCCTCTTGCTGTTTTTATTTTTCACCCATGGCGTTTGTTGTAAATTGCTGCATGCTTATTGAATGGAATTATTGTGGTTGTTTTCAGCTCCTACTCTTTGAACTTACAGTATTTAGTAGCAAAATGTCCGTGCATTGTTTGGGTTAAAATTTTTTTGATTTGTCATATCTAATTAGTATTTTATTACAAAATTCATCTAATTAAAAAAAAAAAGACGAAAGGTACTAATAAAAAAAAAGAAAAGAATGAGATGTGCATATTTGATTAGTCTTGTTTTTTAATGGAAGTTATCTAATTTAAAAAATAAAAAAGTGAAAAGATAATAAATAAAAAATAATTGAAAAGAAAAAATGTAAAGAAATAAACAAAAATGCTTATAAAAGATGCTATATGGATATTTTAATTAAGTTTAAACTATTCATTACTTAAATTAATGTATCAAATAATTATTTTATTAATATAATATATAAAACAAAATTGACAATAAAATATATAATTCTATGTATACTTTAAAATTGTTTGGGAGAAAATACTTTAAACTAGCTTCTGATGTCTTATTTCTTTAAAAAAAAAAAAAAGGTGACCTGTTTCAACTTTATGTTGATCTAAAAAAGTTTGCCCCCCTTTATCTCATCGCGATGGACTGTGCTTGTAGAATATAAATTGTTTTACACTATTTATTATAACATTAATCTAATTAAAAAATTAAAAAAAAGTTAAATGGAGTTGTACTGTAGACACCTCAATTAATTTTTTTAATTAAATTAATTTGACAAAAATAAAAACAAAGAAAAATTAAAAAAATTAAAAAAATAAATTTATTAAATTAAAATATTAAATAACGATCGTATTAATATAATACATATATATATATATATATATATATTATATGTGAGGTACACTTAAGATCAAGTTAGTTATAATAAATTAAATCTTTTGTTATTAAATATATAAAAAATAAAAAAATAAAAAAGTTCAAAATAAAAAATAAACACGCAGCATAGTTTTAATATATAAAATGGTAAAAAAAGTATTAAAAAACTTATTGAATTTTTTTAAGAAAAGAGAAAATATAGATAAAATTTGATATCAAATTGCTTCCCCAAAAATAAAAGATACTTATGAAATATTTAAAAAAAAAGATGAAAAAATTAAGCATGATACCAAAGAAAAAAAATTTAAAAAAAGAGTTAAATTAAAAAAATTAAAAAAGTGTGTTGCGTTGAAAAAGGATTATAATAAAAATTTAATGGGAAAAAATTAAAAAAAATTTGTCAAAATGAGTCCCACAAAAAAAATAAGAGTCCCATATTTAAAAATAAAATTATAGAGAAAGATTTATTAAAAAAATTGTAGATATTACACGTGTTAGTCTTTAAAAAATGCAAGTGACACAATGTAGATATTTAATTTTATTTGGATAAATTCAAGTTTATTTGATTCAAACATTTTGATTTAGGCTAGTTAAAACATTTTAATTTGATTGACTCGTTTGGATTTATCTATGATTAATTGCTTTTGGATCATTTTGTATAGGTTAAAATCCAATCCAATTTTATTTAGGTTAAGGCCTAATTTAATTTGGATTAATTCAGAATTTAGTTATTTGGACTTAAAAGCCTAAAAATCAATATGAACCCAAATTCTAATTTTAAGGCCTAGAATTAATTAAATAAATAAAATTGAATTAATAAAAATTATTAATAAGAAAAATTACAAAAAAAGAGGAAAAGGAAAAGACAGAAGCTTGGTTTGCCATGGTAGACAGTTTCCCCAATTGCATGCTCACTTTTAGTAACCAGTGTTTCCCTTACCAATTATCCTTGACCTTTAACACCAATTTGGCATGATCGGTCTCCCAAAAGGCAGCAAGTTCTTCCGTTCCAAGGGAAAAGACTCCAAAAAAATTAGTCTTGAAACCAAGTCCTAGGTTCGACTTTATTTTTTGTAAAGACTAAAAATTTCACAAATGAAAAGGGAGGTGAAGTCAATTTCGGAGAACCAAAAACACACAGAAGGTCAATTCATAAAAAATAAAATCAAAAACCAAAAAAATCTTGAAGCTACATTATCACCATACCTAAATCTCTATCATTGCCACCACCCTTTTTCTAGCTATGAACCCAATACCCTATTCATCCCTAAAGAGCTTACCATTAACCACTAATCTCATATCAAAACAGCCTACCAAAATTTATCCAAAGCATTTCCCAACTTCAAACACCCAAGAACCTTCGAGACCTTTTTACAAATCGTCATTACTATAATCTGGCCTTCCTCCTTTTCAACAATTAAAACAACACCACAGTAATTTTTTCATATATCATAAAATAGCCAACCACTTAATACCCATAGCAATTATCATTCTAAATTTTTAAAACCCTTTAAAAGCCAGCAAAGCAAAAAAATAACAAACAACCATAATCATCATAAATGAGAAACCTAGTAAAAAAAAGTCAATCATCATAAAAAATGAGAAATCCAATCGGTATTTAGAAAAAACAAACAAGAAAAAAGGGAAGGAGTTTCGATTGAGATGAGTTTGGTTATGGGATAGAAGGAAAAAAAAAAGAGAATAACAAGAAAAAAAAAAAGAGAAAAAAGTGAAGAGAAAAATGAATGAAGTAAAGGAAAGAAAAAAACCCTGTTTGGCTCGGTCAAAAGGTTTCGATGAAAAAATATAAAAAAATAAAAAAAAAAGAAAAAAGAATAATAAAAAAAAATAAAAGAGAGGAAGTTGTTTCAGCATTGACAATGAAGAGAAAGAAAAAAAGAGGAAAAAAAGAAAAAAACTAAAACAAAAGAAAAAAAGTATGAGAAAAAAAAACAAAAAAAGAAGCATTTAGGGTGTGGAAAAAAAGAAAAGAAAGGAGGGAAAAAAAGAAAAAAAGAGAATAAGAATAAGAAAAAGAAAAAAGAAGAAGAAATGAAAGAAAAAAAAAGTAGAAAAGTCAAAAGTATTTTAAAAAAAAGTAAAAAAAATGGACAAACTGAATTGAGTCAAATTGACTTGACCCAACTCGTTACTTATTAATCATACCCAAATTAATAGCTTGGCCTTATAACTTTTCCTCTTTCGATTTAGTGGATTATAGATTTTGGACTTAACCATTAAAACTTTTGTTGGGGGTATATTTCATTCCCTTTGGTTTATATTTTATTATATCTTTAATCATTTTTATGCTTGTAAATGTTGTTTTAGGATTTCTAAAAAAATAATAATTACAATGACAAACAAAATGCAAATACATTCTTGAAATTTAATTTGCTTATGAATGTATGATGAAATAAAATGATATTTGAATAAAAAATGAAGTGTAGAAAATTTGTGATTCTAAATGATTTTCAAAATGGGAACTTTAGAAATAAAATATAAGATAATGTTTTTAGGTGAAGAATAATTTTTAAAACCCTACATAGATTTTTGAGGGAATTCAATAATTATTTTCATAAAAAAATATTATCTTTATTTTTTAAAAAAAATATTATGAGAATTTTTTTAAATGAATCAATTTTTTTATTCCACTTAAATATTGAGAAGTTAAAAAGGCAAAAAAAACAAAAGTAAATGTTTTTTTACAAAAGGCAAAAATGCCATTGTTTTCATAAATAAAATCTATTTAGAAAAATATATAATTACATATATTATTTAATTTATGTTCTCATATATGCATTTCATGCATTAATAATAAATGTGAAATAGTAATGTAACAATTTTCAAAAAAAAATTTCTTTTGGGAAAAATAGAATAATATTTAAAAAAATAATTTGAAAATCTTGTTTAAATATTGAAGGAGATTTAAATCATATTTTATTAAGAAACATCATTTTCATTTTTATCATAAAATAATTATTAGAATTTTTAAAATGGAAGATTAATTTTCTTAAATTTCATCTACATATTAGGGAATTAAAGATTTTTTTCGAACATAAAAAATAGTAATAATAACAAATAATGTTAAATAAATTTCTTTTATCAATAAAAGTTTTTAAATAAATGATAAAAAAAGAGATAAAATTAAAGATTCATAAGAAGGAATTAAATTGGTCATTTACATCTTTTATTTATATTTGCATCATTTGTCTAGATCATATTGCATTGCCTGCATTTTATCCTTGTCAAAAAACAAAGTAATGAATGTGATTTTGAAATATTTTTTTAAACAAAAAATTAATATTTTTAATTAAAAATAATTTTTGTGACTCATCCTAAATATTAAAGGGTTTCTCAATAATTATTTTTTATAATAAATATTACGTTAGATTTTAAAGATTATTACGAGAATTTATGTGGAGAGAAATTTTTTGAAATTCTACGTACAGATTGGAGAATTTAGTAAATTTTTTCAAAATAAAATATTTTCATTTTATTCGTAAATAAAAGGTTTTAAAAAGATTTTTACAAAAAATAAAATGTCAAGGGAATTATTTTAAATATTAGAATTAAGACCGTTTTTATCAAAACAAAAAGATAATATGTGATCAATTGGTGTCGTTTTTAAAATAAGGGCTATGACTGTATTAATAATTCCCCACGTGTAACCATACTATTGAACCCATATTTGATTTCAAAGACCAAAATTGTCTTGTTGATAAATTTTAAACTAGTTTTAGGATTTTCATTAAAAAAATAAACTTTCTAAGTGGTCAATCATATAAAACAAAAAAGATTAATAGCAACTCCCTCTGTTTTGGAATTTTTAAAATTTTCATCTGGCTGTCCTTAAAATTGTTATAACAATTTAGCGACTCTACTGAAAAGTATCCTATTTTTAGAAAGTTGGGTTAAGATTAATTATATGTTATTCTAAGTTTTGATTTAATGGTCTTAATTAATATTTGACTTTGATTTCTTTAATTTTGATTTTGATTATGTCATTTATTTTATATTTTGATTATGTTTTTTTTATATATAATGTTCATAATAAATGTTGGGGCATTTAAGATAAGGGTTGTGATGTTATAAAGTGTTGACATATTCTTTTGCACATGATCATATTTGCATTGCATGCATGGGCTCTATACTTGAGCTCTTACCCTTTTAGGAGGAAAGTGAAGTACCTACGCTCTTGTGAGGTGAATACCTCTGTAATGGCTAATGAAACATTTTCATTCAAATTGAACCATTTCTGTCTATAACCTATTATGGGTGAAGATCAGGGTGCCTTATTAATCTATAATGGACAATGATATAAGGAACAATTTGAAAACTTTTAAATGTCTAAATCCCAACCCAACATATAATGAACCTTAGAAGACTAGCATCAAATAGAGTTATGCCAACCTTTTTGTGGAAATCACCCAAATTAGGACATGTGAGAAACATTTTGATACAATTTGTATTTAGGGGTAATAATAATGCAAAAAAAAAAGACTACAGTTTTGAAAAAAAATCCTTCCAATAAAGTATTTTTTTTTTTATATATTGCTCGAATTGGTTGTTTTCGAGGTTTGCATCGCTAAATTTTTTTTTTTTAGGAAATGATTTTTTAAAATATATTTTCAAATAGAAAAACAAAAGAAAAAATAAAAAAAAAGAGATTTTTCTTAGTGTTTTTTGCTTTATTGGCCAAATAAAAAAAAAAGCATTAAAAAAACAAAAATTTATTTGAATTCTGGACCTTTTTGTGTGTTTTTTTTTTAAATGTTTTCTTAAAATTTTTTATTTCTTTTTAAGTAAAAAAGAAAAGAAAAAAATGATTTTGAATGTTATTTTACCTTTTACATTTCATTCGATCCTTTTTGCGTCCATTCTTATCATGTTTCATATTTGAAAATAATAAAATCATACATACACTTCATTATATGCACATATTAATAGTAGTATCATATTTATTAGATTTGTCTATAAATTCATGCAATCAACTTGATAGATAAAGAATAATTTCTTTATTATAGAATTGTAAATTGCATTTCTATAGGTATGTTATATTAGTATAATATTATATCAAATTACTCATGAAGTTTTATAATTATTCATTGCCTTAAGCATCTTTGTATTTCACGATATTATCATTGATTGATTATCATTACATCATGCGTTTTTGTAAACTATATCTGCAATATTTATTTCCAATCAATTTTTGGTCATTTCATTTTATTTTTTATTTTAAATTTTTCCTAAATTGTATAAAAAGGTAGGCAATTGCTTTAGTTCACATCAAAAGCTAAAAATATAGAGGATCAATTGGAGGCATGAATTATTACTTTAGAATGCAATCAAGAGGAATTTGGACATGACATTTGAAAGATAACATAGCAACTCGCCAAGTTAACAAAAATGGTTGAAAGATTTAAGAAACTTAATTTGGTTCTTTTTCAAGAGTCTTTACAAATTTTAGCTTAATTGAGTGTCAAAAACTCATCAAGTCATGATCAATTGATTCTTACTGGGTCCAACACTTTTTCTAAGCATATTAAGGCATTCATTGGTTTGAGCAATGATCAAAGTTTGAACAAGATCATGAAAAGAATGAATGATTTGACCACACAAATGATTGAGCTCTAAAGTCTGATTTGTAAGATAGAGTCACCAGGTTTCATACAACTATCACAAATTATTTCAAACCCAAACCTGCATTCAAACTCTCTTCATGTCTGTCTTTGACCTTTTTTTCAAATGCCTAAGACCAAGCCCCAAACTTCATACAATCTCCAAGAATTCCATATCTAAACTCATATCATCAGCCTACCATTCTCCAACCACATGTTCAACCAATTTTTCAAGTCTGAACCTTTGCACCACCATCAAATACTTGGGGTCCAAGTCAATCTGTTGCCCAAGAACCATTAAAGAAGAAAAACATAAATACTATTCCTATCTAATATGAAAAACATTTTTTTCATTTGGTTTAGAAACACCTTGTTGTCTTTGTGCCTTTAGAACTTTTAAAGCCATCATACCCTGAATGGTATAATCTAAATGCAAGATGTAAATACCATACATTATATAGAGATAGGTTTTTTATGGCACTTTTTGTGACTTTTTTTTTAAAGAAATACTGTTAGCTTCCATGATCGTGTAATAGTAACAACGTTTACTATAAATGCCATTAAAACTAAAAAAAAGTAGTGTTTTTAATCATAAACACCACTAAAATATAGAAAAAATTAAATGAGCGCAAAAAAATAAAGTGTAAAAAAAAGTAGGGGAAAGTCTAAAGTTTTAAATATATTTAGCGGTATTTTTTAGTAAAAATGCCTCCAAATTTAAGAATTTAGGGGTGATTTTACCAAAAAGGTGCTATATTTTTATCCCCAAATTCCATTAACCCCATTTCACCATCTATATTCATTTTAGGCTAGAATTTTCTCTAACATTCACAATTCTTCCTTTTTTTCTCCCATAAAGCTATTTTTTCTCTCTTCCATTTTACATTTTTATAGAGCTAAAACCTAAAATTTGACCACAAACTTAAATATTTAAAACCTAAATCTGTTTTAGGCTTTTGCATAGCTAAATTCGAGTTTTGTAATATTGATGCCCCTATGTCCAATTCCCTTTGTCGTGTCATATGCTAAGGTCCCCACTATCATAATTGACCTCATTAAAATCAAAGTCAATTCCTCTTTGGCCTCATCCTTTTCACCAATGATGTGCCATGTTAATGTGATTTTCACGTGACTATGGCACTTGCGATGGTGACAACCAACGCAAGTTCTACTTCGTGTGTTCTATCTTCAAGCCAAATGCATATATCTAACCAATCCCTTAATGTTACCAGCAAATATCTCTATAGTTCCAATCATATAGTTGCTCCTGTCAATTTCACCAATTTTGAGTAACCTTTTGCTACCTTTGCTAGTACCAAAGGCATTTATTGCTTTTACTTTGTTCTAGATGGAATTTCAATGATTTGGGGTTGCTATTTTATTTCTTTTAATACTTTCTGTTGTAAGAAATTTACTAATTAATTTTGGATTGATAACATCTACAACTATTATCCAATTACAGTTGATAAGAGATTATTAAGAGGTGAATTTCTTTTTTTTTTTTTTGGCTTCAAGTTTTTTTCTTTTTATAAAGAATTCAATAACTATTTTTTGTTACTTTTGAAAAGATTTGATTTATTACTTGTGTGTTGACTATAGTAATTATTTATTTATTAATAGTAGTAAATAACATTTGGTAATATTTTGCTTTTCTTCAAATTTTTTGTCAATTCAATTGATTTTCAATGATTCTTATCAATTTGGTTTTATTATTGTTGAGCTATGACAAGTACAATCAATACTAGTACTATTGTCTTAATATTTGCTTTAGATAATCCAAATTATTATGGGTAAAATTTTTTTGTTATTTTCTTAATCCAAATGATTGTATGTTAATCACCATCGATTTAGTTTGATGTCTAGTTAGAAATAAGTTCTTATATCAATTTCAAATTCTTAAACTATTCCAATTGATATCTGTGGAGATTTTATGCCTGGTTAATTTTGTTGTTTTGTTTTGATTCTATTCAATTTAACGTAGATAGAGCAACGATAAACACTTGGTGAAAAATTTTTGTTGATAAAAGATAAGGGTTGTTGATTATGCTCCAAGTTAGTTCTTACTAGTAAGTAGGCTATGATATTAAACTTTGATCACGACAATGTTGATTTTATTTATTAATCATTACCAACATCCATTATACTTTCTCAAACATCACACTTTACCTTTTATTAAGCATATATTATAACTTAAAAATTAAAGAAATAAAAAATTTTAAAAAGAAATTGATCATTTTGCTTTAATTGCCACATGATAGTAAAAAAAAAATGTTGTCTAGTCTCTTGTTTTAAAAACCATTTTAATGTATGAGAATGGAAATAATGTTAATTTTTTATATTTCTGTCAAATGTCTAAATACTATCATTTTAGGGCCAAAATTGTTGTAATAGGATATTGGTTTTTACTGGTAGCCATTAGGATTGATCCATATTCATCACTTGTTTCTTTTGACATGTTATTATAAGAAAAAATAGATTTTATAAAATTGCTTTGATACCATTTACCCTTATTATATTAGGCAAATTAAAGCATAAAATTAATAAAACAAATGAAGAAAGTTTAATGAATAAAGGCTCCAAGGTAATGTTTAATGAATCTAACTATTTTGCTTATATGATTCCATTCCTTATAACTTTTGATAGGCATAAAAATAATTAAATGTAAGTTTTTTTTTGTAATATTAGATCTGTGGGTCTGCTTAACATCGTAGGTCTTACTTACTAATTTGTTGTTATGCAAGTTTTTTTATGAAGCACTAGTTGGTTTTTAATGCATATACTAACCCTTGTTGAGGAGCATAGATTGTGAAATAGTCTCAAGATTGATTGGTTCTTGATGTATTGTCTTGGCACAACCATGTTTTCCATGTTTGTAAAAATGGTTCATTTATATTATTTGTTAACTTAATCAGACAATTCCTATATTTAAATATTCTATAATATTTATTTAATGAAATTGAATTAAGTTTTCTATGCTTTTATAACATGCTTTAATATTGAATGTAATTTTTGTAGAAATAGGAAAAAAAAACATATCAAATGTTTTTTTGGCTATATACAAATATAAAAAATTAATATTTCAAATTCAGTGGTGTTTGTGTCAGACAAATGCTACTAAACATAAAATTTAGCCATATTTATTTTAGAAAAATGTCGCTAATTAACACCAAATAGTGGCATTTATTCAAATAAATGCTGCTAAGTTGGGTAAGAGTCTCGTTTCATGAATTTCATATCAAAGCATTTAAAAAAATGTTGTTATATGTAAAAAAAATGCCATTAATTTTCATAACATTTTTTGATTAAAAGTTCGATAAATTTTTTGACACTAGAATAGTTGACATTTATAGAGGCATTATTTTGATGCTATTAACTTTTTAGCGGTGTTTATAAACACCAGTAAAAGTTAAAAAAAATGAACTAAAAGTCCAATTCTCTATTGTGATGGTAGAAACATATGACATTCCATTAAGAATTATGATGTTTTTAAACACAAGATCCAAGCGCTCATAGATGGAAAATGATTCGACCCAACAATAATAATAGGCTAAGGACAATTAGAAAGGGTTGACATGATGGTAAACATTGATAGAGTTCTTTGCTTAAAAGAATCTTCAAGAAATAGATTGCCAGTGAAATGAAACATTTTGAAAAATTATTCTATTTTGTGAATGTTTAGGAACGATGATATTTTGTTTTAAATGTTACAAAATATAATGTTGTCTTTTCGAATTTGGATGTAGGGATTATGATCTTGAATTTTTCTAACTTTTGCCTTTGTTTTAATTTCTGCATATTTTTATCGAAATGCTTTGTCATTCATTCATTTATTTGTTCATTCATTTACATATCCACTTAATTAAATTAAATTAAATTCATGTGTGCATTATAGAGAAAAAGGAATTTCTTTGGGATTAATCTTGGCAATGTTTTTTTAGGATTACAAGAACATCAAATTGATAGGGGGTCATATATTCTAAATAGATAAAATGAAATGAGAATGAAATAGGATGTTGTATAAGATAGAAGGTATGAGGCAAATGGAAATGACTATGGAAGAAATTTCTACTCAAGGAAATAATCAACCTAAAGGACCTAGCTTAAAACCTTTAGGGGAGAAATCATTAAAAATGGCTTAGGATCCATATGCACAAAAAAGGTATAGCCTCTTAGAAGAAAAGATTTAAGTTATTGAAGGTGGGATAAATCTTATAATGCAAAGAAATTCTGGCTAGTTCTAGACATGGTCATTTACTTAAGGAAATAATCAACCTAAAGAACCCAGCTCAAAGCCCTTATGGGAGAAATCATTAAAAATGGCATGGGATCCAGATGCATAAAGAAAGTATAGCCTCTTAGAAGAAATGATTTAAACTATTGAAGATAGGATAAATCTTATGATGCAAAGAAATTTGATTGGTTTAAGATATGGTCATTTTGCCTAAGTTCAAGGCTCCGTTGTTTTAGAAATATGATGGAAATGAATGTTCTAAAAAAAATTTGGCTTGATACTGTCACAAAATGGTTGGATATACCCGTAATGAAAAATTGCTTATTCATGTCTTTTAAGAAAGTTTGACTAGGGCAGTAGCCAATTGGTATTATAGTTTGAAAAGTAGCCAGATTCATACTTTGAAGGATTTATCTTGAGCATTCTTAAAGTGATACTAACATCTATTAAAGATGGTCCTAGACTGGTAGACCCTTCAAAGCATGAAAAAGAGCTCAATTGAAAGCTATAAAGAATATGCTACTAAAACAAAAGAGATAGCATTGTAAGTATGACCATCTTTTATTGATAGGGAATTGAATTCTCTATTTATGGTACACTTCTTTCTTCTTACTATAATAGGTTGATCAATAGCACTTTTTCAAAGTTTTGTGGATAGAATTGAGAATGGGATAATTATAGATGCTAGTGCAAAAATTCATAATGAAAATAAGGGAGTTGTTTTTTGTGAACACAGCCAAGAAACAACTATTAAAGGGCAAAGCGAGGGAAACTTTGGCATGATATGATAAGATCTTGTAAATGCTCATTTTTGCTAGTCATCACATGTCAATTATCTGTCCTAACATTTTTACCAGTTAACACCTTAAACTCCTTCACCACTTAAATTTACAGAGCCAAAGATCAACCATGTTATCTGTAAAATTATAAAAGAAAAAGCATTAAAACACACTAGTCACTTCAAATGTCCTGCACGGAGCTTTTCCCTCTACTTATCAATAGTCATATGATTTCTACTATCCCTACAAAAGCCTAGAAAGCTTTTTTACCCAAAGTGGGATGATCTTAATGCTAAATATGAATATCATGATGGGGTCAAAAGATATTTCATAAAAAATTACATTGCTTTCAAGGACACAGTTTAGTCTTTGTCAACACAGATCTTGCAGAATTTAAAAAACCAGTTGGTGGCTATGGTAATTGATGGCAACGGAATTAAAGGTCAAGATTCTAAGATGGAGACGCCAAATGAAGACATTTTTTTTAAAGCTTGTATGTCATTTTGAGAACATTATTGAGAATGTGAATTTTGAATTAGGCTTGAATGGTTACTTAGAATGAATAGACATAGTGCATCATATTGTCTCATGTCTTTGTGAATATTATCGTTTGAGGTTATAATTTCCTTTAAGTTTCTAATTTTTTAATATTTTTTCTGAAAAAAAAAAATTGGATTTGAATAAAACCCCATATAATTAATTTCTAAAAACCATAAAAAAAAGAAAAAAAAGGTTTTTTTTTTTTTTGTAATGAAAGGATAAAATAGCCTCAAAAAATTGGTGATCACTAATAAACTTATCAAATACCTTCGTACCTTTTTTTGAATACTCTTATGTTCTAAATCACTCGAATAATTTCACTCATTAGCCATAATCGTACTAAGGGGCACGAACCTGAATTTGTGAACCTTATCTTCATTTAATCAATGTAAAAAGGTGATAATCTTTTTCTAAGTAATGAGCAATGAGATAGTTAATTTAAAAAAAAAAAACCTTTTTAGATTTCTAGAAGATTAAGCAAACATGACACTTTTTAAAAAAATATGGATATTGGTAATTTGATGTGTAAAAACTATGCCATATCTCAAATGTGCCAAAACCAAAATCACTAAAATTTCATTAAATGACCTTAAACACATAAAGGTCCCAATTCTCACCCTACCTTATCTCAAGTTTTTGGGCACATCGACCCAAACAACAAGTTAACTCATTGCCTTTACTTGATTGATTTATGCCATAACCCTTCCTTCTTTTTGATTAAATGACACAAATAATTTGATATCTTAAACAAGTTCATTAGGTATAGCACGTTAAAATGAGGATATCTTTCATGTATTTTGTTTTTGGTAAAGTGGATTAATGAATGAGTTATGGAGGCATGTAAAAAAGAAATAAAAAAATAAAAAAAAATGATTACTACATTATACACTTAAAAAATTTGAATAAATAAAAAAAATTTAAAATTTTGAAAAGAGATCCAAAAGTTCGTGAAAGAAACAAAAAGCCTAAATATGAGAAAATGAAATAAAAAGTCAAGAAAAACCCAAAAATTCCAAAAAAAAAAAATTTTGAGAAACCTTTCTTTTAACTTATTTTTCCTAGAAAGAACTACTCTTTAATTTGCTTGAGATGATGAATGGTTGTCTTTTATTATCCCTTTCACAAATATAAAAATTATTCCCTTACTAACCCTTTGAGTCTAATGTAATCTTTTTAAATGAACTTTAATTAAGGATCACCATCTACATTAAAGGGTAAAAATGGGACATATTCAAGAATTATACATGGTGAAATCTTACTCCAAGTATAAAAAATGGAACCGTATGTGTGGAAGGGCATATGTTCAGTAAAATAAGTTCCCAAAGTTTTAGACCCACTTAATCAGAAGTGGATATGTGCAAAGAAAAAAAAAGCAAAGAAAAGAGAAAAAGGTAAAAAAAAAAGTCAAGAAAACAATAAAGGAAAAATAAAAAAATTGATTAAATAATAAGAGTGAAAAATAAAAGTATATGCCCTAAAGGGAATCCTTCATTTGACATGAAATGATCCTTGAATTAATCATTCTTAAACATATTTTGGGCCTATTTATCTTTTCCTTCAAAATATTGAACCTCGACCTATGTTACATACCTTAAAATATCTATTTAGATCAAATATAAATGCTTGAGTTGAAGAGCTTTCCTTTGTGGAAATCACCATATAACTTGTGAGTCTTTTATTTTCTTTCATGATCCGATAACCTTTTAAACCACTAACCCATTTTGGATAAAATTTAGACTATTAAGCGCATGATGAAACAATAAAAAAAATAAAAAAAATGATGTGACTCTTAGAGTGAAAATATTAAAAAAGACGATCTAGAACAAACTTGAAAGACTTTGAAGCCACTTCTAATGCTAACCAAAATAATATATGTCAATAAGAAGCAACTTAGACCCTTGAAAAATTCAAGAATATCAAGGCCCTAAAAATTTGGAATCCATTAAAGAGATCAATTTTAAAAATTTAAGTTTTCTTCTCTCATTCCTAAATGACTTTCCAAAATTTTAAACTCATCACAGTTGACTTTGATAACTTTTAAAATGCCAAATTTAGATACAAAAGAGAGTCTCAAACATATTTGGTTTTTCAAGGGATTCAGGCTATTTAGAAAGTTTATGCTTCATTTGTGAGCCTAGATGAAAAAGTATGCATCTCTTTTGTTCCCTTCAAGTGGTGAAGCTTTTTCAAATGAACTAAAATCTTGACGTGCTTAACCATTCAATCCAAAAATCATCACCTCATTCATTTTTTATAAGAAATGCCAATTTTCAAAAGACTCCAAGGCACATTTGTTTGGGTATTCCATTGTCTTTGACCATGAAATTTAATTGTGTAGGGCAATTTTGTTAGTCATTTCAAAAAGAAAAAAAACTAATCACACTTTTTATGAAAAATAAGAAAATCATGTTTTGTGTAAAAGAGAATTATCGAATTGTGAGAACCTTTAGACTGGTTTCGATTCTAAAAAGAAAATTGTTTTTCACTGACGAATTAGTGTTGCTAAAAAAAAGAAAGAAAAAATTTTTTTTATAGGAGGTACATGGTGGTTTGTCTTCTTGATTTCGTAACCAAGTCCAAAGTGCATATTACATGTTGTATGTGAAAAGTGGAAAAAAAAGTGTGTTGAAGAGCGAAAGAAAAATCAAGAAAGCCTATTTAAAAATAAATAAGAGCAGGAATCAGTAACGAAACAAGATGAAATAGGTGATGGACTATGAGAGGTGTAGTTGAGATCTTTTTGGAAATAAGTTGAAGACTTAATTTGATGGGTAGTGAGGTATAAGCTAAATTGAGAACAAAAAATTTGGAAAAAGGTTATTTTTAACATTTGCATCTTTTAACACGCATCTGCATCACCATTTTAAATATTAGTGTTTGAATCCATGTTGGGGCATATGCATCATTAAAATTTTTACATTTGTATGAGCATTGATATTTTTGAAATGAAATTTTTAGTTTCAAGGAGCATTTGCATTGTTAAAAAATAATTGATTTTGCAAATTTGCATTTTATTTCTTTGAGGCATCCTTAATCCATATGAATATTGGCATTTACATTTGCATCATGAAAATAGAATTTACCAATAAAAATTTTGTCATTGCATTTTAGTTAGGTACATTTGTGTCTTGAAAAAGAAATTCATATTTATATCATTGTAGAGTCATCTACATGGAAAAAAACATTGACATCTACATCATGAAAAAGTCACTTAGATTTGCATTATGTATTTGCATCATAAAAAGGTTTTATCATGACATGGATTCTTGCATTTGCATGAAAAACATTTGCATTCGTATCATTTGTTGAGAATAGATGTTTGTGTCATAATTGCATTTGTCGACTTTATAAATATTGAGAAAAAAAGAAAGAGAAAGAAATTAGGAACACTTTAAGTTAAAGAAGAGTAAAGAAGAAATGCTTCAAGAAAAGAGTTTGAAAAAAAAAAAGGCAAAAAGATAAGAAGAAGTCTATCATGAAAACATGAGAGAAAAATTAAAAAAAAAAGAGAAAAGAATTTGACGAGAGACAAAAATGACGAAAGAGTTTGAAGAATAAAAAAAAAATCTACAAAAAGAAGATAAGTTATTGAAGAAATGAATGAAAAAGATGGAACACGATAACAAAATGAGTTTTTAGAAAGAATAAATGTCAAGAAACTTTGAAAGAAATGAAATTTAAGCCAAGTTTAGCTAACACTGACGAGAATTAAGCCCAATTTAGTTGACATTGATAAGATTTAAACTCAGTTTAGCTGGAACCAATGGGAATTAAGCCTAATTCAGCTAACACTAATAAAATTTAAGCCCAGTTTAGCTATCACTAGTGAGAATTAAGCCCAATTCAATTGGTATTATGAGATTTTAGGCCCAGTTTAGTTGGCACCAATGAAAATTAAGCCCAGTTTTACTAGCACTAATGAGATGTAAGCCTAGTTTAGTTGGTATTGATAAGATATAACTAGTTTAGCTAGCATAAATGAGATTTAAGCTCAGTTTAATTAGCACAAATAAGATTTAGCCCAGTTTAGTTGGCTCTTATATTTTAAGCCCAATTTAACTGGCCAAAATGAGATTTAAGCCCAATTTAGTTAGCATTGATAAAAATAAGCATAATTCAACTGACACTAATGAGATTTTAAGCCTAGTTTAACTAGCACCGAAAAGAATTAAACCTAATTCAACTAGCATCGATGAGATTTTAAGTCAGTTCAGCTGGCACAAATGAGATTTAAGCTTAATTTAGCTGACAAGAATGAGGTGTAAGCTAGTTTAGTTGGCATTAATGAGAATTAGGCCTAGTTTAATTGGCACTGATAAGATTTAAGCTAGTTTAGTTGACATATATAAGATTTAAGACTAATTTAGCTAGCACTAATTAGATTTAAGTAGTTTAGTTGGCACAAATGAGAATTAGGCCCAATGAAGTTACACAGAGTAGGATTAGTTTTCTTTTCGATGGTGATATTCGAAGTTATTTGCATTCACTAATTGGTGACATATGAGTTTTTTGTTCTTCAGTAATGATATTCAAGGTCATCTCATTTTTCAGTGGTGATATCTAAATTATCGTGATTTATATTCAGAAGTTGTGGAGCCTCTAATGAGATAAGCTTTTAGGAGTTTTTCAAAAATTCAAAAAAAATTAAAAACCCAAAACAAAAGCAAAAACAAAAAAAATCCAAAAAGAACAAAAAAAAAAACCTGAAAATCCAAAAAAAATTCAAAACTCAATAAAATTCCAAATATAAGAAAAACAAAAAAACCAAAATTCAAAACATTTAAAAATTTTAATAAAAAAGTTTAAAAGATTAAAAAAAAGGTTTTGAAAAATCCTTGAATCGCTTACTTCAAACAAAATTGTTGTCTATGTTTTTCTCTTATTCTTAATTCTTAGTAATGTGCAAAAAGGGCAAATGAAGACACTTGAACTCTACCCAAATTAGTAACTTGGCCCAACCTTTTTTCCTCGTTAAGCTTAGTGGATTGGGGATTTTGAGCTTAACCATTAAAGGTTTGTAAGGATATATTTCATTCCCCTTTTATTTATTTATTTTTTTATATCTGTAATTATTTTTTATGCTTGTTAACATTATTTTAGGATTTCTAAAAAATAATTATCACAATGACAATGAAATGCAAATACATTTTTAAAAATTACTCTGCTTGTGGATGCAGGATGAAATAAAATGAAATGTAAAAATTTTGTGATTCTAAATTATTTTCAAAAGGCGAATTTTAGAAATAACATATAAGGCAATGTTTCTAAGTGAAAAATAAATTTTTTAAGCCTTACCTAGGCATTAGAGGGAATTCAATAATTATTTTTCATAAAAAATATTATCTAATTTTTTAAAAAAAAATTATTATGAAAATTTCTTTAAATGAAAAAATTATTTTTTTTTAATTTCACCTAAATATTAGGGAGTTATAAAATAAAAAATAAAAGTAAATATTTTTTTTTATAAAAAGGTAAAAAATGCCATTGCTTTCATAAATAAAATCTATTTAGAAAAATATATAATTACACGTATTATTTAATTTATGTTGTTACATATACATTTCATGTATAATAATAAATGTGAAATAGTAATGTAACAATTTCAAAAAAAATTTCTTTTGGGAAAAATAGAATAATATTTCAAAAAATGATATTCGAAACCTTGCATAGATATTAGAAGGGATTCAAATCATATTTTATTAAAGAACATCATTTTTTTTCAGAAAATAATTATGAGAATTTTTAAAATAGAAGATTAATTTTCTTAAATTCTGCCTAGACATTTAAAAATTAAAAAAAAATTCAACATAAAAATAGTAATAATAACAAATAATGATAAATAAATTTCTTTTATCAATAAATGTTTTTTTTAAATAAATGATAAAAATAAAAAAAGATAAAATTAAAGGTTCATAAAAGAGAATTAAATTGGTCATTTACATATTTTAATTTATATTTGCATCATTTATCTACATCATGTTAAATTGCTTGTATTTTATCCTTGTCAAAAAACAAAGTAATAAATGTGATTTTGAAATTTTTTTAAAATAAAAAACTAAGGTAGTGTTTGGTTTATGAAAGCAAAGTTGTTTTCCATTTTCAATTTCATAAAAAAATGAAAAACAAGTTAAAAAACTTGTTTGGTTGAAAAAATTAAAAAATGCTTTTAGAAAATGAAAATGAAAATAAGCCCTAATTAGAAAACAAAAAAAAAAAAAGTTGTTTTGATTGTTTTCATTGAAAATAATTTGGAGAAAATGAAAAAATTGAAAACACGAATTTTTTTTATTTATTTTGAAGCAAATACCTAAAGAGCCCAAGTTCAAATCATTAGATCTCTAAAATAAATGCCTCTTATATTTCTTCTCCATTCTATACCTATCTTCTCCATTTTACAGCCTTAAAACCCAAATAGCCTTTCATTCTCATCTTTCTTCATTACTTTAGGATTTATGAATTATTTTAACGACAGCCATCCAAGCAATTAATGAGTGCCTTGGAACGTGATGCTGGAACCCTTTGCCAAGCTTCTTTCATCTGTCGAGGTCTAATTTCCTTCTATACAAAAGTAGTGGAATAACAAGAACCAAGAGCTTTCTAAACTAGTCTTCCTTCAGTCTGCTATTGTAAAAAAAAAAAAAAAAAGTATTTTAACAATCGCAAGAAAATTGTAGTTAAAGTATTATTTCACTTTAGAAAGACATGGGCAAGCACCAAGTAGACCGTTCAGTTTGGCAACAACACAACAACATTACATTACAATTTTCTCCCACTATTGTCCTCGAATAAATATTCACAAAATAATATTATGAATTCCTCAAGAACTTTAAATATTCACGAACCCAACAATCAATCACCTATCATCCAAATCTGAAAAAAATGTGAAGATTCAAAATTAGAAGCCATACTGCTGCAAAAATTAATTTAAAGCAAAAGGCCTAACAATAATCATTTAATCATTATTTTCATATTTTTTATTTAGAAAATGAACTTACCTAATGCATTTTCACAATTTTTATTTTTGAAAATAAATTTTGATTTTGTGTATAAAGCGTATTTTCTAAAATTTAAAAAATAGAAAATAAAAACTGTTTTCAAAAAATGAAAATAGAAAATAAAAATAAAAAATATTTTCATTAACCAATCGTAGCCTAATATTCTTAAATAAAAATAATTTTTTGGACCCCACCTAGATATTGGAGGGCTTTTAAAAGAATATTGCATTAGATTTTAAGAATTATTATGAGAATCTAAGTGGAGAAACACTTTTCAAAATTTCATCTAAATATTGGGATATTTAGTAAAATTTTCGAAGCTAAATATTTTAATTTTATTCTTAAATAAAAGGTTTTTAAAAACAATTTACAAAAAATAAAAAGTTAAGGGAATTATTTTAAATATTAGAATTAATATCACTTTTATCAAAACAAAAGGATAATATGTGATCAGTTGATATTGTTTTTAAAATAAGTGTTACGATATGCTAATCTTTCCCTACATATAATTGTAATCCTGAATTCATCTCTAATTTCAAAGATCAAAATTATTTTTATGATAAATTTTAAACTACTTATAGGTTTTTCATTGAAAAGATAAATTGTTTAAGCAGCTAATCATACTTAACAAAAAAATTTTGTAGCAACTCCATATTTTAAAATTCTTAAATTCTTGTCTAACGATTTTCAAATCAATTATGACATGCGTGCATAATGCATGTCTTTATATATACAACGATTAATTTATAAATGGTTAGGCAGCACAAATGAATTAAATTTTAACTATGTATGAATAAAGTATTTGAATAAATTAAACAATAAATTGGATCCCACAATAAAAAGGTAAAAATATCAAAGATTTAAAAAAAAATCAATTGGGAAAAAATAACCAAGATGAGAGTCTCATATCCAAAAATTAAAAGAAAAATATGGGCTTGGTAACTTTAAAAAATAAAAAAAAAGTAAGTGGATCCAACAAATTTTTAAAATAAAAACAAATTAAAAAATAAAAATAAAAACCGATAAAAGAAAGGGTCCAGACACAAAAAAAAAAATTCTAAATGAATGTGAGCCTATATCTTTTAAAGTTTTTAAAAATAAAATAGGTGGTTCCACCGAGTAAAATAAAAAAATAAAAAAAAACCAAAATATAGATCCCACACAAAAAAAAAATTAATTAAAAAGTGTGAGTCTTACCTCTTGAAAAATTTAAAATAAAAAGGTGGACTCAACCCAAAAAAATTAAAAAAAGAAAATACTAAGGAGCTGCCACGTCATAATCCTGATACAAATATGCAACATTTATATATAGGATATAAAAATCATATTAAAAATATAAAAAAGTAAAAATGATAGAAAAAATCTTAAGAAAAAGGTCCCACCATTAAAAAATAGTGGGCGTCACAAAAAAATAAATTTATAATATTATATATTAAAAAATTAAAAAAGCCAAATATTAAAATATTTAAAAAAATTAAAAAAGCAAAAGAAAAAAAAAGTGAGTCCTACGAAAAAAGAATAAGTCAATAAAATTAATTTAATAATATTATATATTAAAAAATTTTTAAAATAAAATATAAAATATGTACCAAAAGCAAAAATTAAACACAAAAAAGTGGGTCCAAAAAAAAGTTAGGGGCCCACTTAAAAATAAGAAAATTAATTTAATAATAAAAAACATAAAATGTAAAAAATGAAAATGAAAAACAAAAGCAAAAATGGAGAAAAAGTGGGTCTCACAGAAAAGTGATGACCCCACTTTAAAAAATTAATTTAATAATAAAAAATATAAAAACAAGAAAACAAAAATTAAAAAAATAAATTTAAAAAAAAAAGCAACAACAACATGCAGCAAGACAGCGTTACCGTACATATACAGCATTAATATTATAGACTGATGTTGTCATTGGTACATAAAACTGCAGACTGCAAATTCGAGTGGCTTCTAGCATTTGAATAACGGTATCCTTTATATGAAAACTTAGTGTTGTCACAAACAATAAAGGTGGGTTATTATGGTTAATTAATTGTTTAAAGAAAAAATGCACTAACAATTATCAAGAATTCAATCTTGTGATTCAGCCTAGAAAAGAGAAAATACTTGGAACAATGATGTAACTTTTCCATCATTGTTGTTATTGTTACAATGGGTTGCGTTCCATATCTGGGAAGTCCTATGTTAGAAAGCAATGATGTATCCAAGGAAAAAAAAATTATTCATAACCCTTTCCTTTTGTGACTTCAGTTACATGTTACAGCAGCACAACCACAACCGTCTGACTATATCCTGGCTTTCAATAGATAATCCAAAATTGATGTCATGTACATTATGTAATTTACATATTAATTGCTATACACTTCAAACAATTATCACCAATAACCCCTGCATGAGCAAAAGCCATCTTTAAAGTGATGAAATCTGGACCGATCTCGTACAATAATCTCAACATTGAAAATTCTGGAGATCAATTTCGTCACTTCATGACAGTCATTGCATACCCGAAGGTTTTTAAAAATACGTATTGGCATGCCTGGTTGCAACTTCAAAAGGCCCAAAGCAATGGCAAGTCTTTCACTGTGCAGCCTAAGAGAATGTTGTCTAGTTTCATCTAGCTCGTCTACCATAGGTGCTTGTGAATGGTCAGGTGAATACCCTACTGACGCTAGTTTTTGGTCAATCACATTCAGCATCTGGTATATTTCTTTAGTTTGAGGATGAGATGTGTCCCCTGCGAAAAGTTCATGAGCAACACCATCTATCTCAATTAAACTACAACCAGGCTCTTTTGTTACACCTTTATCAGCCATTAATTTCCTTACCAATCCAACATCATCCCACCTACTAGCAGATGCATAAACTCTTGATAACAGCACATAAACACCACTGCCAATGTCTCCTTCTGATTCAACGACTTGCCTGGCCAACTCTTCACTTAACTCAACACTTCCATTCTTCTTATAACAAGCATCGAGAAGACTTCTCCAGATAACAGCATCAGGTCTCATAGGCATCATTGACACAAGGTCAAAAGCTTCATCAATAAACCCCGCACGGGCCAGAAGATCAACCAAACACCCATAGTGCTCTAATACAGGTTTAATCTTGTAATCAGCAATCATCATATCAAAATAAAGACGACCCTCAGAAACCATGCCTTTATGATTACAAGCACTCAAAACACCAACGAACGTAATAGAGTTTGGTCTGAAACTCTCCGTCCTAATCATTTTATGGAAACATTCAATCGCTGCCTCAGCTTGACCGTGCATTGCAAATCCTAGGATCATTTGATTCCATGAAGTTAAATCACGTTTTGGCATCCGATCAAACACCTGTTGAGCCAATTCTAAAGACCCACATTTGCAATACATATCCACCAACGAATTGTTGATCAAAACATCAATAGAGAAATCAACATCACACTTTTTCAACAAATAAGCGTGAGCCCACGCGCCCAAAGACAAAGCCCCAAGACCAGCACAAGCACTTATAACACTTTGCAGTGTATACTCATCAGGATCGAACGTATTCAGCATTTCACGGAACAGGTTTAAACCATTATCAAACTTACCAAACTGAACAAAACCTTCAATCAAAACATTCCAAGAAACCAAGCTTCTTTCAGACATTTTAACAAACAATTTTTCAGCTAAGTCCAAACACCCGCAACTTGCATAGAAATGAATCAAACTGTTATTTACATAAATATCGGTACCGAACCCATGTTTCAAAGCATGGGCATGAACTTGTTTCCCTTCAGACAAAGCAAACAAGTAAGCGCAGCCTTTCAAGACAAATGGAAAAGTATGCTTATCAGGAAAAACCAGAGCTTGCTCTAGCATCTCCAGATAAAGTCTAATGGCTTGTTCTTTGTTGTTAACATCATGGGCACAAGCTCTTATAAGAGTGTTCCACATGAATGAATTGCGGTATTCAATTTGATTGAAAAGTTGAAGAGCGTAGTTGAAGTCAAGGAAGGAAGAGAAATGGAGGATTTGAGAGTATAAAAAGAGGGTTTTTGGATGGTAAGGCGAGGTGGAACGCAGGGTTTGGGCGTGGATTTGTTTGAGCTGAGACATGTCCGTACATTGTTTCAAAGAGAAGAGGATGCGGCTATTGTGGTCTAATGAAGGGGCGTTTTGGATGTTGATGGTTTTAAATGGAAGAAGTTGAGGTGGTGGGTTTGAAGCAATTGCAAGCGCCATGATTTGTCTTTCTTGTAAGAACGGGGAGTTCAGTTGGAACTTGGAGGTTTAAGAGTTGATGATTTGAATGGCTGTCCTGACAGGTTCAAAGATTGGTGAGCACTGACATTTCATGGCATGGGCTTCCTAGCTGGCTTTTGAGCCATATCTGTCTTGATGATAACCCAATTCATTAATGGCACTTGTAGGACGCCTAGGTCGAAGGTAAAAAAATACAGAAAATAAATTTTCGATCTTCAATTTGAACATTACGTTGGCCACACGTCTTCGCAATGTGCCAAACGGGCACTTTCAAATGCCTTCGTATTTTGAGTAAATTTTGATATATAGTAAATCGAGTTTTATAAAATTCAACTTATAAGTTTTAATGTTGAGTTTGCCTTCACCAAGATCAATTCCACGAGGGTAGGGTAAATCGATTGTCCATGCGATCAAATTGTTGATTATATCAACTGAATTGATAATTTGATATTTAAATCATTCAATATTACTATTAGATTAAATTTACAATTAATTAGATTTAAATCATATTAAATCAATAATTTAATACATAAACCAATAAACAAGATAATTTTTATTGAATTGAAATAGTTTTAAATTTTTTAATAAAATAATCTTTATAATTATGATTAATTTAATTTTTATAATTAAAATTATGAGTTATTATGTTATTTAATTAAAATAATATATTTTAAAATCTAAATAAAATAGTGTTGTACTCCCTTGAACTTTATGCACACTTAAAAATCAATTTAAAAAAAATATATAATCCTTTTTTTATTTCTATTTCTAGGTGACACACTCATATCAAATTGAAGGATAAAGACTTGTTGATTAAAATTAAAACTTTATTCATCAATTTGAATCTTGATTGGTTTTATATCAAATATCATCATTTTATAGACATTTATTTTTAATTTTTAATTTTTAAATTTATATTTTACATGAACTTTCTCTTTTTTTGAGAACTTTTTTGTATTTTGAAGTTTTTTAGTGTATTTATTTTTGTTTGGTTTTTAAATTAATATGATTGAATTATTTGAGTAATATTTTCGGAGTTTGAATTGGGAATTAGGAGATTTATTTTTGTAATTTAAATTTAATTATATAGTTTTTAAATATATATTCTTCTTTCACATTTATTACACTATGTTATATATTTTAATTTTTTAAAGTATAAAATTACCCACAATAGAATTTAATTATTTATCACACAATGGATTGCATTTTTAAAATATTTATATTTTTACATATTTTTTTAATTTAACAATTAACCCAATTAATCCAACAGTTGAACTAAACATTCATGATCCGCTCCCATTTTAATAACTACTTTAGGGGAAGGCTTTTTTTTTTTTTTTTTTAAGTAGCAAAAAAGTGGGCGGCCTAACCACATGGTAAATTATGGGGTCAATTGATTCCATTCAATTTTAAAAGAGCTTACATTTATATAATTATGAAATACTAAAATTTTTACAATATTTTTGTATTGGTCCTACTAAATTTTAATAAAAATATAGAGAGAAATTATTTAATACATTGATAGTGAAAATTTTTAATTCTACAAGTGAAGTTATTAAGGTGACACATATCATTTAGTGTATATTTAAAATATTAAAAAATTAATTTAAGGAAAAAAGTGGAACATTTGTCATTAAATTAACCCTATTTGTAAAGTTAGAAAATTTTATTATCAATGTATCAAATAATTTCTCAAACATAAAATGAAAAAGTGAAGGGTCAAACGGATGAAATTTTCATCCATTTTATAAAGATAATATTAATATTTAGGTTTCAAACAAGATTTTAAAAAGTACAGTGATGTATATATATTTAAATATGTTAATTAATATTTATAATTAAAATGTGAAATGTGATGTATATATATTTAAATAAAAATATTTTATTTAAAAGTAAAATCATACATTTTATTATATATAAATATTTTTTTCTTATTTATTCAAAAATATTTTTAACTCTATATATCTAAAGATATCTTTTCCAGAGTAATATAAATATATATATATATATATAATATAAAAGCGCTAATCAAGATATTCCCAACTCAATTTATAAATTTGAAAATGACTATATCATATATAAGTAATTGCATGAGATAGTATCTCATTGTAATTATTTTTAAAAATATTACACTCTTTTTTATATTTAAAACTATTAAATTTTAGATAGTTTTTTTAATAATGCAGTGTAAAAATAGTATTTTTGTGTTTATATAATATGAATTAATATATAAATATGATTTCACTGTATTTTTTTTAGTCTCCTAACAAAAGTGGACTTGGACTTGGACTTGATCTGGCTCGGCCATGTACGCAACTAGAAAGCACCATAATAGGCATCAACAGCCATCTTCACAAGTTACAAAAGGAAGGGACAAAAGCCACTATTTTCCAACCTTTTTGTGTCAAAATGATTTAAATAGCAATTCTTCCAATGATAGGAAAAAAAGTTTGAAACAATTTTGGGAAAAGATGATAAAAAAGACCAAGAAACTTGTGTTTTCAGGCTTCATTAATAAATAATTTGAGACACATGATGTGACTCACTTCAGACAGATATGAAGCAATTGAAAAGTTTAAGAAAAGCTTCCAACTTTAATATAATCTTGTAGCCAATGCAACTAACCTTTTGATAATATAATTAATACCTGCTGATCATTATTTTTTCTCCAATCTTTTGCCTGATTGCTCGGTCCTACCACATGGAGCTTGCCCCATGGCTGAATCATCGAATCTTTTTCTTAACCCCTTTTTCATTCTTATCTCTAACGACTAAACCTTTCTTGTGCACCAAAAAGTGGTCGGTGTTGCACGTTGCTCCGATGGCTTTTATACATTTTTATAGCTTTTTTTGTTTAAGAACGAAGGTAATGCCTACCAAACATGAAAGATGACATAAGGAGTTGAAAAGTGTCGATGTTAAAGGTTTTTTCATTGAAATTAAAAATAATGATGGAAGAGAAATCGATTATAATAATCATGAGATTAAAATTAATTTTTAAAATATATATGTTTAAATTGAAAATACAATAATAATGATAAGTTGAATTTTAAGAAAAATAATTATTAAAGTTATGAAATTAATATTTGTATATAACAAAAATCTATTAATGGATGGTTTGGTTTGAAACCAAATTCTTAACAAATTGAAATAAGAATATAGACAATGTTTATTCAAATTAAATTTCGTCTATATCATTTTCATAATTTTATGACTTAAACAAAAAACATAATTTTTTAAATTAAAAAAAAAAAAAGGAACAAGGGAACTTTTAACTGCTCTCTACAAGACAATCAATTACCCAAGGATAAAACTGAAAAATACAGTCCAATTGATCACTAGAGATTCTCCTACCAGTTGATCATCGAAGGTACGGTACCGCACTGAAGGCAATCTAAATGAGTGATTAACACGATTGAAGTCAAAAGTGACCCTCATCGCATCGAACTGGGGATTTGATGGAATCCAAATAGATTCTAATTTTTAAAAGAACATGTTAATGTATATATACAATAGGATTATCGTTATATAAACATGAATTAATATATGATTTATTGTAAGGGCCATTTTTAAGTTTAAAAAGTATTGTGGTTATTTTCTCTCATCCGATATTGCTAGCAAATAATTAGAGATATTTTAGATTTTTGGATCGACTTAAAATCATAATGTCACGTCAGCTTGATCATCTCATCAATTTGTCCAACAACCCCTTCCAACGTTGACTTATTATCTTCTCAGTGGACGGTTAACATTTAAGTCAATTTGATACTCTAAATCATCCTTGACCATATGGTTGATCTTGGGTAGCTTAAGCTACCCGAAACCCCTCACCCTTTAGCTATAATAGGGTTATCCAGATACAATCTAGACATCCCAAATTCTTCTACTCTCTTTACGCTTATTCCTATTTTTCTTTCTAATCGATTTTAACTTGAATGTCAGAGCACAAACACTAAAGACACCCCCTAGCCTTTGTCATTAACCATTTTCTTTCTCTTTCCCCTAATGATTTCAGGGTTTCATCCTTTCAAGTAAGCTTCGCACAAACATTTGGTGTGCCCCGATAAGAGGCCTTCTTTCTTTAATTTAGCTAAAATTCCATGTTGCCAAAAAAAAAAAGTTGCAAAACAAGGAGAATCAACTGTTGTAGCTAGAACTGAAACCTAAACCAACTAACCCACAACCCACAGACCGATCTGCTCTAGCAAGCCTTACAAAGAAGTAATTCCTTACTCTCAATCAACAACTATAATACCTAAAAGAAATAATCCAAAATCTCACCCTTCCACAAACATCAAAAGCACCCAATCCAGATACCCCAAAAAACCCCCCACATAGAAAAATTATCGAGGTATGAGGACATTGAAGCCTTGTCAGCTTTAAGAAAAGAGGAGCAATATACCACCATAATTAGCCATTACCATACCGACACCTCTACATATGCCACCACCCAAAAGTCTAAACAAACTACCCCTGAGCCTCAACTAAACAAGAACCTTGAAGCTCAAATGCAGGCTATGAAAAAAGAGTTAAAGGAAAAGCTATTGCATTTAAGGACGAGTTAAAATTCTTAAAGACCTCACCTTTTATCGAGAAGATTGGTAGGACCATGCTTCCAAAAGGGTTCAAAATGTTAAACTTGGAGACATATGATCATACAACTGACCCTTTTGATCATTTAGAGCTTTACAGAATTAACATGATGATGCAAGGGGTAGATGAACCTTTTATGTGCAAAAGTTTGGCCACCACACTCAAAAGGGCAGCTTAATCCTGGTATATAGTTTGAAATTAAGGTCTATCACAATATTCAAGAAGCTTAGTCACTTTTTCCTATCTTGATTTGTTAATAGTAGAAGAACAACAAAAGTTACGTTGAGCTTAATGTCTATCCACCAAGGCAAAAATGAATCTCTAAAAGACTACATCACGCGTTTTAACATAGAAGCTCTCTAAGTTAAAAATTTAGATCAAACTATTTTAATTGTCGCCTTAACCAGTGGATTGCGTAATAAAGAATACCAAATCAAGCTCACATTTTTCCTGGAGCCACCAAAAACATTGGCTGATGTATTACTTGTTACGAAAAAATATATCAACACTGAAGCTATAATGAAAAATAGTTGAGGTAAAAAATGCTCATTTCCCATTTTCGATAAAAAAAAAGGCCAAGAAATCTATGATCTTCCCCTAATAAGGAGATGACAAGCGTAATTTAAGGCCAGCAACCCTAGCAAAGAAAGAAACTACATTACATTAAATACCTTCAAAGAGAGGATTCTGATGCACATTAAAAGGGACCCTGAGCTTAGATTACAAAAGCCACTGAGGCAAAATACTAAAAAAGACCTTATAAAGAGATATGTTTTCCATAGAGACATCGACTATAAAACTAAAGATTACGTCGACCTAAAAAATAAAATATAGAGTTTGATTAGAAGAGGTCAATTATGTAGATTTGTGGTCCAAGCTAGATAAAGTCTAGAAAACTGAGATTTAGGAAGAGAAAATCCAAATAGGAAGGGATAGAAAAAATTAAAGGGACAAAACAAAGCTGAGAACCAAGGTGAATAAAATCAAAGAAATGAGCAAGAAGAAGATAAAGGCCAAGTTATAGACAATAGGCCCATAGCGGGCATTATTAAAGTAATAACTAGGGGAGCTCTACCCAGCCAAAAAAAAAATTGGTTAAGGGATGATTATGGCCATAAGATCTTTAGCCTAAGAAA